>JANUSC010000179.1:0-466284 GCA_025200525.1 Camellia lanceoleosa | reverse complement strand
CTTTTTGCTTAGGGGCACTGGTGGGTATTTAGGTTTTGATGATATATTGATAGAAGGCAATTCTCCACCAAGGGATGGTGCCACCTGCACTCTTGTTAGGGAAGCACCCGGCTAATATGTGAGGGAGAGGACCGCCTACTTGATTTGTAACACCGCTGGGCGCTTCTGCATCGGTGGGGAGGATATGTTTGCGACATAGAGAGGAGAATGCCACCGTCTGTGGAAGGAAACAGAGAAAAGGCGCGACAAATTCAGTTTGATGAAATATATGGAAGAAGACATCTAATGCTTAGAGGTACGCCAATTCATTAGCCTCGAAAAGACACACTCGTAGCCTTCTCCTCAAGTGGTCCGACTTGATCGCTGAGGGTTGTTCCAAGCGCGACTACCGCCCCAAACCACCATTTTCTGGAAATGCGGTAGGCGGCTCGACGTCACACAAGAAGTTTTTCTGACGCTCAAGGAGTACGGAAAGCAGAGGATATTTCGCCTCGCATAATTGGCTACTGCTCAGGGAAGTCATTGATATTCAACTCTTGTTCTTCGAAGCCGACCATTTCCATGGCCAACAATGGCGAAGTTCCGCCGTCCGTCCGATGGTGTCACTCCGTGCAGTATGTCCAAAGGAAAGAAGGCCCCTAATGTTCTAGCCATGGCGTTATCGGAAACTTTCAGGAGCGCGAGACAAACGTGGAGGAGCTTAGATCGCCGAAAAGTCCAAAGCGATTTCAATGGGGTCCCAGCAGCGCCTGAGCACAAACTCAAAGACCAAGACACCCTCATTCGCAAGATGGCGGCGGAGATGGTTGTCAAGTGCCGATTAAATGGGAAGGGTGTTGGCGAGAGGGCAACCTCAAGTGAGCGCACTTTCCTCGTTTCTAGCAACACCGAGGAGGATCACTCTATCTCCATCACCCGTAACTATGGGTTTGGAGATTTCACCAAAGAGAAAGTAGGTCCCTTTCGCGACAAGACTTACCACCCTCACGCCCGACGCCAACGCCGCGATCCTCTTTCTCCACATCGCTCCAGTGGACTTGAGGATGTATTGGAGGAGAGGGCGCTGCCGGGAGGCTCAGAGAGTGCCTAAGACTGCAGAGGTTGAGCGCCCAAGACATTGTAGTGAAGAAGTGGTAATGCCAGCCTAGAATGATGGGTCAAGGCTGGGGACAAAGAGTTGGCGCGACTTACATGCCCACACCGTTGTCCCCAGAGATTGAAAGCACGCCACTCGCCTGATTCCCACTAGCCAAAGTTCACTTTGTAATGACCAAGAAGACGGATCCGCATGCATGTGAGTCATTACGCAAGTGATGAGCTGGCCACCGCTAAACGACGCCTTTGATGTGTTTTATATTCCCAAAGAAGCTTGGGAGAAATGGGTTTGAAGTGGTTCAAAGGCTCGGAGGGGAGTATTGAGGTGGCAAGAAGCTAGCGGAAGCCTTCACCACGATTCAAAACCAACACTCAACGCCAAGGAGGTCGACCACCTGGCGCCAAGATGGAGTCTGGATGTTCATTGAAGGCATACAATGCGGCAATCGAAACTTAGCAACGAAATCTCGACGCCTCTACTAATCTGGGCGATCACCAAGACAAGAGGGTCTCCCAGACATAGGTCGCGAGACTCGCCACGATGCATCACCACCACCATGGAGTTCTTAATGCGACTTAATCAATGAGCACATTCGTGGAGAATGATACCGCCCAGAACCGAGAAGGTTAATCCGTCGGGCGATGTAAAAGTGGCAGAAAGTTCACTCGGCGGCAGAGGATAATCGCCTAAGCGACCGTCAAAAGATCAACGCCAGGACCAAACCGTGATGATCAAACAAGGGTCGCAGCATCGAAGGACGACTCGCGACGCAATTAAAGATGCCAAGAGAAAACCAAGGAACAGAATTACCACGGTCTTCAAAATTCCCATCTACCGTGATTTTGAGCGAGATCCGAGGTGAGTTTTTGTCCTTGGCCGCCAAGAGGGAGGCGCAGCGAGGCTTCAATCCAAAATATCGCCAAGACCTTCCATGAAGAACGGGGCACTGGATGTGAAGACTGCTTCACACTCAAACAAAGACTTGGAGGAATTGGTATGTAGGGCATCTTGACCAATATATAGATGGGGAGTCGAGGTCGCTTAATGGGACAACCGAAAGCCTAACGGTTGGCCGCCTAGAAGCGCCTAAGGTGTAATCAACGCCATCCACAAAGATCATTGAACCAAAGAAAGGTCTCATGAGCTTAGAGGGATGATCAAGAAGGCCGAGCACATGAGGGAAGTGCTTTCGTCCACCAGAAAGAAGGAAAGATCGGCAAGGGACATCTCGTTTCACCAAAGACTTGGAAAGGGTTCAGATGTCGCACAACGATGCCTTGTTAGTGACTCTTCGCCCAAGACTTTGATATCAAGAGAATCCTCGATCGCATCAGGAGTTCGGCCGAGATAATGTATTATGACGCTGCTTCAAGCAAATGAAGTTAGAAGACAAGGACCTCGCCCCAAAGAATATTCTCCTTTGGTCCGCTTCAACTCTCCTAATAGCCGATCGGAAAGATTATTTTGCCGGTCAAGGCGAGGTTTGTCAGAAACAAGTAGAATTTCGGTGCTCAAAGTTCCATCCACTTACAATTTGATCCCGGCAGAGGTTGGTTACATGCCATGCAAGCAAAGAGCGCCAATCCTTCCACCAAGTCATTCGCTTCCAAGACCGAAATGGCAAATAGAGGAAGTCGAGACCAAAGTGATGGCCAAACAATGCTTCGCTATGTAAATGGCGCCGAAAGCGCCCAAAGGGTTTGTCTAGATGATCGAGTCCCGAGGGAAAGGAGGTCCTCAAGACGTGGGAAGAAAGACCGAGAAAAAATCGGTCGAAGACGGTGGAAGTGCAAGATTGACCTAAGATGATCCAACCAAATTCTTCCCTTGGGATCATCTATGTCTCAGCGCCGAGCAGACGGATTATGTCAACTTCTTGCTTTCCAATTTGGAGGCTCTTTGCTCGACACCTTTACGACATGCCCGGCGCCGACGAGCTTCATTTGTTATCGGGCTGAATGTCTTCCCCAACGCTACGCAGCCATTCAAAGGACACGCTGTCAAATTTCCGCACCATGTTGAAGGGCGGCAGAGGAAGTAAAGAATTTGTTGGAGGCCGGGCAATAGAAGAGGTGCAATACCCTCGGTGATATCCAACACGGTGGTTATTCCTAATGAAAATAAAGCAAGTGGCGAGTCTCCAAGGACTACAAGACCGTTAACCTGCTTGTCCTAAGGATAGCTTTCTCCTCGAATTGACCACCAGTGGACTTAACCGCCGCCGAGGTTTAGCTCGATGCATATCGCGTTACCACTAGATAGCCATGTACAAGCCGACAAAGAGATCACGCTGCTCACCACCCCCAGAGGCTTGTACCGCTATAAGGTCATGCCGTCGACTAAAGAACGCCGGGCAACCTTTCAACAGATGGTGACAAAGATGTTCGCCCTCTTGGGTCAACTATGGAAGCCTATATCGACGATATGGTGGTGAAGAGTAAGGAAAATCCCAACACCTCGCCGACTCCAGCGTAAATGTTCGCCATACTCAAGCATCACAAGCTTCATTCTAACGCCCAAATGCGCCTTTCGAGTTGGCAATCGAAAGTTTTTGGGCTTTCTGGTCACGAACCGAGGAATTGAAGCTGATCCATCGCAAATCAAGGCGATACAAGAACTGGAGCGCCCAAACTCCACGAAGGACGGCAAAGATCTTTGTCGGATGGCACCACGCCAACAAATTTATCACCGTCTTCAGATCGCAGGTGCCATTCTTCAAGACTTTGAAGGCTAAGTTTTTCGGGACGATGAATGTGGACCGGGCCGGCGGACCTAAAGCTTACCTCTCCTCCGCCTTATTTTGGTAACACCGCCGGACGAAGAGTTGTATCTCTACTTGGCGGTCTCAACATGCGGTGAGCACCGCCCGGTTCGGCAATACCAAGGCATCCAACACTTGCCCATCTTCTATGTGAGCAAGACTTTGCTCCTACCGAGACGAGATATCTTCCTTGGAAAAATCGGCACCGCCCTCGATGATGGCGCTGGCGAAGCCGCACACTATTTTCATGCCCATACAATAGTGGTGCTAACCGAGTTTCCGCTAAGGTGCTCTTTTGAAAAGGCAGACTTCATCGAGGATTTTGAAATGGGTCAGGAACTAGGACAAGATGACATCAAGTTCGCTTCACTACAATCAAAGGTCAAGCTCTTGCACTTTTGTGGCGAATTTGCCTCGAACGCATCCAATTTGCCCCATTGATTTGGCTAGTGCGGACTTAGCACGCCCCATGGTTCGAGTAGAGGCAAGTGTCAAAAGCGCGCAAGAGGAGGAACATTTAAGAGCCTAACCAAAGAAAGGCAAGTGCCCTGTTGAGGGCGGAGTTAACCACGACAAGGAAAGAGACCGTACGGGCCGACAGAGACTTGGAGTTAAGAAGTTCCCAAAACCCACCCGATTGCCGGAAGTCGCTCATTACGAAATGTGGAAACTCTTCGCCGACGGAGCATCCAACAAACACGGGCCGGGTCAGCATCGGCCGATTTCTCCGGATGGGCTAATCATCGAACAGCGATGACACTCGGCTTCCGGCCCAACAACGAGGTCGAATATGAGGCCCTTCTTGCCACTAAGAAGGTTGAGAATGAAAGCCACAGCTCATGGTGTTTAGCACCGGTTAGTGGTCAATCAAGTCTCGTGAGTATGAGGCCGTGGATGAAAAATAGCCAAGTATCAAAAAGAAATCCGGTTCGATGCCATCGAGTGGAACAGATCAACCACGAGGGAAACAACATGGCCGATGAATTGGCCGGCCTCACTTCTACTCAAACAAATTTTCCCAATCCTTGATGATAGAGTTTCTACCTCGCCAAGTATAGAAGAACCTATGACCGAGGTACTTTGCACCGACTTGGGTCCTTCTTGATGGATCCCATTATCGCCTTCCCGAAAGATAGAGTTCTACCGAAGAGAAGAAGGCGCCCACAAAATCGCAAAATCGAGCGGTTTTGGCTCTTCCGTCTCGAGCGCTGTATAAGAAATCTTTATCGTCAGATGAAGTGTGTCCACCCCGCCAAGGTGGATGCTTTTTCAACGAGATCCATGAAGGTATCTCAATCGTACCATAAGGGCAAGTCTTTGGCGCATCGAGCAATTTTAAGGTTACTGTGGCCGCATGCAGCGGACGCGCAGAAATATGTTCGCAGCGAGAAGTATCGGTTCGCCACCGATCCACCACCGGCTAGAGATTTGCTCCTCTCACAAGTCCTGGCCGTCACGCTTTGGGGATTGATATTGTTGGCCACTCCCAAAGAAGACTGGCAACCGCGAAGTTCTTTATCGCCACCGAATTATTTCACCAAGTGGGTCGAGGCCGAGCCACTAGCGACCATAAAGGAAAAGGATGTGAAGAAGTTTGTCCGATAAAACGTCATCACCGCTTGCAGATACCCAGGCCCTCATCTCGTGATAATGGCACTAATTCGACGGAAGCTCTTTAGCGGATTTTATGAAGAGTTGAGGATTGAGTTCTACAATTCGACGCCGCCTATCCTCGCCTAATGGTTAAGCTTGAGGCCTCAAATAAGACCATCTTGACAGTCAAGAAGCGTTTGAGAAAGCTAAGGGAAGTTGGTCAAGAACTCCCTAATGTACTCGGGCATACCGTGACTATGCCCAGGCGATCGACCGAGAGACCCTGCTTCTGCCCCTACGGTATGGAGGCCGCCATCCCGCTGAAATTGGCATGCCAACCATTCGCTCGAAAGTTTCCAATGACCAACAATGAAGCCGTGGCGTTGGAATTAGACCTTGCTGAGGAAAGAAGGGAGCGAGCGCTAATCCACATTGCGGCTTATCAACAAGAACTCTCCAGAAAATATAACAAGGCTGTGCATCCCAGGCTATTCAAGATTAGGAATTGGGTCTTAAGAAAGGTGCTCGGCAACACGGTGGTTCCTGGCGAAGGAAAGCTCGGTGCAAATCGGGAAGGACCATACAAGGTGATTGGTCTTGCTGGCAAAGGGGCATTCCATCTGGAAGATTTGGATGGAAAGGCTGCCCCCAGACCATAGAATGCAGCCAACCTTAAGGTCTTTTACTTTTAAAATGTATTTACTTGTACTGTTTAGCTTTTCTGGACTTTTAGCCTTTCGGCACTTAATGTAAAGACAAAGAAGACTTCAGAATGAAAAATAGCCCTCTTGTTGTTTGGTATTACATCTTGGACAATGACATCGCAAGGACACAGATAATCATGGATGCCAAGGGCAAGAAGACCAACCCGAGTGGGACCGATCGATTCCTCTCGCCGGATGGAGGTCGACCGCCAAACAAGAGGGTGCATTGTCCAACTAAATAATTGAATCAGAGGCCACTTCAGATAAGACCGGCCGGTTTTGTTTCGCCTAATTAGAATGTTACGCTATGACCAACTTAATCGAACATTGGTATTTTGCTCAATGTAAGAGCTGCCGATTTTGTTCGCCCAATGGCATATTGGTGTCTTGTCCAATATGGGAAACGAGCTGGTTTTGCTCGGCGGAATTTGCAAAGTTGGTGTTTTGTCCAACCGATGAGAGGCCGAGCTGACTTTTCTCGGCAGAAGGAAAATGTTGGCGGTTTAACCAACTTAAAAGGCAAGTTGGATTTGCTCGGCCGCAATGAAGTATAGGAATTTTATGAAATCGCAAACCCGGCTGGCCAAGTGATTTTGCTCTTAAGGCGAAAATGTCCGATGTTGTTCGGCGTGATCTCAAAGATGTTCACTTAGAGTCGAGCAGATTTTGCTCGCCAAGTTACAACGCTTGGTGGCGCTGGCCGACCTAGCGCCAGGATTTATTAATGTTTGAATCAAGAAGCGCATACCAATCGAACAAAAATAGACGATGAACGAGCAAAAAAGTTGAAGTTTTCATTGATAAAGAGAATTTAAGTACAAGAGGGGGGACATAGTCCGGTTACATTCGAAAAAAAAAGAAAAAAAAAGAGAGAAAACAAGCAGGAAAATGAAAGAGGAAATCTTCAATCCAAGGTTTTGTTACCGCCTCTATTTGCTTTCTACGGTCGCAGCTTGTTCCGCCGGGCAGTTTCTTCGCTTCATTGTCAGTGGCTTCCACCTCGACAACCTCCCGATCAATAACTTCATCTTCGGCAACTTGAGATGTCAAGAATGAAGTTTACTTTCCAATGCGGCGGCTTCTTCTTCAAATCTTTCCTTGCCTCTCGCAATAAGTCGGTTTTAGCGGCCTTGGAGTACGCCACATGTAGACCGATATAGGCGAAAGCGGTTGATGAACATGTCAATCTCGACTAAGGCCAACTTTCTCCACGGCAGCTTTCCAACAGACCGAAAGATGTCCTTGGTCGCTGACTTGACGCCATAGGTCTTCCTTGCGATACCTCGGTCCTCGTGATCCTCAACCGCTTTGTCCTCTCCGCCGCCAGGCGATCACGCAGTTTCGAGTTCGGTGAGGTAATCGAGCTTTGGTTGACTTCACAAGACGCCGCTTGTCGCCTACTGGCCAACTTTCGCTCAGATCATCCTCGCCGCGATAGCATCCTCAAGGGCCTTCGCTTTGATATCTCGCCTTTGGGCCTCGTTCGCCGATGGCCTCACGAAGACTCTGCCACACTTTGATCATGCGATCGTAGGCAAGGTAGTTCTTTTGCGCAGCCTACAAACAAATGACAGATCGTTAGTACTCGAGAAACCGAGCAAAAACCGAGCAATAACTTACCTAAAAATAAAAAGTGAACATTTTACCAAAACGATTGACTTTACTGCCGAGCGAAGTACTTTCAGATCGGACAGCTCGTCATGCCTCTTCATGTCGGTTGGAAGGATTAGCCTCTTGGTCATGTTGAAACCAAGCTTAATAATCCTTATCACAGAGACCGAGTATTCGCGTAAACCGCCGCCCCGGTTTTTGAACCCGGGCGCCTGCATCGGGATGGCTGGGCCCTTGCCTTTGGATTTTCCGGCCTTTTGTTGCTTAGTCCGTCACCCACCGATGGAGGCCACCGGTGGAGTCCTCGCCGACGAGGTTTTGTCCTGATTTTCCTTCCCTTTTTTTTGATCGCCAACCGCTTATTCGGGCAAGGGCTAGCACAGCTTTGCTTGGGCCGGTGGAGGATGTTCCCCGCTGTTCTCGAGGTTGGGACTCGCCTTCCTCCCGCTTATCATGGACTTGATGGCCCTGATTTTTGCCATTTCTTGCTCGGTGGTGAGGGGAACTAGTCTGATCGGTGGTAAGTTTGGATCTGGGTCTGGAGAAGGCGCACGAAGGAAGTCGGTGACTCTGTTCTTGCGCGGTGCTTGGTAGTGATAGGTCTGTTCGAAACCGAGCAGCTTCGAAGCTTCCCTCTCCTCGGCGGGATGGCACAGCAGGACTCTGATGGCCTCTTGGTTGGCCTGGTGGTAGTTCGCTGCTAGGTACTTATCTGCAGAAAGAAGACAAGTGTTAGACCGGTGAAAGATAATAGTAATGAAATGCAGAATGAAGATAGCGTGGTCAGCCAGGCTACTTACCAAAGATCGCCAAAGTCTTTCCTAATATACCACCCCTGATGGGTGCCTCTTGTCTTCATAGCGACGGACACCCACAAGAAGTCGCTGCCGCTTGTTTCCTTGTCCTGGTTGCCTCTATGAGTTTTGCTCGCCCTTCTTGACTTTAAGGTACCAAAGAAAGCCCACTCTTATTTCTACTTAGACTATACCGATGGAAAATTTCGCGAGGTCGAGATTGAGACCGAGCCTTCTGCTCAAATTTCAACGACGCCATTTATTATCTTGTACGGTTGTTGGAGACTTAGGTCGGGCAAAGCCTTGTTCCGCCTCAAAACTCACTGATCAAGGGTTGAACCGGAACCGAGCCCTCCTTCTACTATTGATACGAAGGTGAAGGGCACCGGTCTAGATCGCCTAAGGAGTGTCCCCTTGGCAAGCTCCAAGACAACGCCGTTCGATGTGGTAATCCCTACGGAACTCGGCCATCACACCGGACAAGCTAACCATAAAGCGGTACTTACCCATCTATCTCGGTTTTATTTAGTGTGTATCTCAGTCAAAAATGTTGTGTGTTTGCTCGAACTTTGAGCTCCACCAATTATGGTGCTGAACTGGTTTGGTCGGTCCTATTTGTTCTGCATTTTGAAAAATAATCCCAAGGGTTAGCACGGCATATATTGCACGGCTCCTATTGGAAATAGCTCAGCGAAGGATTTTGGTGTTTTGACCGGCCCGTCTCATCTCGGTTCAACTACGTGTGTGCTTAAGCCCTCCTAGCTCGGTTCTAGCTCTGCTCACCCCTATTTAAGGATCTAGTTGATCCTTCACTGGCCAAGGTTCTAGGCAGAGTTTTCATGGTTTTAGTTCGGTTCACTCCTATTTGCAACTGATGGAGTATTCAAATTTGTTAGGGTTTGAAGCGGAGATCACGGTTTTAGCTCTGCATTCCTATTTACCGATCTAATGGAGTATTCGCTCACTACCTCTACGAGAAGCCCCAAATGCTTTTTGCTCTACCAAGTGTCATTCATGGATCTAAATGAGCATGTAGCTCGGTTCCACCCAGATTCAAACTGCTCATCCTTAAATAGGACTTAACTCGTTCGAACCTAGGAGAAACAAGGCACGAAAAGCCCCATCCATTCCTATTGTTTTTATTTGCCTTAGGGTGTATAAGATCAAGGCAAGGGAAAGCAACCCTAATGGTCCCAAACAAAAAACATGAATAACTGGAAAATGGAAGTAGAAAGTGCAAGGGAAGAGATAGAGAACTCACCAAAGACGAATACGAAGTGAAATAGGCCTCGTGAGCTTGACTGCAACTGTAGAAATGGCAGGAATGGGCATGAGGAACGTGAGCTGATGCAGCAGTGGAAAGGGCGAAATCGCAGAGAGTATAGGAGCTAGGGTTTTTGGTTGAGGAAGGAAGATGGAGAGTGAAGGGTTTGGGCCCCTCGTTGGAATACAAAAGAGGGGGAAAAGGAACCCAAACGGCTGCGCCGTTTGAATTCTGCATGTGCAGAACAGCTGGCTGCACGACCCAATGGTGTGAGGCCACGTGGCACTGGAAACGTGGCTGTCAGTACGGCTGTACGACTTTTGATGAGACTGCGGAGGAAAGGACCGACCAATTGGGGTAGCACGGCGACAGATACGACCCCAATAGTGCTCGGCTTGGAAATGATGCAACTCATTCCGTTGGCTCGGTTCCAGGGATAAACCCAATCACGATAGCTCGGATGGGTTTAAGGGGCAATTGAGGGGGGAGATTTGCACCGGACAGTACGGCCGAGCTAAGCTAACGTCGGACGTGACAGAGTGCACGGCGCCGAGCTAACTTCTCTATTGGCGCGGCCAGCAGCCTGACTTGCGCAGTCGGAGACGTTGACCAGCCAGGCTTGGACTGGCCTAGTTGAGCCGCGACTTGCACGTATTGGGCGGAGCTCTGAGTGACGGATTATAACCGAGCTAAAGGGTAACTTTGTTTCTAGAAGGAGGCTGCGGCGAGGCCGGCATACCTCCAACCGGCCATCCGAGGTGGATGGCTTTATGCAACCGAGATCGAGGATAGCACGGGGTGAGGCCGGCGTACCTCATAACCGGTTAACTTAATGGACCGGTCGATATTAGCTCGGCCACGAGCATCGCCCTTTGGCCTCTTTGCCGAGGGGCAGGCCGGTGGTATTTAGCTCGGATTATATGCTAATAGGAGGCAATTCTCCACCAAGGGACAGGCCGGTCCTGGTACCCCGGTTAGGTGTGCCACCTGGGCCAATGGCGTGAGGGAGAGGACATCTGCTCCACGCACGCCTCAATACCGTTGGACAGTTCTGTGTGTACTGGTGGGAGGACTAAGCCTTTACACGCGTAAGGTGGTGAGAGGCGCACACTGCCACCTGTCCAGGGAAGGACAGCAGAGGTAGTGTGCGCAAAATCTTGAGGCTGCATGGCTAGCGTAGAAATATGGAAGAAGACGAACGTTAGAGATATACCAATTCACTCCCTCGAAAACACACACTTGGATAGCCTTCCTCCTCAAGTGGTCTGACTTGATCGTCGGAGGGTCGTTCCGGCGCACCACCGCCGGGCAGCTCACCATTTCTGTGTTGTAGGGCCTGATGCTGTCACAAGAAGCTTGATGTTCAAGGAGTACAGAAAGCAGAGGATATTTCGTCTCCATACATTTTCTATAAAAAAAAAATTCAAACCAAACAAGGTGACTTTTAGACTAAGTTGACCCATTTACTAAAGTTTTAGTCCAGATGAACCAAACTAAAAAACTTGGCTTATTTTCAGAAAAAAATAATTCTACACGTAACTAAAAATACAAATGATCAAATGTGATTGGTTGTCAAAAAAAATAAATAAATTAAACCTCTAATAATATTTGGACATAAATACTTTTAGTAAGATTATTAATAAAATTTTAAATAAATATAATATTGCTCTTCCAAAAAAAAAAAAAATCTAAAATTCACGATTGAACCGATTCACAAAACTGCCCAGATCTCTTACCCTTTAAAAAGGAAAATTTTATTCATAAATAAAATTCTACAACCAATTGGCTATGAATGTGAAACTGTAACCACTACACCACAATGCTAGCTTGAGGTTGTTAAGTAAATATCATATTTATTGTTTAATACATAATTTTCATTTTTGGTCAAACACCCTATATAATTATTATTTTTAATTTTTTCAACAATTAATATTAAAACAGTTTAAATATTATATTTATGTAAATATATATATGTATATATGTGTCTTAAAATATAAATATGTATACTTGCAAAGTATTACAGCTCTTAATGTATCTTAATACTTATTTTTATTATTAACATATAATTTTCTATGTTTTGTCAAAATAATTATAATCGGTTCACTGGCTCAAATCTCGTCGCCATGGGTCTGATGGTTACATGGCTTTAAAGCTTGATATGAGTAAAGCCTATGACCGTGTTGAGTGGGCTTTCTTGGAGAGTACTTTGGTTCGTTTGGGTTTTGCTCCCGGGTTTGTTGCTTTAATTATGCAGTGTGTGTCCTCTGTCTCATATTCGGTGCTTATCAATGGTGTACCTTCGCCGCGTTTCTTTCCCTCGCGGGGATTGCGTCAAGGGGACCTTATTTCTCCATATTTATTTATCCTTATGCTTGAAGCCCTTTCTTGTTTGATACATAATGCTGTTGGGCGGCAATCGTTATCTGGCGTGAAGTTGAGTCTTTCGGGGCCACGGGTGTCCCATCTCTTCTTTGTTGATGATTGTTTGGTTTTTGCTAAGGCGTCTTTTGATGAAGCTCAAGTTGTGATGCGTATTCTGAATGCTTTTGAGTAGGCATCGGGGCAGAAAGTCAATTTGGATAAGTCTTCAGTATTTTTTAGCAAGAATGTTGATGACCATTCCAAACAAGCCATTTCTCATCTGCTGGGAGTGGAGGCTATGGCAACAAATGGGAAGTATTTGGTTATGCCCACCTTTGTTGGTGTATCAAAAAGGGAGGTGTTTGGGTATATCAAAACAAATATTTGGAAACGCTTAAATGGTTGGAAAGAAAAGTTTTTATCGGCTGCGGGGCGTGATATTTTGATTAAGGCCGTTGCACAAGCTATTCCTGTTTTCATCATGTCCTGTTTCATGCTTCCGGTGGGCCTTTGTCATGAAATTGATTCAATGATTAGTCATTTTTGGTGGGGTCAACGTGAGGAAGAAAGGAAGATCCATTGGCTTAGGTGGAGCAAACTTTGCTTGCCAAAACAGAAGCGAGGTTTGGGTTTTCGTAGTTTGGTGGCTTTTAATAGGGCGATGCTTGCAAAACAAGTTTGGCGGCTTCTCAAGCATCCGGAGTCCTTGGCGGCGTAGTTGCTTAAATCTCGATATTTTCCTAATTCCTCTGTTTTGGATGCTTCTTTGGGTTGTAATCCGTCTTTAACTTGGAGAAGCATTCATGGTTCGAGATCTCTTTTACAATCTGGGTTGCGATGGCGAATTGGTGATGGTCAAAGAGCCCAGGTTTGGGGGGATCAATGGATTCCACGTCCTTTGTCTTTCCAACTTGTTGTTCCGCCTATGGACTTGCTATTGGATGCACCAGTTTCGATTCTCATTGATAGGGATAGGGGATGTTGGAATGAGGAGATCATCACTTCTAGCTTTTCTCCTATTGATGTCCCCACAATTCTTGCAATTCCTCTTTATCGAAATTGGCCTGAGGATACTCTTGTTTGGCATTACTCGAAGAATGGGCTTTTTTCGGTCAAGTCGGCATATCTCTTGGAGTTGGCTACATCTAATATTGACATGGCTGCTGGGTCTTCAGAGGATGGGATGAATTCTGCTGTTTTTTGGAAAATGGTTTGGAAGTTACAAATTCCTTCAAAAATTCGTGTTTTTGCTTGGAAAGCTTGTCTCGATATTTTGCCAGTTAAAGGAAATCTGATTAAGAAACGCATTCCTCTTTCTGATTGCTGTGAGGTATGTGGTGAGGGGGTGGAAACTGTGCGCCACTGTTTGTTTCAATGTGAGTTTGCCGAACGTGTTTGGTCGGCTGCGGGGTTAGATCACTTATGGCAACTGGGGTTGACATGTGCTTTCTTTGATTGGATTTGGCAAATCTCTTCATCCCATGGCTCTGCAGTTTTGGGCCTTGTTTTTCGATATGCTGGGGTATTTGGTTACATCGTAATCAAGTGGTTTTTGCAAAAGCCAATAGCTGTGCGAGAGAGGTGGCGTCCATTGCGTTTAATAGTTTTTCGAATTTTATTGATGCTCAGGTTAATCTTCCCCAGCTGCCTTTGGCATCCTTGGCTATTTGGTTGCCTCCACCTGTGGGGTTTTTTAAGCTAAATTTTGATGGCGCAATTGGCAAAGAGCAACATGTTTCGGGTCTTGGTGTCGTTGCTCATAATAGTTTAGGCCAAGTAATGGCTTCTCTTTCTGAACAGGTGGGCCAAATTTTGGATGTAGATTTTGTGGAAGCGGAGGCAGCTTTACGCGCTGTTCGGTTTGCTCGCGAGCTTGGTTTTGCAGATGTACATTTGGAGGGGGACTCTTTGACTGTGGTTAATGCTTTCATGGCTGCCAATTGTGCTGAATTTGAGCTTGCTGGGTTTGGTCCCCTGATTATGGAAGCTCGTCAAGTGTCGTCCTCCTTTCATTCCTTTATGGTAAGCCATGTTCGCCGTACTGGTAATGTGGTTGCTCACCGGTTGGCTAGATTGGCTATCTTCTCTCCGGGGTTGCGTGTTTGGATGGAAGAGGTTCCGACTTCGGTGGCTTCGGCTGTTCATCTTGATGTTGCTGGCTCATGACTCCCATGTTTTTTCTTTTGATCTTTTCTTCTGTAGCTTCTGTTTATTCAAACACTATCTATAAAAAAAACATTATGTTAATGATGTTGTGAAATAATAAGGAAACATTAGAGACATGTGGCTCATCTCTTAGATTCCTGCCGTTTATATTTAGTCTTATTTTTGTTTTAATAAAAAAATTCAACTTGGTCAAAATATGATGCCTTTTAGATTGGTGTAGATTAAATGATTTTTTTTTTAAAAAATTTATTTTTAAAAAAACTATTTTTTTTGGGGGTAAAATGTTAAAAAAGTCAATATATATATATATATATAATTTGGCTTATTTTCGTCTTTAATGAACATTTTTTATTTTTTATTTTTAAAAAAATTCAGAGTTGTTTAGTTTGGATGAACGTAAAAAATAAAATCTTTTGACGTGTTTTTAAATAAGTTGCAAAAATAAAAGTGATTTATACTGATTTTTTTCATAAGCTAGGTGATTCAAAACACCCCCTCAAAAAAAAAAAAAAAAAAAACTACAACAATAATGAATTTTCCTTTGATGAATTTCATTTAGGGAAAAATTATTTATAAGTCTTATTAGGGAAACTTATGCTACATATGGTCTTACTAAAAAACTTATGTTCCTCAATATTTGTTGTTAATATCATAAATAATAGTAAAATCATATACAGGAAATTGAATGTTACTATAAGTCATATTTATATAAACGTAACGTAACGTAATACCTACATAAACGTAACGTGACACCTATACGTAACGTGACACCTACATAAACGTATCTATGATCTATGGTAACATGCAATTTCCTATTGCATGTTACCATAGATCATATCTACATAAACGTAGCGTAACGTGACACCTACATAAACGTAACGTGACAACTATGATCTATGGCAAAATTCAATTTCCTAATTAAATGTTACCATAGATCATATTTACATAAACGTAACGTAACGTGACATTTATATAAACGTAATGTGACACCTATGATCTATAGAAAATTGAATGTTACTATAGATCATATTTATATGAAACGTAACATGACACCAACATAAACCAGCAACATTTTCACATTCAATTTAAAAAAATAAAAACTCATTAAATTTGCGAAACGTAACATGACACGTTACGTTACGTTTATGTAGGTATCACATTACGTTACGTTTATATAAGTGTCACGTCACGTCACGTTACGTTTATATAAGTGTCACGTTACGTTTATGTAAGATCTTGTGGAATACATTTCTATCTAAATAGGATTTGAGATTCTATAAAAAATTACACAGGACTTAGCCTACCATAACTGTCTGAAAAAGGACTTATAAATAAGTCTCCCTTAATTTAGTGATAAATTTTTGTCTCGTGAAAAATAATAGGGCTAATAGAGTTTTAAAAAATAGGATAAATTACGAATATGTTTTTTAAAATTTATTAAAATATTTTAGAAAAAATAGAATGTAATTTTCAGAACAATTTGCATTTTAAACGGGACTAAATTTGTAATTTACCTACAAATTAAAACTATTTATAACCTGCCGAATTCGAACCAAAGCCTAAGGATCGCTGTTTACAACTACAGTCCTCCGCTCTACCAACTGAGCTACGATCGGATCACAATAGTATGCATTGATTAAATTTAATATATAATATGTTCGGCATATCTATATAATAAGGAAGCTCAGTGTTTTTTCCTTGATGGGACTTCTGTCCGTTTGTCACAATGTGAACCCTTGGATTGATTCAATCCGACGGCTGTAAAATGTCCAAGAAACAAATTATAAGGGGGTTTCTTCTTCCCTTCCATCCATCTCTCTCTCTCTCTCTTCAAAATTTGAAATTGAGTTTTCTACCTCATCTCTCACTCTCAGAGCTCACTCTTAATACATAGCAGATCGGCCCAGCAGATCGGCCAAAAATGAGGTGAGGCGCTTCACATACATAGCAAATCGACCTTATATTACAGAGGTGAGGCGCTTCGGATTTTTGTTTTCGGTGAGGCGCTTCACATACCAGCCCATAGCCACAGAGATCATCAAAAGAATTCATACCAGCCCTGTGAGTATTGTTGATTTTTCTGTATTAATATACAAGAATTTGATTTTTCTTACACTTTTATGAAGAGTTGGTTGGGTTTCACGAATTTGATTTTGATTTTGGGTTTGGGTTTCGCAAAAATCAACCCATTTACTATCATTTGGTGTGCCTATGTTGTTTGAGTTAATACATTCACAACTATATATATATAGATATATATATCTGTATAGAATATTTGGTGTGTCTCTGTTTTTTGATTTTGATCTGCTTTGTTGATATGGTTTTGGCCACTGAGGATATCAGAAAAACAATAACACCATCTTCGGGACCGAATGGCTTTAAAAAGCCTTCTTGACTTTTTCGCACTCGAGGCCTTCATTTTCTTCTTCTTTGTTCTTCGCAATTTTGCATGTTAGAACTCGATTTGGTAGAATAATTTCAATTCTCGCTTCAATTTAACCTCAAGTCATGAAAAATTAAAAATGATTAAAAGTTTTTAGTCTCTTATTATTTTATTTTTTAAAATTTAAGTAAAGGTTAAATATTTGATTGATCAAAGAGAAATTTAAATAAGAAATAGCTTGATTGAAAGGTAAATATGCATTAAAATTTTCAATATTTTTTTATTTATCTTTTAAATTTATTATATGAACCCTTTTTATAGTATAGATTGAAAATTGAGGATGCAATTATTATTATTAAAAGATAAACAAATCGAATGAAATTTTTAATACGAAGCTTTAGTACCTCCGTCCGACAATCCAATAAAGTTCAAAGTGAATTTTGTTTATTTGCTTGTATGGTTGTTTTAAAAAATTAGTCAAAGTTAATTTTTTATTTTTTTAAAAATACATTAAAAAAAATTATAGAGGTGATATAATTTAAAATAGATTAAAAGCAAGTTTTCAAATTAGGCCCTACTATATTGTGTACCAAATTCTATTTTTCAACAATCACCCGTTTTCTCTTTTTCTCTTTTCAAGTTTTTGAGTGTGGGGTCATGTGCCATTTTCATATAGGGAATGCTGATGAAGGCAGTCAATTATATAGAAATGCTCTTCAGGTCCTTACAGATTCAAAACGTATGCCTTTGGATGACAACGTAATGGAAAAGATGATAGATTTACCAGAATTGCTGCATTTAGTGGGAAGGTATGCCTTTGTTTCAGTTCTGCCACTTTTCTAATTAAGAAACCTCTTTGTGCTCAGACTACAATAATTTAACTAGCTATGTTTGCATTTAACAAAATAAATTGATAGGTTGAGAAGTTTTATGGACGTTCTATTATCATGTAAGCATAATATCTTTTTAATATCTTTTGATAGATGTTCTAATTTAAATGTTCTTAAGGCCTGTGATTGCTCTTCTACTGATTATGAAGCAATCCTTTCTTTTGCCCAGTTAATGCCAAATTTTTTATTGGTTCCTTAGAGTTGTCTCTACTTATAGATCTGGGTTAATAACATTAAGTATTAAAATACATTTGTGAGGATAGTTTGTAGTTTGTATATTTGAAGGTGTGACAATCTTGAACATGCAATTAGGTTATGAATTTGTTATTGGCTTAATAAGATGGATTGAAATTTGCAATCCATGCAAAGACGTGAATTTCTGGGAGATGGTCTAGATTGAAATTACCATAAATAAGATGGTCGATAGATTGAAATTAGTTTGTAGTTTTTTCTTTTTAAAATTTCCCAAAAATCAATATATGAAACCATGAATTACTTGGTATATTTGTGAGATGAACTGTAATCCCAATTCTGAGATGAACCATGAACATGAACATGAACATTATTCAACAAATCCACAATTTCTTGGTATATTTGTGGATTTGTAATTTTCATGAACATTATTCAACCATGAATTCCGAGATGAACAGAATTCATGAATATCTGAGATTATTCATGAAACCATGAACATTCTTGTGAAACCACTTAATGTTCATGAGCGAATTCATGAACATTTTTGGTAAGATTTTTGGTAATTGTGGATTTTTGGTAATTCGTGAATTATTGTTCATGGTTTCATATATTGATTTATTGAATAATGTTCATGGTTTCATATATTGTTTGTGGATTTGTGAATTGGGATTTCTGAGATGAACAGTAATTCATGAACATTATTCAACCATGAAAATTACAAATCCACAAATATACCAAGTAATTGTGGATTTGTTGAATAATGTTCATGGTTTCATTTTTACCAGAGATCTTAGTGTGCATTGGAGTTTTTTTTAGTGTGCATTGGAGTTTTTTTTACCAAACACATACATTAGTTTGACAAACTGTTTCCAAAAACATGACTTGATTGATGAAATGGAAAAAAGAAAAAGAAAAAATACATGAGTTTGTAATGTGTGCATTTTTCCTATTTTTTTTTTTAATTTGTAATTGTGTGCATTGAAGTTGTATTGTGTTTACTGTTGTCATTTTATTTTATCAAACCCATAAATTTATTTGAGGGTCAAACTGCTTCCAAAAACACTTTTATGTAATGGGAATTACATAATGTGGTCTATTTGCACAAAAAAATCTTAACGTGGTCTATTTGCCAAACCCCCTGTATCAAATGTGGTCTATTTGCACATAATATTGGAATTACATAATGTGGTTTTTGAATTTTGATTTGAAATTAGTTATATCTAATTTAGGGAAGGAATGAAATCTGCAGGAAAAAGTAGTTATGCTCCCTATGAATTTCCTTTGCTTCTATTAATATTTCATTGTTGCTGTGTTTGTGTATGCTTTTCATTTTTAGAAAGTTTTTACAGTGCACAATTGATTTTCTCTTCCAACAAGACCCCACTACCCAAAAAATAAATAGAAAATAAAAAGGTAAAGGAGTTAATTGTGGTGCAGGTATCCGGCAATCAACAAACCAGCTGGGGTTGTTCACTGGCTTAAACATAGTAAAGATGCACAAAATGTCGATTGGGTTGTGATACTAGATGCAGACATGATCATGCGAGGCCCAATCATACCATGGGAGATTGGTGCGAGAAAAGGCGCACTGCTTTGCATATTATGGGTAATAATAGACATTTTCATATTCAATATTTTGGGTATAAGTTCGTCCTTGATAAACTTTTATACAGTTTTGATACTAGATGCAGACATGATCATGTGAGGTTGAGTTGGTTTTCAACTCCCAACTGTTCAATTTCATTACACGCTTTTGGTTTATTTAAATATTTTTTTGGTTGTAATTGTACATTATTTAATACATGTGGTTACATTTTTACTTTTATTGGTGGTGTTTGGAAAGGGCTATTTTAGCCTTTTAAGGCTAAAATTCACAAAAAACAAAATAGTGTAAGATAGCTAATAAGATAAAATGTTACATCAAACTCATTATCGCACAAACATCTCATCTAACTACAAAAAATCTGCTTTGATGAGAATGAAATCTGCTTTGGTAGGAATGAAATCTGCAGAAATGAATTGGTTTGGTTCCTCGGTGGAGCTAGGAATTTCGTCTCGTATTACTAATTGCTTTTACACTTGGACATTATTGTATTAAAAGTAGTTATGCTCTCCTTTTCATTTATCAAATCCTTTTATAGAGTAGATTATTCCATGTGTATGTGTTCATTCATTGCTTCCATCAAAAGGAAGTTAAGTACTTCACAGATCCAAATGCCATTGAACCACCAGATAAGCAGATTTTATTCCCATTTGTGGAGTCTGCTCTGCCCCTGATATGATCTCCCCCCATTTTTATCATTTTTGATAAACAAAAGACAAAAAATGAAATTGGGTTGAGCTCCTCATTTTACCATCAGATTGAATGATACAAATATTTTATTCTGTAAAATCTATTGAAAAGAGTATCCAATGAAATAGTTTATTAAGTTTATTGAACAATGAAATTCATATAATTGGATTACATTTATACATTTATACAAATTACCTATATTAAAAATTATATTATCCGTTCAATTTTCTTTGACCAAATTAATCAAAAATTTTATACGAACTATTTTGTGGATAAACCCTACAAATGAATGGTTGTTTCAAGCACTAGGTAGGTGAGCCTCATAGTGGGCATGTTAATTAAGTAAACCAACCTTCTGCCCATGTTTGGAAAAATTGTGATTTTTAATTTTTTTTTTTTAAAGGTATTGTTTGAGTAGTATAAAATGTGATTGTTATAAAATGTGATTGTTATAATAGGGACCAAATTATCGTGCAAACATCATGATCAGAGACTATTTATATAATTTGTCTTCAATTATTTTTTATTTGGACCGGAAACTGATAGTTTTTTATTTTTTATAAATAGTTTGTTGAGTCAATTTATATGGTGAAGTTAACTACTAGGCAAATCATAATGAGTCTTCAAAGAGTAAGATGAATAAATCTGTTTAATAATTATTTGGCTATTTAATTCTGTAATTTTTTAATTTGGTTAGATCATTGTTAATCTATTATCTGACATTGTTTTGGGTTTCAAAGATATGGAGAACATGATATAGTGCATAAGGCATCACTTTCTTAGAGAATGTTGGGTCTCAATATTCGAATTTTACATCATGGCGATCTTCTATCCGTGAAAGGAAATCACCGCAATTAAGCGTTCATGGCCCGATTCAAGAAATCACTCTGCAGAATTTGCTAGAACAAATGGTTCCACACTCTTTATTGAAGATGCAATGTTGAATATTGAGATAGAATAGGATATACACATGAAATAGGAGAATTAGAAATTGCATCTTTGCGTATATTGGAAGCTCATTGTTTTCGTGTCTAAGATAGAGGATGGCGTGGTGCTACCCATTTGGAAATCTGAAGTCATTGTTGACATACTCTTTTTGCGTGGGAGTTCTGATTTGGTGATTGCTAAACAAGCAATAGTATCCTTTCCCATTGTATTGTTTCTTTGCTTCACGATAGGACATATTCTGATTATTAGTATAGTCTTTTCTTATGTTTCCTTAATTTTATCTCGGTTCTATATTACTGTTCGATCGACCGGACAAGGCGAGAAGAGGAATGGAGACACATTATAGATGACTTTGCACTACATTTAATATTACAAGGCATTCCTTATTGAGTCTTAACTCATTATACAAGACACATTATACGATTATGTCATATGGCTTGCTTGCATAATGTTTAAAGGGCCACCACTTTCATGGGCCCAAATTGAGAGCTTAACACAGAAACTTTTATATTTTTATCATTGAACAAAATTGTTTTCATCATATAGAACAAAATTATTTTGTTTTCATAATTTATGTATGCTCGATGATTTGATTCAATATTTACTGATTTTATTTCCATACAATGTATGTATGGTCGACAAAAATTATTTAGTATAGAGCATAATTTTTTTTTCTTAATAGTCTCTACCATTTCTACATCCAAAACTACTCTCTTGATAGTATGGTCGACCATACATACATCCAAAAACTAGAGTGAATTTGTTTTTAACATCAAAATAACTCCAAAAATAAAAATTTGACCTAATTATGTTGTATGTGTATTTTTTATTTTTATTTATTTATTTATTTATTTATTTATTTTTGTTTCAACATTATGTCATTTAGTTTTCACTACTCATGAATTGCAATGTGCGACATGGAAATTGCTCTCATTGTTGTTATTATTATTGTTTTATTTCGTTTCAGGTGTCGTCTTTCAATCGCAATTTGAATTCTGCAAAGTTTCAATTGAGCATTTTTGGTACTGTTGTTCCTGGTAAGCCACCTTCCTTACAGTTGAGTAATCCATTGTTTCCTCTATATAATAAGGAAGCTCAGTGTTTTTTCCTTGATGGGACTTCTGTCCGTTTGTCACAATGTGAACCCTTGGATTGATTCAATCCGACGGCTGTAAAATGTCCAAGAAACAAATTATAAGGGGGTTTCTTCTTCCCTTCCATCCATCTCTCTCTCTCTCTTCAAAATTTGAAATTGAGTTTTCTACCTCATCTCTCACTCTCAGAGCTCACTCTTAATACATAGCAGATCGGCCCAGCAGATCGGCCAAAAATGAGGTGAGGCGCTTCACATACATAGCAAATCGACCTTATATTACAGAGGTGAGGCGCTTCGGATTTTTGTTTTCGGTGAGGCGCTTCACATACCAAATTCATAGCCACAGAGATCATCAAAAGAATTCATACCAGCCCTGTGAGTATTGTTGATTTTTCTGTATTAATATACAAGAATTTGATTTTTCTTACACTTTTATGAAGAGTTGGTTGGGTTTCACGAATTTGATTTTGATTTTGGGTTTGGGTTTCGCAAAATCAACCCATTTACTATCATTTGGTGTGTCTATGTTGTTTGAGTTAATACATTCACAACTATATATATAGATATATATATCTGTATAGAATATTTGGTGTGTCTCTGTTTTTTGATTTTGATCTGCTTTGTTGATATGGTTTTGGCCACTGAGGATATCAGAAAAACAATAACACCATCTTTCGGGACCGAATGGCTTTAAAAAGCCTTGCTGACTTTTCTGCAATTCTGAGGCCTTCATTTTCTTCTTCTTTGTTCTTCGCTTTTGCATGTTAGAACTCGATTTGGTAGAATAATTTCAATTCTTGTTCAATTTAACCTCAAGTCATGAAAAATTAAAATTGCTTAAAAGTTTCTAGTCTCTTATTATTTTATTTTTGAAAATTTAAGTAAAGGTTAAACATTTGATTGAACAAAGAGAAATTTAAATAAGAAATAGCTTGATTGAAAGGTAAATATGCATTAAAATTTTCAATATTTTTTATTTATCTTTTAAATTTATTATATGAACCCTTTTATAGTATAGATTGAAAATTGAGGATGCAATTATTATTATTAAAAGATAAACAAATCGAATGAAATTTTTAATCTGAAGCTTTAGTACCTCCGTCCGACAATCCAATAAAGTTCAAAGTGAATTTTGTTTATTTGCTTTCGTATGGTTGTTTTAAAAATTAGTCAAAGTTAATTTTTTATTTTTTAAAATACATTAAAAAATTATAGAGGTGATATAATTTAAAATAGATTAAAAGCAAGTTTTCAAATTAGGCCCTACTATATTGTGTACCAAATTCTATTTTTCAACAATCACCCGCTTTTTTCTCTTTTCAAGTTTTTGAGTGTGGGGTCATGTGCCATTTTCATATAGGGAATCTTGATGAAGGCAATCAATTATATAGAAATGCTCTTCAGTCCTTCTGATTCAAAACGTATGCCTTTGGATGACAACGTAATGGAAAAGATGATAGATTTACGTAATTGCATTTAGTGGGAAGGTATGCCTTTGTTTGATTACGCCACTTTTCTAATTAAGAAACCTCTTTGTGCTCAGACTACAATAATTTAACTAGCTATGTTTGCATTTAACAAAATAAATTGATAGGTTGAGAAGTTTTATGGACGTTCTATTATCATGTGCGCATAATATCTTTTAATATCTTTTGATAGATGTTCTAATTTAAATGTTCTTAAGGCCTGTGATTGCTCTTCTACTGATTATGAAGCAATCCTTTCTTTTGCCCAGTTAATGCCAAATTTTTTATTGGTTCCTTAGAGTTGTCTCTACTTATAGATCTGGGTTAATAACATTAAGTATTAAAATACATTTGTGAGGATAGTTTGTAGTTTGTATATTTGAAGGTGTGACAATCTTGAACATGCAATTAGGTTATGAATTTGTTATTGGCTTAATAAGATGGATTGAAATTTGCAATCCATGCAGCACGTGAATTTCTGGGAGATGGTCTAGATTGAAATTACCATAAATAAGATGGTCGATAGATTGAAATTAGTTTGTAGTTTTTTCTTTTTAAAATTTCCCAAAAATCAATATATGAAACCATGAATTACTTGGTATATTTGTGAGATGAACTGTAATCCCAATTCTGAGATGAACCATGAACATGAACATGAACATTATTCAACAAATCCACAATTTCTTGGTATATTTGTGGATTTGTAATTTTCATGAACATTATTCAACCATGAATTACTGAGATGAACAGTAATTCATGAATATCTGAGATTATTCATGAAACCATGAACATTACTGTGAAACCACTTAATGTTCATGAACAGTAATTCATGAACATTTTTGGTAAGATTTTTGGTAATTGTGGATTTTTGGTAATTCGTGAATTATTGTTCATGGTTTCATATATTGATTTATTGAATAATGTTCATGGTTTCATATATTGTTTGTGGATTTGTGAATTGGGATTTCTGAGATGAACAGTAATTCATGAACATTATTCAACCATGAAAATTACAAATCCACAAATATACCAAGTAATTGTGGATTTGTTGAATAATGTTCATGGTTTCATTTTTTACCAGAGATCTTAGTGTGCATTGGAGTTTTTTTTAGTGTGCATTGGAGTTTTTTTTACCAAACACATACATTAGTTTGACAAACTGTTTCCAAAAACATGACTTGATTGATGAAATGGAAAAAAGAAAAAGAAAAAATACATGAGTTTGTAATGTGTGCATTTTTCCTATTTTTTTTTTTTAATTTGTAATTGTGTGCATTGAAGTTGTATTGTGTTTACTGTTGTCATTTTATTTTATCAAACCCATAAATTTATTTGAGGGTCAAACTGCTTCCAAAAACACTTTTATGTAATGGGAATTACATAATGTGGTCTATTTGCACAAAAAAATCTTAACGTGGTCTATTTGCCAAACCCCCTGTATCAAATGTGGTCTATTTGCACATAATATTGGAATTACATAATGTGGTTTTTGAATTTTGATTTGAAATTAGTTATATCTAATTTAGGGAAGGAATGAAATCTGCAGGAAAAAGTAGTTATGCTCCCTATGAATTTCCTTTGCTTCTATTAATATTTCATTGTTGCTGTGTTTGTGTATGCTTTTCATTTTTAGAAAGTTTTTACAGTGCACAATTGATTTTCTCTTCCAACAAGACCCCACTACCCAAAAAATAAATAGAAAATAAAAAGGTAAAGGAGTTAATTGTGGTGCAGGTATCCGGCAATCAACAAACCAGCTGGGGTTGTTCACTGGCTTAAACATAGTAAAGATGCACAAAATGTCGATTGGGTTGTGATACTAGATGCAGACATGATCATGCGAGGCCCAATCATACCATGGGAGATTGGTGCAGAGAAAGGCAGACCTGTTGCTGCATATTATGGGTAATAATAGACATTTTCATATTCAATATTTTGGGTATAAGTTCGTCCTTGATAAACTTTTATACAGTTTTGATACTAGATGCAGACATGATCATGTGAGGTTGAGTTGGTTTTTCAACTCCCAACTGTTCAATTTCATTACACAGTTTTGCTGGTTTATTTAAATATTTTTTTTTGGTTGTAATTGTACATTATTTAATACATGTGGTTACATTTTTTACTTTTATTGGTGGTGTTTGGAAAGGGCTATTTTAGCCTTTTAAGGCTAAAATTCACAAAAAAACAAAATAGTGTAAGATAGCTAATAAGATAAAATGTTACATCAAACTCATTATCGCACAAACATCTCATCTAACTACAAAAAATCTGTTGATGAGAATGAAATCATTTGGTAGGAATGAAATCACAGGAAATGAATTGGTTTGGTTCCTCGTGGAGCTAGGAATTTCGCCTCGTATTACTAATTGCTTTTACACTTGGACATTATTGTATTAAAAGTAGTTATGCTCTCCTTTTCATTTATCAAATCCTTTTTATAGAGTAGATTATTCCATGTGTATGTGTTCATTCATTGCTTCCATCAAAAGGAAGTTAAGTACTTCTGATCCAAATGCCATTGAACCACCAGATAAGGATTTTATTCCCATTTGTGGAGTCTGCTCTGCCCCTGATATGATCTCCCCCCATTTTTATCATTTCTGATAAACAAAAGACAAAAAATGAAATTGGGTTGAGCTCCTCATTTTACCATCCAGATTGAATGATACAAATATTTTATTCTGTAAAATCTACTGAAAAGAGTATCCAATGAAATAGTTTATTAAGTTTATTGAACAATGAAATTCATATAATTGGATTACATTTATACATTTATACAAATTACCTATATTAAAAATTATATTATCCGCTCAATTTTCTTTGACCAAATTAATCAAAAATTTTATACTTAACTATTTTGTGGATAAACCCTACAAATGAATGGTTGTTTCAAGCACTAGGTAGGTGAGCCTCATAGTGGGCATGTTAATTAAGTAAACCAACCTTCGCCCATGTTTGGAAAAAATTGTGATTTTTAATTTTTTTTTTAAAGGTATTGTTTGAGTAGTATAAAATGTGATTGTTATAAAATGTGATTGTTATAATAGGGACCAAATTATCGTGCAAACATCATGATCGAGACTATTTATATAATTTGTCTTCAATTATTTTTTATTTGGACCTAAACCGATAGTTTTTATTTTTATAAATAGTCATGGAGTCAATTTATATGGTGAAGTTAACTACTAGGCAAATCATAATGAGTCTTCAAAGAGTAAGATGAATAAACTGCTTAATAATTATTTGGCTATTTAATTGTAATTTTTAATTTGGTTAGATCATTGTTAATCTATTATCGACATTGTTTTGGGTTTCAAAGATATGGAGATCATGATATAGTGCATAAGGCATCACTTTCTTAGAGAATGTTGGGTCTCAATATACGAATTTTACATCATGGCGTTCTTCTATCCGTGAAAGGAAATCACCGCAATTAAGCGTTCATGGCTCGATTCAAGAAATCACTCACAGAATTTGCTAGAACAAATGGTTCCACACTCTTTATTGAAGATGCAATGCTGAATATTGAGATAGAATAGGATATACACATGAAATAGGAGGAATTAGAAATTGCATCTTTGCGTATATCGAAGCTCATTGTTTTTCGTGTCTAAGATAGAGGGATGGCGGTGCTACCCATTTGGAAATCATGAGTTGTTGACATACTCTTTTTGCGTGGGAGTTCGATTTGGTGATTGCTAAACAAGCAATAGTATCCTTTCCCATTGTATTGTTTTGTTGCTTCACGATAGGACATATTTACGCTTATTAGTATAGTCTTTTCTTATGTTTCCTTAATTTTATCTCGCTTATATTACCTGCTCGACCATCGACAAGGCCGTAAGAGGAATGGAGACACATTATAGATGACTTTGCAGCTACATTTAATATTACAAGGCATTCCTTATTGGAGTCTTAACTCATTATACAAGACACATTATACGATTATGTCATATGGCTTGCTTGCATAATGTTTAAAGGGCCACCACTTTCATGGGCCCAAATTGAGAGCTTAACTCAGAAACTTTTATATTTTTATCATTGAACAAAATTGTTTTCATCATATAGAACAAAATTATTTTGTTTTCATAATTTATGTATGCTCGATGATTTGATTCAATATTTACAGATTTTATTTCCATACAATGTATGTATGGTCGACAAAATTATTTAGTATAGAGCATAATTTTTTTTCTTAATAGTCTCTACCATTTCTACATCCAAAACTACTCTCTTGATAGTATGGTCACCATACATACATCCAAAAACTAGAGTGAATTTGTTTTTAACATCAAAATAATCACAAAAATAAAAATTTGACCTAATTATGTTGTATGTGTATTTTTTATTTTTATTTATTTATTTATTTATTTATTTATTTATTTTTGTTTCAACATTATGTCATTTAGTTTTCACTACTCATGAATTGCAATGTGCGATATGGAAATTGCTCTCATTGTTGTTATTATTATTGTTTTATTTCGCTTGTGTGTTGTCTTTCAATCGCAATTTGAATTCTCGCAAAGTTTCAATTGAGCATTTTTGGTAATCGTTGTTCTCGGTAAGCCACCTTCCTTACAGCTTGAGTAATCCATTGTTTCCTCTATATAATAAGGAAGCTCGGTGTTTTTTCCTTGATGGGACTTCGTCCGCTTGTCACAATGTGAACCCTTGATTGATTCAATCCGACGGTAGAAATGTCCAAGAAACAAATTATAAGGGGTTTCTTCTTCCTTCCATCCATCTCTCTCTCTCTTCAAAATTTGAAATTGAGTTTTCTACCTCATCTCTCACTCGTGAGCTCACTCTTAATACATAGCAGATCGCCACCAGATCGGCCAAAAATGAGGTGAGGCGCTCACATACATAGCAAATCGACCTTATATTACAGAGGTGAGGCGCCGGATTTTTGTTTTCGTGAGGCGCTTCACATACCAAATCATAGCCACAGAGATCATCAAAAGAATTCATACCACTCGTGAGTATTGTTGATTTTTTCGTATTAATATACAAGAATTTGATTTTTCTTACACTTTTATGAAGAGTTGGTTGGGTTTCACGAATTTGATTTTGATTTTGGGTTTGGGTTTCGCAAAAATCAACCCATTTACTATCATTTGGTGTGTCTATGTTGTTTGAGTTAATACATTCACAACTATATATATAGATATATATATCAGAGTATAGAATATTTGGTGTGTCTGCTTTTTGATTTTGATCTCGCTTTGTTGATATGGTTTTGGCCATCGAGGATATCGAAAAACAATAACACCATCTTCGGGACGAATGGCTTTAAAAAGCCTTGTCGACTTTTCTCGCAATTCGAGGCCTTCATTTTCTTCTTCTTTGTTCTTCGCAATTTGCATGTTAGAACTCGACGGTAGAATAATTTCAATTGTCGCTCAATTTAACCTCAAGTCATGAAAAATTAAAAATGATTAAAAGTTTTAGTCTCTTATTATTTTATTTTTAAAATTTAAGTAAAGGTTAAATATTTGATTGAACAAAAAGAAATTTAAATAAGAAATAACTTGATTGAAAAGTAAATATGCATTAAAATTTTCAATATTTTTTATTTATCTTTTAAATTTATTATATGAACCCTTTTTATAGTATAGATTGAAAATTGAGGATGCAATTATTATTATTAAAAGATAAACAAATTGAATGAAATTTTTAATAAGCTTTAGTACCTCCGTCCGACAATCCAATAAAGTTCAAAGTGAATTTTGTTTATTTGCTTTCAGATGGTTGTTTTAAAAATTAGTCAAAGTTAATTTTTTATTTTTTAAAAATACATTAAAAATTATAGAGGTGATATAATTTAAAATAGATTAAAAGCAAGTTTTCAAATTAGGCCCTACTATATTGTGTACCAAATTCTATTTTTCAACAATCACCCGCTTTTTTTTTCTTTTTCAAGTTTTTGAGTGTGGGGTCATGTGCCATTTTCATATAGGGAATGCCGATGAAGGCAAATAATTATATAGAAATGCTCTTCGTCCTTACAGATTCAAAACGTATGCCTTTGGATGACAACGTAATGGAAAAGATGATAGATTTACCGTAATTGTCGCATTTAGTGGGAAGGTATGCCTTTGTTTCAGCTTCGCCACTTTTCTAATTAAGAAACCTCTTTGTGCTCGAGACTACAATAATTTAACTAGCTATGTTTGCATTTAACAAAATAAATTGATAGGTTGAGAAGTTTTATGGACGCTCTATTATCATGTGCATAATATCTTTTTAATATCTTTTGATAGATGTTCTAATTTAAATGTTCTTAAGGCCCGTGATTGCTCTTCTCCGATTATGAAGCAATCCTTTCTTTTGCCCGCTTAATGCCAAATTTTTATTGGTTCCTTAGAGTTGTCTCTACTTATAGATCCGGGTTAATAACATTAAGTATTAAAATACATTTGTGAGGATAGTTTGTAGTTTGTATATTTGAAGGTGTGACAATCTTGAACATGCAATTAGGTTATGAATTTGTTATTGGCTTAATAAGATGGATTGAAATTTGCAATCCATGCAAAGACGTGAATTTCGGGAGATGGTCTAGATTGAAATTACCATAAATAAGATGGTCGATAGATTGAAATTAGTTTGTAGTTTTTCTTTTTAAAATTTCCCAAAATCAATCAATATATGAAACCATGAATTACTTGGTATATTTGTGAGATGAACTGTAATCCCAATTTCGAGATGAACCATGAACATGAACATGAACATTATTCAACAAATCCACAATTTCTTGGTATATTTGTGGATTTGTAATTTTCATGAACATTATTCAACCATGAATTATCGAGATGAACAAGAATTCATGAATATCTGAGATTATTCATGAAACCATGAACATTATCGTGAAACCACTTAATGTTCATGAACAAGAATTCATGAACATTTTGGTAAGATTTTTGGTAATTGTGGATTTTTGGTAATTCGTGAATTATTGTTCATGGTTTCATATATTGATTTATTGAATAATGTTCATGGTTTCATATATTGTTTGTGGATTTGTGAATTGGGATTTCGAGATGAACAAGAATTCATGAACATTATTCAACCATGAAAATTACAAATCCACAAATATACCAAGTAATTGTGGATTTGTTGAATAATGTTCATGGTTTCATTTTTTACCAGAGATCTTAGTGTGCATTGGAGTTTTTTTTAGTGTGCATTGGAGTTTTTTTTACCAAACACATACATTAGTTTGACAAACTGTTTCCAAAAACATGACTTGATTGATGAAATGGAAAAAAGAAAAAGAAAAAATACATGAGTTTGTAATGTGTGCATTTTTCCTATTTTTTTTTTAATTTGTAATTGTGTGCATTGAAGTTGTATTGTGTTTACTGTTGTCATTTTATTTTATCAAACCCATAAATTTATTTGAGGGTCAAACGCCTAAAAACACTTTTATGTAATGGGAATTACATAATGTGGTCTATTTGCACAAAAAATCTTAACGTGGTCTATTTGCCAAACCCCAGATCAAATGTGGTCTATTTGCAAATAATATTGGAATTACATAATGTGGTTTTTGAATTTTGATTTGAAATTAGTTATATCTAATTTAGGAAGGAATGAAATCTGCAGGAAAAAGTAGTTATGCTCCCTATGAATTTCCTTTGCTTCTATTAATATTTCATTGTTCTTGTGTTTGTGTATGCTTTTCATTTTAGAAAGTTTTTACAAAGGCACAATTGATTTTCTTCCAACAAGACCCCACTACCCAAAAAATAAATAGAAAATAAAAAGGTAAAGGAGTTAATTGTGGTGCGGTATCCGGCAATCAACAAACCACCGGGGTTGTTCATCGGCTTAAACATAGTAAAGATGCACAAAATGTCGATTGGGTTGTGATACTAGATGCGACATGATCATGCGAGGCCCAATCATACCATGGGAGATTGGTGCGAGAAAGGCGCACTGCTTTGCATATTATGGGTAATAATAGACATTTTCATATTCAATATTTTGGGTATAAGTTCGCCCTTGATAAACTTTTTATACGCTTTTGATACTAGATGCATATGATCATGTGAGGTTGAGTTGGTTTTTCAACTCCCAACTGCTCAATTTCATTACAGTTTCTTTGGTTTATTTAAATATTTTTTTGGTTGTAATTGTACATTATTTAATACATGTGGTTACATTTTTTACTTTTATTGGTGGTGTTTGGAAAGGGCTATTTTAGCCTTTTAAGGCTAAAATTCACAAAAAAACAAAATAGTGTAAGATAGCTAATAAGATAAAATGTTACATCAAACTCATTATCGCACAAACATCTCATCTAACTACAAAAAAATCTGTTTGATGAGAATGAAATCTGTTTGGTAGGAATGAAATCTGCAGGAAATGAATTGGTTTGGTTCCTCGGTGGAGCTAGGAATTTCGTCTCAGGTATTACTAATTGCTTTTACACTTGGACATTATTGTATTAAAAGTAGTTATGCTCTCCTTTTCATTTATCAAATCCTTTTTATAGAGTAGATTATTCCATGTGTATGTGTTCATTCATTGCTTCCATCAAAAGGAAGTTAAGTACTTCACAGATCCAAATGCCATTGAACCACCAGATAAGCAGATTTTATTCCCATTTGTGGAGTCTGCTCTGCCCCTGATATGATCTCCCCCCATTTTTATCATTTTTGATAAACAAAAGACAAAAAATGAAATTGGGTTGAGCTCCTCATTTTACCATCCAGATTGAATGATACAAATATTTTATTCTGTAAAATCTATTGAAAAGAGTATCCAATGAAATAGTTTATTAAGTTTATTGAACAATGAAATTCATATAATTGGATTACATTTATACATTTATACAAATTACCTATATTAAAAATTATATTATCCGTTCAATTTTCTTTGACCAAATTAATCAAAAATTTTTATTTAACTATTTTGTGGATAAACCCTACAAATGAATGGTTGTTTCAAGCACTAGGTAGGTGAGCCTCATAGTGGGCATGTTAATTAAGTAAACCAACCTTCTGCCCATGTTTGGAAAAATTGTGATTTTTAAATTTTTTTTTTTAAAGGTATTGTTTGAGTAGTATAAAATGTGATTGTTATAAAATGTGATTGTTATAATAGGGACCAAATTATCGTGCAAACATCATGATCAGAGACTATTTATATAATTTGTCTTCAATTATTTTTTATTTTTTATTTGGACCGGAAACTGATAGTTTTTTATTTTTTATAAATAGCTGTTGGAGTCAATTTATATGGTGAAGTTAACTACTAGGCAAATCATAATGAGTCTTCAAAGAGTAAGATGAATAAATCTGTTTAATAATTATTTGGCTATTTAATTCTGTAATTTTTTAATTTGGTTAGATCATTGTTAATCTATTATCTGACATTGTTTTGGGTTTCCAGCATATGGAGATCATGATATAGTGCATAAGGCATCACTTTCTTAGAGAATGTTGGGTCTCAATATACGAATTTTACATCATGGCGTTCTTCTATCCGTGAAAGGAAATCACCGCAATTAAGCGTTCATGGCCTGATTCAAGAAATCACTGCAGAATTTGCTAGAACAAATGGTTCCACACTCTTTATTGAAGATGCAATTGTTGAATATTGAGATAGAATAGGATATACACATGAAATAGGAGGAATTAGAAATTGCATCTTTGCGTATATCGAAGCTCATTGTTTTCGTGTCTAAGATAGAGGATGGCGGTGCTACCCATTTGGAAATCATGAGCTTGTTGACATACTCTTTTTTGCGTGGGAGTTCTGATTTGGTGATTGCTAAACAAGCAATAGTATCCTTTCCCATTGTATTGTTTTGTTGCTTCTGCTGATAGGACATATTTACAGTTATTAGTATAGTCTTTTCTTATGTTTCCTTTATTTTATCTCAGTTTCTATATTACCTTCGATCGGACTATGGACAAGGCGTAAGAGGAATGGAGACACATTATAGATGACTTTGCAGCTACATTTAATATTACAAGGCATTCCTTATTGGAGTCTTAACTCATTATACAAGACACATTATACGATTATGTCATATGGCTTGCTTGCATAATGTTTAAAGGGCCACCACTTTCATGGGCCCAAATTGAGAGCTTAACTCAGAAACTTTTATATTTTTATCATTGAACAAAATTGTTTTCATCATATAGAACAAAATTATTTTGTTTTCATAATTTATGTATGCTCGACAGATTTGATTCAATATTTACAGATTTTATTTCCATACAATGTATGTATGGTCGACAAAATTATTTAGTATAGAGCATAATTTTTTTTTCTTAATAGTCTCTACCATTTCTACATCCAAAAACTACTCTCTTGATAGTATGGTCGACCATACATACATCCAAAAACTAGAGTGAATTTGTTTTTTAACATCAAAATAACTGTCAAAAATAAAAATTTGACCTAATTATGTTGTATGTGTATTTTTTATTTTTATTTATTTATTTATTTATTTATTTATTTATTTTTGTTTCAACATTATGTCATTTAGTTTTCACTACTCATGAATTGCAATGTGCGACATGGAAATTGCTCTCATTGTTGTTATTATTATTGTTTTATTTCGTTTCAGGTGTTGTCTTTCAATCGCAATTTGAATTCTGCAAAGTTTCAATTGAGCATTTTTGGTACTGTTGTTCCTGGTAAGCCACCTTCCTTACAGTTGAGTAATCCATTGTTTCCTCTATATAATAAGGAAGCTCAGTGTTTTTTCCTTGATGGGACTTCTGTCCGTTTGTCACAATGTGAACCCTTGGATTGATTCAATCCGACGGCTGTAAAATGTCCAAGAAACAAATTATAAGGGGGTTTCTTCTTCCCTTCCATCCATCTCTCTCTCTCTCTTCAAAATTTGAAATTGAGTTTTCTACCTCATCTCTCACTCTCAGAGCTCACTCTTAATACATAGCAGATCGGCCCAGCAGATCGGCCAAAAATGAGGTGAGGCGCTTCACATACATAGCAAATCGACCTTATATTACAGAGGTGAGGCGCTTCGGATTTTTGTTTTCGGTGAGGCGCTTCACATACCAGCCCATAGCCACAGAGATCATCAAAAGAATTCATACCAGCCCTGTGAGTATTGTTGATTTTTCTGTATTAATATACAAGAATTTGATTTTTCTTACACTTTTATGAAGAGTTGGTTGGGTTTCACGAATTTGATTTTGATTTTGGGTTTGGGTTTATAAAATCAACGCATTAACTATCATTTGGTGTGTCTATGTTGTTTGAGTTAATACATTCACAACTATATATATAGATATATATATCTGTATAGAATATTTGGTGTGTCTCTGTTTTTTGATTTTGATCTGCTTTGTTGATATGGGTTTGTACCGAGGATATCGAAAAACAATAACACCATCTTCGGGACCGAATGGCTTTAAAAAGCCTTTGACTTTTTCGCAATTTCTGAGGCCTTCATTTTCTTCTTCTTTGTTCTTCGCAGCTTGCATGTTAGAACTCGATTTGGTAGAATAATTTCAATTGCTGTTCAATTTAACCTCAAGTCATGAAAAATTAAAAATGATTAAAAGTTTTTAGTCTCTTATTATTTTATTTTTTAAAATTTAAGTAAAGGTTAAATATTTGATTGATCAAAGAGAAATTTAAATAAGAAATAGCTTGATTGAAAGGTAAATATGCATTAAAATTTTCAATATTTTTTTATTTATCTTTTAAATTTATTATATGAACCCTTTTTATAGTATAGATTGAAAATTGAGGATGCAATTATTATTATTAAAAGATAAACAAATCGAATGAAATTTTTAATACGAAGCTTTAGTACCTCCGTCCGACAATCCAATAAAGTTCAAAGTGAATTTTGTTTATTTGCTTTCGTATGGTTGTTTTAAAAAATTAGTCAAAAGTTAATTTTTTTATTTTTTTAAAAATACATTAAAAAAAATTATAGAGGTGATATAATTTAAAATAGATTAAAAGCAAGTTTTCAAATTAGGCCCTACTATATTGTGTACCAAATTCTATTTTTCAACAATCACCCGTTTTCTCTTTTTCTCTTTTCAAGTTTTTGAGTGTGGGGTCATGTGCCATTTTCATATAGGGAATGCTGATGAAGGCAGTCAATTATATAGAAATGCTCTTCAGGTCCTTACAGATTCAAAACGTATGCCTTTGGATGACAACGTAATGGAAAAGATGATAGATTTACCAGAATTGCTGCATTTAGTGGGAAGGTATGCCTTTGTTTCAGTTCTGCCACTTTTCTAATTAAGAAACCTCTTTGTGCTCAGACTACAATAATTTAACTAGCTATGTTTGCATTTAACAAAATAAATTGATAGGTTGAGAAGTTTTATGGACGTTCTATTATCATGTGCGCATAATATCTTTTAATATCTTTTGATAGATGTTCTAATTTAAATGTTCTTAAGGCCTGTGATTGCTCTTCTACTGATTATGAAGCAATCCTTTCTTTTGCCCAGTTAATGCCAAATTTTTTATTGGTTCCTTAGAGTTGTCTCTACTTATAGATCTGGGTTAATAACATTAAGTATTAAAATACATTTGTGAGGATAGTTTGTAGTTTGTATATTTGAAGGTGTGACAATCTTGAACATGCAATTAGGTTATGAATTTGTTATTGGCTTAATAAGATGGATTGAAATTTGCAATCCATGCAGCACGTGAATTTCTGGGAGATGGTCTAGATTGAAATTACCATAAATAAGATGGTCGATAGATTGAAATTAGTTTGTAGTTTTTTCTTTTTAAAATTTCCCAAAAATCAATATATGAAACCATGAATTACTTGGTATATTTGTGAGATGAACTGTAATCCCAATTCTGAGATGAACCATGAACATGAACATGAACATTATTCAACAAATCCACAATTTCTTGGTATATTTGTGGATTTGTAATTTTCATGAACATTATTCAACCATGAATTACTGAGATGGACAGTAATTCATGAATATCTGAGATTACTCATGAGACCATGGACATTATCAGAAACCACTTAATGTTCATGAACAGTAATTCATGAACATTTTTGGTAAGATTTTTGGTAATTGTGGATTTTTGGTAATTCGTGAATTATTGTTCATGGTTTCATATATTGATTTATTGAATAATGTTCATGGTTTCATATATTGTTTGTGGATTTGTGAATTGGGATTTCTGAGATGAACAGTAATTCATGAACATTATTCAACCATGAAAATTACAAATCCACAAATATACCAAGTAATTGTGGATTTGTTGAATAATGTTCATGGTTTCATTTTTTACCAGAGATCTTAGTGTGCATTGGAGTTTTTTTTAGTGTGCATTGGAGTTTTTTTTACCAAACACATACATTAGTTTGACAAACTGTTTCCAAAAACATGACTTGATTGATGAAATGGAAAAAAGAAAAAGAAAAAATACATGAGTTTGTAATGTGTGCATTTTTCCTATTTTTTTTTTTAATTTGTAATTGTGTGCATTGAAGTTGTATTGTGTTTACTGTTGTCATTTTATTTTATCAAACCCATAAATTTATTTGAGGGTCAAACTGCTTTAAAAACACTTTTATGTAATGGGAATTACATAATGTGGTCTATTTGCACAAAAAAATCTTAACGTGGTCTATTTGCCAAACCCCCTGTATCAAATGTGGTCTATTTGCACATAATATTGGAATTACATAATGTGGTTTTTGAATTTTGATTTGAAATTAGTTATATCTAATTTAGGGAAGGAATGAAATCTGCAGAAAAAGTAGTTATGCTCCCTATGAATTTCCTTTGCTTCTATTAATATTTCATTGTTCTTTGTGTTTGTGTATGCTTTTCATTTTTAGAAAGTTTTTACAGTGCACAATTGATTTTCTCTTCCAACAAGACCCCACTACCCAAAAAATAAATAGAAAATAAAAAGGTAAAGGAGTTAATTGTGGTGCAGGTATCCGGCAATCAACAAACCAGCTGGGGTTGTTCACTGGCTTAAACATAGTAAAGATGCACAAAATGTCGATTGGGTTGTGATACTAGATGCAGACATGATCATGCGAGGCCCAATCATACCATGGGAGATTGGTGCAGAGAAAGGCAGACCTGTTGCTGCATATTATGGGTAATAATAGACATTTTCATATTCAATATTTTGGGTATAAGTTCGTCCTTGATAAACTTTTATACAGTTTTGATACTAGATGCAGACATGATCATGTGAGGTTGAGTTGGTTTTTCAACTCCCAACTGTTCAATTTCATTACACAGTTTTGCTGGTTTATTTAAATATTTTTTTTTGGTTGTAATTGTACATTATTTAATACATGTGGTTACATTTTTTACTTTTATTGGTGGTGTTTGGAAAGGGCTATTTTAGCCTTTTAAGGCTAAAATTCACAAAAAAACAAAATAGTGTAAGATAGCTAATAAGATAAAATGTTACATCAAACTCATTATCGCACAAACATCTCATCTAACTACAAAAAAATCTGTTTGATGAGAATGAAATCTGTTTGGTAGGAATGAAATCTGCAGGAAATGAATTGGTTTGGTTCCTCGGTGGAGCTAGGAATTTCGTCTCAGGTATTACTAATTGCTTTTACACTTGGACATTATTGTATTAAAAGTAGTTATGCTCTCCTTTTCATTTATCAAATCCTTTTTATAGAGTAGATTATTCCATGTGTATGTGTTCATTCATTGCTTCCATCAAAAGGAAGTTAAGTACTTCACAGATCCAAATGCCATTGAACCACCAGATAAGCAGATTTTATTCCCATTTGTGGAGTCTGCTCTGCCCCTGATATGATCTCCCCCCATTTTTATCATTTTTGATAAACAAAAGACAAAAAATGAAATTGGGTTGAGCTCCTCATTTTACCATCCAGATTGAATGATACAAATATTTTATTCTGTAAAATCTATTGAAAAGAGTATCCAATGAAATAGTTTATTAAGTTTATTGAACAATGAAATTCATATAATTGGATTACATTTATACATTTATACAAATTACCTATATTAAAAATTATATTATCCGTTCAATTTTCTTTGACCAAATTAATCAAAAATTTTATACGAACTATTTTGTGGATAAACCCTACAAATGAATGGTTGTTTCAAGCACTAGGTAGGTGAGCCTCATAGTGGGCATGTTAATTAAGTAAACCAACCTTCTGCCCATGTTTGGAAAAATTGTGATTTTTAATTTTTTTTTTTTAAAGGTATTGTTTGAGTAGTATAAAATGTGATTGTTATAATAGGGACCAAATTATCGTGCAAACATCATGATCAGAGACTATTTATATAATTTGTCTTCAATTATTTTTTATTTTTTATTTGGACCGGAAACTGATAGTTTTTTATTTTTTATAAATAGCTGTTGGAGTCAATTTATATGGTGAAGTTAACTACTAGGCAAATCATAATGAGTCTTCAAAGAGTAAGATGAATAAATCTGTTTAATAATTATTTGGCTATTTAATTCTGTAATTTTTTAATTTGGTTAGATCATTGTTAATCTATTATCTGACATTGTTTTGGGTTTCCAGCATATGGAGATCATGATATAGTGCATAAGGCATCACTTTCTTAGAGAATGTTGGGTCTCAATATACGAATTTTACATCATGGCGTTCTTCTATCCGTGAAAGGAAATCAGCTGCAATTAAGCGTTCATGGCCTGATTCAGTAAATCACTCTGCAGAATTTGCTAGAACAAATGGTTCCACACTCTTTATTGAAGATGCACTGTTGAATATTGAGATAGAATAGGGATATACACATGAAATAGGAGGAATTAGAAATTGCATCTTTGCGTATATCGAAGCTCATTGTTTTTCGTGTCTAAGATGGAGGGATGGCGGTGCTACCCATTTGGAAATCATGAAGCTTTGTTGACATACTCTTTTTGCGTGGGAGTTCGATTTGGTGATTGCTAAACAAGCAATAGTATCCTTTCCCATTGTATTGTTTTGTCGCTTCACGATAGGACATATTTACGCTTATTAGTATAGTCTTTTCTTATGTTTCCTTAATTTTATCTCAGTTTCTATATTACCTGTTCGATCGGCACTGGACAAGGCCAGAAGAGGAATGGAGACACATTATAGATGACTTTGCAGCTACATTTAATATTACAAGGCATTCCTTATTGGAGTCTTAACTCATTATACAAGACACATTATACGATTATGTCATATGGCTTGCTTGCATAATGTTTAAAGGGCCACCACTTTCATGGGCCCAAATTGAGAGCTTAACTCAGAAACTTTTATATTTTTATCATTGAACAAAATTGTTTTCATCATATAGAACAAAATTATTTTGTTTTCATAATTTATGTATGCTCGACAGATTTGATTCAATATTTACAGATTTTATTTCCATACAATGTATGTATGGTCGACAAAATTATTTAGTATAGAGCATAATTTTTTTTTCTTAATAGTCTCTACCATTTCTACATCCAAAAACTACTCTCTTGATAGTATGGTCGACCATACATACATCCAAAAACTAGAGTGAATTTGTTTTTTAACATCAAAATAACTGTCAAAAATAAAAATTTGACCTAATTATGTTGTATGTGTATTTTTTATTTTTATTTATTTATTTATTTATTTATTTATTTTTGTTTCAACATTATGTCATTTAGTTTTCACTACTCATGAATTGCAATGTGCGACATGGAAATTGCTCTCATTGTTGTTATTATTATTGTTTTATTTCGTTTCAGGTGTCGTCTTTCAATCGCAATTTGAATTCTGCAAAGTTTCAATTGAGCATTTTTGGTACTGTTGTTCCTGGTAAGCCACCTTCCTTACAGTTGAGTAATCCATTGTTTCCTCTTTGTGCAGTTGATATTGATGTTATTTAGACTCTTCCCCATTGTTATTTTGATCTCCTAAAATGCTTAACAAAGCCAAGATAGTTAGGTTTGTGTGAATGCATTTAACAGAGGGACAACGTTAAAACTTCTTAATATATTGAATGTTAAAACTTCTTAATATATTGAAAGTCAAGTTACTTATGTGTTTATGGGATATTTATGTGTTTCTTTGAATTAAATTAAGTGAATTGAATAGTATAGCATATTGCTCTGTGCACCAGTTCATTTTAACACCGCCATAGCCCCATTAATAGAGCTTCAAGCCCATGACCCTTGCTTTGAAAGGCTGGGTCTTTACCAACTGTTATTATGCCCAGTGTGTTAGTGTTCCCCTTCAATTACTATGCATTTGTCTACACCATTAACATTTATTGTATACAGTTTTTATTTATTTATTTTTATTGTTATTATTATTTTTTTATGGTTAATTGATGGAATGCTTTCAATATATTTCAGGGAGGAATTTAAAGATGAGGAGATGGTTGATGTGAAGTCATTACACATCCGAAACTTTCTCTGAAGTTGAGTTTGTTGGTTAGTGCTTTGCTTTGCATTTAACAATTGTTAGGATACTCATATCTAGCAATTGTTTCTCTATCTTCTTTGATTGAAATTCATTGATTACCTAGGGACCTGTCTTAAAAAGAGATGTAATCCTAGATTTATAGTAAACCACTTGATTATCTTTTCGTCTATTGTTATTGGTCGGTTTCCGGACAAAAGAAATTTAAAAACTATGCCAATATACTGTAAGAATGTGATGGATCGCAGCCCTCTAAATTTCTATTCTCAAATTTTTACAAAATCTTAAAAAAGGGTAAATTATAAATATGCCCCTGATGTTTGTAAAATATTCTCACTCTCTCAATGGGAGCTTGCATTTTAAGATTAGTATCTACAGTTTGGTAATGAGGTGCGGTGTTGCCTTTGAGTCAAATTTGGTTCTAAGTCATGATACAATGCAATTATACAATTGGATTTGTTGATTGGGATTTTATTTTATTTATCTATTTTTATTTTTTGTCAGTCAAACTTGGTTCTTATGTAGTTATAATTTGATTAGCGGCAGTAGCACTAACTGGTGTGCATTTAAGTTTTAATTTCTTTTAAATTGCAGAGCACTGACTGGTGTGTATTATTTAATATTTTAATTTTTTTATATTTGATTTGTTTGAAATTGTAGAGTATAGTCTGTTAAATATATTTTTATAATTGCATTTTAATCTTAATATTATTTACACCGTGCCTTTAGGCACGGGCAATACGCTAGTTAGTTAATATTAACACAAGATACTCCAATCCATTTTTTTTTTTTTTTTAGGGTTGAGTGCAGGTAATTCTATTTGCACATTATAGAAAATCCCAATGTACACAATTTGTGTTGTTTGAATGTAAATTTTTGAACAAAAGTAAAAAATTTGGATACACACTTGAATTTTGTTCGAAAATTTAGATTTAAATAACATAAATGATATGTATTGAGATTGTGTATAAATACAAATTTCCCTTAGTTGCTATTGGGCTTAGCGAGCCCACTTCAAATGATATGAAACAGAGTTGAGGAAAATGACCACAATGGTTGCGATGGAATTGGCAGATTTTGGGTTGAGTATGCCAGAAGGTGTAGCATTAATGGAAAGTTGGTTTACTTATTCTTGATAGAGAGGCCACAATAGAAGTGGGTTTCGGAGGGCTTGAGGAAGAATGGCTATTCTTGAAGCTCTGCCTTATTGAGATTTAATACAAACTCTCTAAAGTGTTCTATAATATTATACAATATTGGGAAAATTTCGAAGAATTAAGAGAAATTCAAAAAGTTCTAGAATATTCTAGAAGATCCGAAACGAGGGAGAAAATTAGATAAATCTAAAACGTTTCACAAAGTTTTAAAATATTTTAGGGAAGTGTGGATAATTCCATTATACAGCAAGGTAGAATAGATAATTTTAAAATATAGTGGATGATAAATGTATCATAGAATATTGTAAGAGCTTAATAACCCTTGGATCAAGTTGATCCTAATCGGTCGTTAATGTAAATCGCTATATAAAGGGGAAAAACTCCATTTTGGATATATGTAGAAAATGAGAATAGTGTGGTAAGAATAAGCCCAAACAACCACTAAATCTGTAGAGACTATGATCTTTATTGTTGGAAAAAATGGAAAAAAAAGAAACATAGATCTCAAACTAAATCAGTACAATGATTCACTTACGCTGTGTTTGGTTAGGGGATTTGGGGAGGGATTTGGAAAGGGAAAGGAAAAAGGTGTGTGAAACTATGTGAAATGTAGGTATATTTTTTTCACATTTCACCTACCTTTTCCATTTTCCTTTCCAAATCCCTCCTCAAATCCCTCAACCAAACACAGCATTAACGACCCAGTTTGGTTGTAGCAGCTGAAGATTGAACTTCACAAATTCTCTTCCATAGCTCTATTAGCTACTCACGAACCTTGAGCAAATTAGGGAAAGAGAGAAGAAATACCTAGGTTGAATCTCTTAGTTAGATGCTCCATTGGCTGTTCGTGATTGTGTGCTCATGTGCGATGGTAGAGAGAGAGATAAACGAAGGGATAGAGTGAGATAATGAGAGAGTATCGTGAAAGAGGAAGAGATAAAATAAAGATATATAATAAAAAATTGGGAACTTTTTGATATATTTTTTAAAAAATTATAAATTAATGAAAATGTTTATAAATTTAATTATTAAAGTGTATAAGATCCATCATTAATTGAATTTTTTTAAAAATTACACTGGATTGTGATTTCTTCTAAAAAATTTAGTACAAAACTTTTGCCAACCAGAAAATTATTTTCAAAAAAATCCTATGTAAATTTTTTTAATAAAATTTCTAACAAAACAATTTAGTGACCAATTACTAATTTAATTAATCCTTTCAAAATTCTAAACGTTTTTCCCAATTTTTTTTATTACTTTTTTTTTTAATACTAAGATGTTTTATTTTTATTTTTTTTGTGTGTGATATTTAACTATTGTTGTAGTAGTGAAAATTCAATACATTTTTTTTTTTGTATTTAGTCTTTAATTTTCTTTTATAAATATTTTAATTTTTAAGTATATCTTGATTCAATAGATTTAAAAAGTACAAAAAAATTATTGAAATATTTATTTAAAAAAATTAAATTCAAAATTCAATTTTTTTTTCAAAAAAACTCAAAATTAAAAAATATATATACTTGTTTAGGACAAATAAATTTGGTTGCACAAATTAAAAAACACACCGTTACTAATTTTCAAACTTCTTACACCCAAAAAAGTAAAAAGAAACAGTGGCCAAAATAATTTTAGTTGTTGAATGTCAAGATTTCACGACCAAATACTTTATTGGTTGGCAAAAAACTTAACTTTTATCGACTAAATTTTGTTTGGTGGGCAAAAGCTTAACTTTCAATGACCACACCGTTTTTAGTCACAAAAAACTTAACATTCAATGACTAAAATTGTATTAGTCGCTATTTTTAATCGCCAAATGTACATTTCCCTTGTAGTGCCTAGTTTTGCCTAGTTTTCTGCAAGGGGGAAAGGGAGGAAGGAAGGTAATGGGGAGGTTCATGTTGAATTTGAGATTAGTTTTGTGGATGATGATCTCTGTAGAAATTACTACTGTAGATCTCAAGTTGTTCGTAAATTCTCTATCTTGGGGTATTTTTGTTGGATGTAAAACGAGAATTAATTATGTTTCGAGTTTTTTTTTAGATCTGTTGTAAATTTTGGTTTCTAGGATGAAAAAGAAAGAGATTTAAACATTTTATTGTTGGCTTAAAAGTTCTAAGATATTACAAATTCCCATGGTGCTAGTATTGGCCAACCTGTTATCATAAATTACTGCAAAACTATTGAAGATCAAATTTGTTGTTAAGAACACGCTTGCATTGGGATTTGACCCAATTTGTTCTGAAAGTGGCAGAAAAATAAGCTATATTTTAGGCTTTCACAGTTGTAATAATTAAAATAAAATATATGTTTTCTAAGATTGTAGTCAAGTATTAGTTGTTATAAATGTATTATGTGTTACATATCCCTAGACAAAAATAGAAGTGGAAAAAAAAATTCATAACAATGACTATGACTCATGCAAACATTAATATTTAATTCAAATTCATTTCATGTACAGTTTTTCATTCCAAGTACAATAGTCATTTCTTGTTAGTGGCGTTGCTAGGATTTCAAATCAACGAAAGTATTATCAATATCACTGTTAGCTATATATTTTAGGAAAAAGGTGTGTGTCAAAAAAAGGTAAAAGTGGGCAGTGTAAAATGTAAGTGAACACAAAAGGTTATATTTTATATAAGTCAATTGTAGCTTAACACGTGGCTTGTAAAAGGTGATTTGGAGAGTTAATATAAGTCTCCAATCAACGACAGGCATATGGTAGTTTATATTGGTAATAATGGATCTACGTCGTAGTGGAACAGTTAGAAAGCGCAAGATGACATGGTCCAACGGTTACTCATGATTCAAATTCAAATTTGGGAGAGAAGCCTAACTGCAAGAGTGGCGTAGTGAAAGCTAACTGTGCGAGGCCATGAGCAGAGATCATGGAAGGACGTTTCGACGGTTAGAAGACCACTTCGACGGTTACCTTTAGAAAGTATAAAAATAGAAGAGAAGGCCAACAGAAGAGAGGACCAGACTCAGATCCAGAAACCAGTTATTTACTTCATATTTTTCTTTCCAATTTTTACAATTCCTGTACTGCACTTCATTTCTTAGAAGTAGTTTTAAGTAGTTTGTTACTGTGAACCTCTTCGAGATTGGGTCATTTTAAGTTCATTGCAAGTTCTCATTTACTTAATGAAATTCAGTTTCTGAACTGTTTTGTACTCATTATTATTTATAAATTTCTCTTAAGCAAAACCACCAGTAAAAGTCCTCTTTATTAAGGCTGAAAGAATTTCAACACAATCATCTGATAATTGGTTAGCAGTTAAACTTTTTGTAAGGACTTATTGATATTTGCTAGCACGCTTAAAATTACATAATTAACTTTCGAAAGCCAAAAAAACCAACATATATTTTTTGGCATGCCCAGTGGGACCATAAATAATGGCTAGATATAGGAGATAAGGAGAAAATGAACGCCTAGAAGAAGGTGTTGAATGAGAGATAGAAGTACCTAACCCAGAGGATAATGTAATATCACATTCTATGGATGCACCTATCCCATCAGATCTTCCACAAATGGTCGAACAGACCAGTACTTCAGAATATGCAACACATGTCCAAAATACTGGACAATGCCATGAAACTGGACCATCAACTGCCCCTTCTACCCAACTAATAAATCCATAGGAGGTTTAGTATATGCTATGGGATAGCTACTAATGTATACAATGGAAAGATGTGCGACATCCTTTATAGATCCAATGAACTCTCATCAACCAACTGTCATAAGGCAGGTTGAAGAAAACATGAATTCTCTTCAACATAGATTGGCTTAAGATAAACAGTCTATGCAAAATAATAGACAAACTAATGGTTAAACTAGTAATCAAAATCATGAGGGGTCATCAACTATGCCTCAGTCATGGTATGAAGCTCTTTCGAGACCACTGGCAAATCAAAATGTACTATTACTTACCAGCAAAACCATTCAAATTGGTGGGTATGGACCAACACAAAGGAATGGTATGAGGATATTTTCAAATCCCATGTTTGAAACCATGCCCGCACATGGTATTCACTAATTCTATGTTTGAATTTGCACTGGGGGTTGGAAGGGGTTCTCATGGTTGGAAGAGAAACAATGCTCACATTTATCCTCAGAGCACATTTCGCAGGCTTTTAGGACAAACCCCAAGAGGTTAGCCATACCTTCAATAACAACCAACACAACAAGGATAACTAGTCTTGAATGTACCTACATATGGACCAAGAGACCCTCGGTACATGGAGTTCCTCCAAACCCCGTGTTTACTCCTCCAAGAGTCGCCTAACGACACAAAACATGGTTCCTGTGAACCAAATTATTGATATTGTTAAAGAAATGGATGGACCCATGGTGGGGTCCAGACTCTGGTATGAAAAACCTTACCCAGAATGGGTGGATAAGGTACATGAATACCCAAGGGCATTTAGAATACAAGATTTTGTCCCTTTTTATGGAAATGGAAACCAGTCAATGGTGGAACACATTGCTAGATTTATAGGCCAGTGTGATGAATTCACCAATAATGATTACATGAAACTAAGACTTTTTCCAAATTCTCTAACTGGAGTAACCTTTGTATGATATATAAATCTTACACTTGGCTCTATCCAAACTTGGCAAAAAATGGAGGAAATGTTTCATACCTAGTTTCTTCAAACAAAACCTGCGGTTTCTATGGCGGACTTGGCCAGATTGAGCCAAAGACCTGATGAGAAGGCTTCTCAATTCATTGCCAGATTCAAAAGGGCACGAAACAAATGTAAGGTCATACTATCTGAGCTTGAATTTGTAAGATTGACTTAAAATGGGTTGGAATTTAGGCTTCGAAAGAAGTTTGATTGAACTGAGTTTCGAGACTTAGTAGAATTAATAGTGAAATTAACCTATAAAGTTTCTAGATACGAAACCTTACTTGAAGAAGAACAAGACCGAAGCAATGCATCCTATAAGACTTATTATAGAGATCCTAACTTCGAAATTGATGCAGCAGAGATCATAGGAAAAGAACTTATGACCTATAAAGCATTGATTCAGAAGGACACTACAACTGATCAATAATTTAAAAAGAAAGACCTTCATAGGAAATATTCTTTCCATATAACCAAAGCAGATGACATATTTGATCATTTGCTTGCAGCACATTTCTTAAAATTACCCAAGGGAGTTAGGATCCCAACTTCTGAAGAACTTAAAGGAAAATTATACTGCAAATGGCATAATTCTTGGTCCCACTCAACTAAAAACTGTATTGTTTTTCGAGACAGGATCCAAGAACAAATTCGGAAAGGAAAACTGAAATTTCCAACCAAGATTGAAAAGGCCATGGGAATTGACACCAACCCATTTCCAGAGATTGGAGATGCAGTAACTAATGTTGGCATACCAAATTTCTAGAATCTCTTTTTGAAGGAATTGAAAGAAGTCAATGTGGAGATGCATGTTGCTAGCCAAGTTACCTTCAAGAAGGTATCAGGATCCTTTAGAGTTTTATTCCTGAAGTGATCCCTGAAGTGGGGTAATCCAACGGCTCAAAATGAAACTAACCAAAACGACATTGTTTTGATTAGTAATTTCAAAAAAAAAAAAAAAAAATGCTTTAATTCAAAATTCCCAAAATTCCCTCTAGGTATAGCAGAAGCTGTATCAGAAGGCGGGAGTGCGAGAAAGAGAGAAGAGAGGCAAGAGTGTTGTCCAGCTGTCGCCGCCGTCTAGTGGTCGCCCCGCCGTTCATTTATCCGATTGCCGTCGCTGAAGTATGGGAACATTTCATTCATCCCTTTTTACTTTTCTATATTGTTGATTTGTGCACAAATTTTGAATACAAATTCTGTAAATGGTGCCTACATTACGTTTACAAATTTTGAATGAAGATTTCATTATTTTCTATATTGTTTATTCATCATTTTCTATTTTACAACTTCTGCTACATAATTTGTGCACAAAACATTATTATAAATGATGCCTCTCTTGTAATGATTTGTGCAGGTATATCATAGTTTTTGTATGCCTCTCTTCCTTATATGCAACTCATTGTTTATTCAAATAGAAGATGTATATAATAGTGGCCGGTTAAATAGGGTTTAAAATCTTTGATATCTAAACATTGCATTTATATTTTTTTTTTTTTTTGTACAAATAGATGATTATTAACCCCATAGATTTGCAGTCTAGGCATTTAAATTCCAAGAATTTAAATTGAGAACTACTTGATCTACAATGTCACGTTTAAAATATATGGACTTTGGTATTAATGATTGAGCTATAGAATTGTAGATTTATTTTTTATTTTGTTTGTTTTTGTTGTTTAATTTTGATTTTGTATGTTCACATGTTGATTATAAGAAAATTAAGGAATTTGTGTTAAATTTGGATCATTGAAAACATAATTTACAATTGAAGGGATTTGTTCCCCTTTGTTTATATAATCTAATATGAGTCAATTCTTGTAGTGTTTTTATTTAGTGTGTATTATTTTGCAAACATAATTTACAGTTTTTATACTAATATTGAGTACTTTTTTATTTTTTAAGTGACTTGGCACATTGATATGGAACCTAACAATGTTGAGAATGATGGGGGTGATTGTGATTGGAAGCCTAGAATTCATATGACATTTGATATAGAACAAGAAGCATATAATTTCTATAATGCTTATGGAGGAAGGTTGGGCTTTAGTATTAGAAGGGGTTATGTAAACAAGAACAAGGAGGGGCAAATCACTTCAAGGATACTTCTTTGTAATAAGGAGGGGTTTCGGGGTTGTTGACAAGTAAGATCCATTGACAAAAAATCCTAGGCAGGAAGTGAGGACTGCTTGTCAAACCCGACTTATCATTAAGCAGAATAGGAATATTCATAAATTTTTTGTTCGTGAGTTTGTTGAACAACATAATTATATTTTTGTACCAACAAAATGTACGCATATGTTACCATCCCAAAGGAAGATATCTGCATCACAGGCAACTGAAATAGATTTAGTCAAAAATTTTGGAATCCGACTTAATGCTGCATTTGAGCTCATGGGTAATGAAGCTGGTGGAAGGAAGTCGCTTGGGTTCACAAAAGTGGACCAAAAAAATTATTTGAGAATGAAGAGGCAAAAGAGTTTAGCATATGGGGAGGTAGGTAGCATTTTTGCAATATTTTCGTGAGAAGACATTGGAGAATTCATCTTTTTTTTACTCGGCCTAATTAGATAGTGAGGAGTAGATTACAAACATATTTTGCGCTGATGCTCAGATGATCATGGATTATGGGCAATTTGGTGATGTTGTGACTTTCGACACTACTTACAAGTTAAATAGTGCACATACACCATTTGCGTCTTTCGTTGGATTTAACCATCATAGGGAAAATATTATATTTGGCGCATCTTTGATGTATGATGAGACTGTCGATTCTTTTATATGGCTTTTTAGAAGATTCTTGGAGGCAATGTCAAGTAAGGATTCGAAAACAATTTTTACAGATCAGGATGCTGCAGTGGCTAAGGCCATACTTATTGTTATTCCTAACACAAAACACCGCCTTTGCACTTGGCATTTGATGCAAAATGCATTAAGGCATGCAAATTCTATCTTCAAGGATAAGGAGGTGAAAGATAAGGAGATGAAGAGTGTTTTATCCAAATTTATGTACGACATTGAGGATGAGGATGATTTTATGTTAAAATGAGAGGAAATGCTTGACAAGTATGAAGTGTGAGATAATCATTGGTTGAAGTTAACATTTGGGGTTGAGGAAAAATGGGGTTGGCCATATGTTAGAAATGTATGAGGTGCGGGCATGAGTAGCACACAACTTAGTGAATCCTTTAATTCATTCTTAAAGGATTTCATTTAGTCTAATCATAACTTAATGCAATTTTTCATGCATTTTGACTATGTTTGGGAAGTGGCTAAAATAGCCTAAAAGTCAAAAAGCCAACTAAAACACATCACATCACCTCTCTACTTTTCTGCACATCTTTTCGTAAAAAGCCAAAAAGTTACTAAAATAGCCTGTTCCCAAACCAAGCCTGAGTTCTTTGTGAGAAGAGGTACAAAGAGTTACAAGCCGAATATGTTCTATGCCAAAAGTTGCCAAGGGTGAATATTAAAGTGAAGATTATAGAGCAAGCTGCAGATGTTTACACAAATAAAATTTATGAAGAATTTCAGGATGAGTATGTCAAGTCCCTTGAAGTAAACATTGAAGAAACTGAATATGATGGTGAGAGTACTATTTATACGGTTCTTGATAGTGATGGTGTAAAGGTGATGAATATGAGAGTGGAGTGTGATGGTTCACTCACTTGCAATTGTAGGAAGTTTGAAATGAAAGGCATTTTGTGCAGTCATTGTTTGAAGATCCTTAGAGTCACCCTCAAATTCAAAGAGATTTCTTCCCAATATATTCTTAAGAGATGGACTAAAAAAGTAAGAGCTGAAAATGTGAAAGATAGGTGTGGGCCTGATATTAAGGTTGATGTAAGATTGCATCAAACTTCATGTTTTAGATCATTGATGGCAATTTTCAGAGCAGTAGCGTGTAGAGTTTCCGAAAGTGAGGAAACATATAACTTGACGGTAGAGAAAGCGAATGACTTAATTGCAAACATTGAAAGCATGTTAAGTGCAAAATTCAATTTGCCTTTTTCAGATACTATTGAACAAGAAAGCCCTCCCGACACATGCCTCGAAAGCTTTGAAGTGGATGTTGTAGCAGATACAAATGTAGTTCAAGCAAAAAGACTCAAGCGAAGAGAGTGCACTAGCAAGGACGATATGACAAAAAGTGGTTTGGAGCTTGCCTTAGCAAAGAAAAATAAAACAAGTTCACATAATGCTTCTCAAACTCCCATCTCTGTTGCTCCTCAACCTCCTCCCTTATTTTCGGCGAGTGCTCCTGAACCACCTCCCTTGTTTTCGCCGAGTATTCTTCAATCGGCTCCTTTATTTTCAATAAGTGTTCCTCAACTTCCTCCATTCTCAACATGTGTTCCTCAAGTTAATGCTTCGTCGTCCCAATTTATGTATCGCGCCTATGATGTAAGTTAGTTTAATAATAAGTTTTATTATGTTTATTTGTAAGTGACTAGTACCATTTTAAATTGATATGTGTTTGTTATTGTTGCAGCTAAGTTTTCTTCGTCATAATATGCCTTTTTCAATGTCATCGATGTATTTCGTCCATGGAAGCTATCAAGCATTGCTTAACAATGCAAACAGTTATGACTCGCAAGCCTCGAATAGTCTTGCATGTAGTCAAGTAATTTATTTTTCACCTTTCCTCTTTTATTTTGTCATTCATTCATTTAAAGTTCCATTTTATTTTATGGTTCCTTTCATATAAGAGTATTTTCTTTTTTTTTTAAGGTACTACATGGGCATGAGCGTGGTCGTGGGCATGTGGATCACATGTCAATATCTTAGCATTGAAAACTTTTTATGGTGTTCGTGTATGTAATATTGAAATTTTTTTATGTAAATTTAGAAAATTTTGTTGTGTTCTTTCATCATTAGGGTACTTTGAGTTGTATTTCTTTTGTTTTGAAATGACACTACAGCTGAAATGGTGCTGAATGTTGTGCTGAAATGGTGCATAATGCAGATTTTGTTGCTTAAATTTGAGCTGACTGTTGCTGAAATTTGTGTTGAAATGGTGCTGAATTTTGTGCTGAAATGGTGCTGAAATTTGTGCTGAAATGATGCTGAATTTTGCTTCAAATGGTGCTGAAATTTGTGTTGAAATGGTGCTGAATTTTGTGCTGCAATGGTGCTGAATTTTGTTCTGAAATGGTACTGAAATTTGTGCTGAAATGACTTGAAATTCTGCTGAAATTTTTGCTTCAAGTCGAGAATAACTTGATGATTCTAGTTTACTTTACAGTAGAATTGAAATGTGTTTTAGATTGTGATTGATTTCTTTTCTAATGTGTATTTTGTGATTGATTTACTTAGTCTAGTTTGGATGAAATGGTGCTGAAATGGTACTGAATGTTGTGCTGAAATGGTGCATAATGCAGATTTTGTTGCTTAAATTTGTGCTGACTGTTGTGCTCAAATTTGTGTTGAAATGGTGCTGAATTTTGTGCTGAAGAATTTTGTTCTGAAATGGTGTTGAAATTTGTGCTGAAATGTTGCTGAAATGACTTGAAATTTTGCTAAAATTTTTGCTTCAAGTTGAGAATAACTTGATGATTCTAGTTTACTTTACAGTAGAATTGAAATGTGTTTTAGATTGTGATTGATTTCTTTTCTAATGTGTATTTTGTGATTGATTTACTTAGTCTAGTTTGTTTTCTTCTTCATGAAGTACATAGTTACACTTCAAGCCTATCAACTTCTTCTACAGTTCATTTAGTTAATACTCATATTTTACAAACCTTTCCTAGTCAATTCGATATTCACAAACATGATTGATTCTTAATACCTTACATTTTCTTCTCAAAAAAAAAAAAATCTAAAATGAAAAACACACAGAAATAGCTAAACAGAGAGGGAGAGATTTAGTCAACAAAGTTTCTGTGATTTCATTGCACATGTATTAGATTTATGTGAGATGTCACACTCCAGTTTGTTTTGATTTTGTAACATTGCTTCTCTTTAATTATTTGTTGGACTCTTGAAACTGCTACCCAACAATCTACGATGGGTTTTTGATTTAGAGTAGCGTCTGATTAGATATTATTCACAACAATGCTTCATGAGTAATGTCTCAAACTTAATATAATAAAAAAAAGCCAGGCTTCTTATATCATTTTAATTGAAGTATAGCCACAAGTAACATTTATCCACTTAAATCCATGTCCTTTTCCAACAAGTATTTGTGACATTTCAATGCTAACATTTATCCACAACAATGCTTCAAAACACCTTTTTATATATATCAAAAGGTCTACTTTAGTTCACAAAAGACGAAGTCCAAATTCGAATTTAATTTACACTTCATATTTAAACAACAAAAGAAGAAGTCCAAATCCAATTAATACTATTACAATGGCATAGTGCAACTTTTCGCGAAGTTGTCTAATCTCTACAACCATTTGTTTACTTTCTTTCCTAAACTTTGTAACCATCTCTTTCAGCTCATCATTAGATACAAGCAGTTCATTGACCAAAGGGTTGATATTACAATTTTCGTCGCTTTCCTCACTTATCATCTTCAACCATTGACACTGCTTATATACAGGCATCCACCACTCAAAGAAGCCGCATCCATTGGTGTTGTTGAAAGGGCAAGCAAAGTATACCATCCCTAGATTTTCCTTTGACTCTGAAATCTTGAATGCTGCTCTCACCCCGCAACGACATTTTCAATTTTTAAACTGAATTTCACTAGTATTACTCATAGATGCATTTGATGTTGACATTTTTTTACCTGAAATAACAATAATGGAACAACAATATCTAAACCCAACAATATCTAAGATTTTGAAAAAATTTCTTATTGTCTCAGTATCTAAACCTGTGATTTAGGAGGAGAGATGGAATTTTCTTCTTTTCAAAATTATCCAATTGAAACAAGCTGATTGGATTATGCAATGCTAAATTCTTAACCAAAATCAATTCCATCTTACTCCAACATGGATTAAAATTCAAAGAACACTAGCACAAATAATATTAATGAAATAAATTAAACGAGGTAACTAAGTTGTGACAATATCCAGCAACATCATTTCAACTCTTTATATATGTTGCTAAAATGAACAGAAATCAAAATAATAAAATAATATATACATCAAAAAAGAAAATAAAAGCATATCATCTCATTCTAATCCTCCTTCCCTCCCCTCTAATTCCCCTGATCTCTCAAGATACAATTAAAACTTTAATGCTGCCATGAAGAATAATATCTCATTCTTTAATGCTGCCATCTTGGATTTAATGCTGCCATGAACTTTAATGCTGCCATCTTAGTTTTAATAATGCACCATACCATTTATACATCTCAAGATACAATTAAAACTTTATTTAGCATATGCATTTACCATGAAGAATATATCTCATTCATATTAGAAAGGGTAATTTGGAAGTGGAATAAAAAATGGAACTATATATACTATGGTTGGAGGAGTAAAAGCATCAACTTACACAATAATCCATATGCCCCCATCAGAAAAAAAAAAAAATACAAATGAAAAGTCACTCCCTAAAACACCCCCTTTTCTCATTCTATTCTTCGTATTTCCTTTTCCTCAACCCTTATAAAGCGGAAGCAGCTTGCATGCTCCAATGAGACCACCCACATCTTCTTCTTCCGACAGCATTACAACTACCTTCTATCTTTCTCTTTTTTAAAAAAATTTATTTTATTTTTATGGAAGCAACCTTGATTTTCTCAGTTGAACTAGCTATACATATATGTAACTATATAAATATATACATATATAAGCCAAAAACCATGGCTCCTCTACTCTTTCAGTTCACTAACATGAAAACCAATACACATACATACTTCTATTTATATACGTTATTTAATAATGAATTTCCCCCCTCCCCCCTAATTTTAGGATTCAAAGCCCTAATATTTAAAGTTTGGAGGATGAACGATTTCTTGAAAACACGAACCAGGAAATTAAAGAAACTTTAATCAAAGTCAACATTGACAAAGGTATCCAAGTTCAGATTTTCCCTAATTTTTGGATTCAAAGCCCTAATATTTTAAGTTTGAAGGATGAACGAACCTGTATTTTTTTCTTTCAATTTGTTAGAGTATGGCGGGTAGCGACGTGGCAGTGGCAGCGATAGCGGCGCGTCGGGGTGGATGGGAAGAGCTCCTCCTCTCAGCCATTTTCTTTCTCTCTCTCTCTCTCTCTCTCTCTCTCTCTCTCTCTCTTCGTTGTTTTGCTTCATATCAGATCTACAGGAATTTTGAATGAAAGCTTTTTTTTTTTTTAAATTACTAACCAAAATGACGTCATTTTGGTTAGTTTTATTTTGAGTCGTTGGATCACCCCACTTCAGGGATCACTTCAGGAATAAAACTCTAGAGGATCCTGATACTTCAAGAAGGACACAAGTAGTTCACTAGCCAGTGGACAAAGCTTTGCAGGTCAAAGGGATGGCTCCAGTGAAGAAACATTGGATGATGACTCCCTCGAAGCAACTGTAGTGCAGAGAATGTGTCCCAGATACATGTTGAGTTACAAATAGTTCAGGGGGCTTCCAAGTTATGGGAAACAGTACTACAAAGATGTGCAGAGACGCCATAAGCTAGCCAATACTTACAACAGAAAGCCATATCCAACTGGTCCTAGACAACAGTCATCCTTGATTGGGCCACCAGATACTAAAATGTAATCAAAGGGCAAGAGACCTCTGCATGAGATCAGATCACCTAACTATTATAGGATGGAGGACAATTACCCTGAAAGAAAGCCTAAATTTGGCTCAAGACAGGGAGTTAGGGCTAATGATTGGTCTCCAAAGACCACTTCGAAGATAGCTTCGAAGATAGGGCCAGCAAGCCCAACAACTGGAGCAGTGGGTTCATATGTACCTAGGGTTCCAGATTGGTTTGTCATGCAGAACAAACCTAAAGTAATGCCTACATAAAGAAAAACTTTTGGAGACAAGGGAAGAATGATCAAACCCCTTTTGGTAGTTCCAAATAATTGGGTGCTACTTAAAAACTCAAAGACAAGGGAACCAGATATGATTCCTGTGATCTCTAGGTCCCAAATAGGAAGATCCAGCGAAGATACACCTAGTATTAGAGGGACTTGAAAGAGAATAGAGAAAGTACTTCCTTGGCATAGTCAAAAGGCGAGATAGAAGAAAGAGAAGGTTCAAAGCCTGGTCCTAAGATCAAAAGGAGTGCCAACAGAGAATAATTGGCTAAAGTTCGTGCTGAACTAAGAGCCAAAGAGAGATCTAGTCGAGCAGGCATCAAAAAGGCCTTGATAGAGAGTGATGACGAAATAGATGAAGAAATTGAACTAGGCCAAGAAAAGGTATTGGTTGAAGATGAAATGTTCAAAACTTTCATAGCTGAACAGACCTTCATGGTTGAAAAGCCAACGGAGGTAGACCATCAACAAATTGCTGCAAAGGAACTTACTAGCACTGAGGTACCAGAATGCAGTATGAAAGATGTTTCCTAAGCATTAGAGCAAACCAATATGGAAGGAGAGCAATCACAGCCAGTGGTACAATTTGGCTCATTCTCTCCAGTGCGAGTTAATATGGTTTATGTGCTGCCTTAGGAGTTTCAAGCCGAGGAGGAGAACCAAGAAAGCTAGGAGGATGACCCCGTTTTAGTTTCCAGTGAGGATTGACAAACCAGCATGGTCCAAGATGAATCTGAGGTGGCCAGGTCCATGGAAACTGATAAAGAGCGGGAAGATGGGAGCATTAACCTCTCATACCCCTTCAAATATCCTACAGTATCCATGACCTAACATGTTAAGCCCTTATACATTAAGGCTTATTTCGATGGAATAGAAATGAGCAGAGTACTGGTAGACAATGGAGCAGTAGTGAACCTGTTTCCAAGATCCTCTTTGAAGAAGTTGGGGAAAAGAAATCCCAAGTTGATCCCAACAAGCACAACCATTATTGGTTTTGCTAGGGACAAGTAGATAGCTTAGGACATTTTTCTTGTCAACCTAAGTGTGAGAACCAGAGACTGTATGATAGCATTTTTTGTTATAGACAGCAATGCCAAGTATAATGCTTTGCTTGGCAAGGATTGGATCCATATAAACAAATGTATGCCTTCTTCTTTACATCAGAAGATAATGATAACACTATGCAATGGGAAAACAGAGGAGATCAATGCAGATCCATAACCCTTTATTGCTTGTGCAGATTTTGCAGAGGCCAAAGTATACACTGAAGGGGTAGTACCACTTAGTGTGCTGAGGAAATCTGATATAACAGTTGAGGTGACGGCTGATGAGGAAGTAGAATACCTGAAACATTTAGTACAGAAAAGTGCTGATGAGGAGTTCATCATCAAAGATGCCAATAATGCCTGGTTGTAGGCAAAATGATCAAGATCAATAAGCTAGACCATTGGCTTTGATCAAATTTTCAACATTAGACATAGAGTCGATGGTCTAGAAGGTGCAGGAAAAAGAGAAAGAAGCCATGATAATTGGCTGTAGTCAGGGGCAACAAAAGGCCAGACCTTTGGCTCTTGATAAGTACTGTGCGTTGGATATTGAAACTAAACTCCAGGAAATTCAGGAAGAAGAGGCCCTATGGATAGATTTTGTCTATGAAGAAGAAAGTAGGGATGTTGAACCAGAAAGGGTAGGTGCAAAACAAGATGAAAGAGTTACTTCGAAGGTAGAAAAAGCCAAAGGGGGAGCATCATGGAGTACTCAAGTGCAAGATCCTTTAGAAGAAGTCAACCTAGGAGAAGGTTCAGTACAACAACCCACCTACATCAGTGCTTGGTTGGGTCCTATTGACAAGAACCAGTTGTTAGTTGTCCTGAAACAATATAAAGATTGTTTTGCTTGGTCTTACAATGAGTTGCTGGAGTCGGACACGTCACTAGTGGAACATATGCTCCCAATGAAACCTAATTTCAAGCCATACAAGCAAAAATCAAGATGGATGAGCCTTGAAGTGGTTCAAAAGTTGAAAGAGGAGATTGTTAGGCTCCTTAAAGTAGGCTTCATCAGAACAACCAGGTATGTTGAATAGTTGTCCAATATTGTGCCTGTGGTAAAAAAGAATGACAAGATGAGGGTATGCATTGATTTTAGAAACTTAAATTTAACAACTCTAAAAGATGAATATCCCATGCCTATAATTGATTTATTGGTGGATAGTTCAGTAGGATACAAGATTTTGTCTATGATGGATAGGTATTCTGGTTATAACCAGATCTGCATAGCAGATGAGGATGTCCACAAGATAGCTTTCAGGTGTTCTGGAAGCATTGGCACCTTTGAATGGGTTAAGATGCGATTTGGATTGAAGAATGCTGGATCAACATATCAGAGGGCAATGAACACTATCTTCTATGATCTCATTAGAGGGTACTTAGAATGTTACATTGATGATATTGTTGCGAAATCTCAGTCTATAGAGGAGTTTCTGGTTCACTTGACAACAACCTTCGAAAGAATGAAGGAGTTCAAACTGAAACTCAATCCTCTCAAGTGTACTTTTGGTGTATCTGCTGGAAACTTCTTAGGGTATGTAGTATACAAGAAAGGAATACAAATTGATCAAAACAAAGCCAAGGCCATTATTGAGGCCAAACCTCCATCAAATAAGAAAGAATTGCAAAAATTCCTTGGTCAGGTTAATTTCTTTCGAAGGATTATTTCTAACATTGGTAGGAAAACTAATGTATTTCCTTCTTTGTTAAAGTTAAAAAATAAAGAAGAATTTGTGTGAGAACTGAGCATCAAGCTACTTTCGAAGGAATCAAAGCCTACTTGGCTAAGTCTCTAGTATTGATGCCACCAAAGAGAGACAAACCCTTGAAGCTATACATTGCTGTAGCTGAAGAATCATTGGGAGTTTTTCTAGCTCAGGATAATGAAGAAGGCAGAGAGCAAGCAATCTATTGCCTTAGTAGGTTTTTAAATTCTTGTGAATGTAAATACTCAGCTGTAGAAAAGTTGTGTTTAGCATTGTACTTTGCAGCAATGAAATTAAAATATTATCTTTTGCCTACTGTTGTCTTGGTAATTGCAACCACAGATTTGGTTAAGTACATTTTATCTAGACCTATGCTAAGAGGAAGAATTGGCAAATGGATTTTAGCCTTATCAGAGTTTTATCTAGAATATGTTTTCTAAAAGGAAGTAAAAGGACAGGTTCTGGCTAATTTTTTGGCAGACCATCCATGTTAAACAGAAAGTCAAGAGATAATGGATCTTGGTATGGTTAATATTGAGCCATGGCAGATGTGGTTCGATGGATCAAAAGCCGATGATTTAGTCAGAATTGGTGTTGTGGTTAAGTCACCACAGGGGGTAGAAACCTCACATGGTTTCAGGATTGATGAAGCTATTTGTTCTAACAACCAAGTTGAGTATGAAGCTTTGGTAATGGGGCTTGAGATATTTATTAGATTACAGGCTCACGCAGTTGACATATTTGGAGATTCCTAATTGGTAATCAACCAAGTAAAAGGAATTTTTAAATGTCAAAGTGCAAGCATATTACCATATTATGTTGCTACATTACATTTGTTTTCTCAGTTTCAAATAGCAAATGTGACTTATATCCCAAGATTCATGAATCACAAAGCCAATGATATAGCTTAGAGGGCTTCGATTATCAAAAGAAGGAGTAACACTCAATAGACATAAGTCAAGCAACATATCAAAAACTAATACCACCTTTGGCTAAAAGGGGTATCATGGTAGAAGTTAACCAAAATAATTTGGAAGAACATGATTGGAGACATCCAGTCATCCAATATTTGACTGGTCCTTCTTCGAAGGCCAGCAAAAGGCTTAAAATACACTTTACAAAAGGGGAGCAGATTGGCTGCTATTGGAATGTCTAGGGCCAAAAGAGGCATTGACTACCATGGCTGAGGTTCATGAAGGCATTTGTGGTGCTCATCAACCTGGTGTAAAGATGAGATGGTTACTTCGAAGGTATTTCTATTATTGGCCCACCATCTTTAAAGATTGTATAGAGTATGCAAAGGGATGTTAGGCATGCTTGAAGCATGGCATGATAAGATATGTGCCAATAACTAATTTGCATGCAGTTGTGAAGCTATGGCCATTTAGAGAATGGGCAATAGATATGATAGGAAAAATATATCCACCCTCTTCAAAGCAACATTGTTTCATTCTAGTGGCCACAAATTACTTCACTAAATGGGTCGAAGCTAAGCCTTATAAGGCTGTGGATCAGACTGAAGTTATTGGATTTATCAAAGAATTGATCCATAAGTTTGGCATCCCACAGACCGTAACTATAAATAATTGGACTGTGTTTGATGGAAAGATGGTAAGATCTTTCGCAACAGAATTTAGAACTAGTCTTATTAATTCCACCCCTTATTATGCACAAGTAAATGGTCAAGCTAAATCATTTAACAAATTCTTAAAAAAAAGAATACAAAGAGTTGTGGAAGATGTTAATCATGTTGTTTAATTTTGATGATATCTAATATATTAATTGAGAAAAGATAAATAATATACATATTTTATTTTATTTGACACAAAATATTATCTGTTTAAAATATATACTTTATAATACATTTGTTATAAATATTATTTAAATAAAATATTTTAAAATTTTTGCTATTCATGTTTTAATCACTATTCATGTTTTGACAAATTTGATGTGATTGTCTCTTTTGAGTAAATTTGTATTATATCATTTTGATACATATTGCATCAAATTCAAATTTACTTTACAATAATATTGAATGTATCTTTTATAAACACAGTTGATTTATATGAAACATCTTCTGAATATATTGAAGATTAATAAATAGTCGATGGCAGTGCGGTGCATCAAATATTATATTTAGTCAAAGTTTTGAAATTAATACAACATAATGTAGTGATTACATGAGAAATTTTTTTTTTTTTTTTCCTTCCTTGAAGTTGGTTTGAATTTGTCTACAAAAAGAAAAAGAAAGAGTTGCAAGTTGGTTTGAATTTGCCTACAAAAAGAAAAAAAAAAAAGAAAAAGGTGCAAATTGGTACAATTTTTATATTGCTTATGACTTCAAGAAACACCATAATGATCGAGCTTTGTGTTGACTTCTCATGATCCAAATGAGCGTTTGTCTCTCTAACAGGTAGATTTTTGGGTATAAATAGAAGTGGTGTGCGTGTAGAAAAATGAAGAACTTAAAGAAAAAAAAAAAATCTGTGTGCTTCAAAATTTTGAGTGTATTGTATTATGCTCTTTCACTTTCAAATCTAAGTGTAGTTTTTGTTCTTACACTTTCATATCTACTCTTTGTGAGAAAATTATTGTAAAAGAGGGTTAAAGTACCTCTTATTTCTATTCATTATTTTGTGAGAGATTTTGTAAAGATAAGACATTTATTGTTGAGTGAGGCTCAATAGACAAAAGTAAGGTCTGTGTAAAATCCACAAGTTTGGTGAAGCCTTAGTGGTGTATTGATTCATTTTGATAGTAAAAAAATTCTCAAAGAGGTTCCTTGGGGAGTAGACGTAGGCCTGGCGTGCCAAACCACTATAAATCTCAGTGTTTGATTTTCTCTCCATATCTCTCTTACTTTAATATTGTAAATTATTTTTTTAACCCAATTTACCCCCTTCTTGGGTTGCCTAACTGGGATAACAATTGGTATTAGAGCCTAGACTCTAGTTTGTATGACTTAACCGTCATGGCAACCCCTAGTTATTCCTTACCTGAGAGATAAGCATCCAATAGGCCACTACTGTTTAGCGGCACAAATTTTAACTATTGAAAAACTAGGATGACCATATATGTTCAATCAAATGATTATGAATACTGAAAAATTATTTGCAATGGTCCAAAAATTCCTACCGAAATCGTAGATGGCCTTAAGGTACCAAAACCTGAAGATGAGTGGAATGAATCAGATACTAGAACGGCCCAAATAAATGTCAAAGCCACAAACATGTTGTACTGTGTCTTAGATGCAAACGAGTTCAACATAATTTTCACATGTAAAACTGCAAAAGAAATTTGAGATAAGCTTATAGTGACTCATGAGGGAACCGAACAACTTAAAGAATCTAGAGTCAGTTTGCTAGTCCATAATTATGAACTCTTTAAAATGAAGCCTGATGAAACTATTCCTCAAATGTTTACTCGTTTTATTGATGTTATTAATGGTTTAGCTTCTCTTAGCAAAATATATACTATGCTAAAATTGTAAGAAAAGTGCTTAGGTCATTGCCAAAAAGTTGGGAGATAAAAGTCATTGTCATTACCGAAGCCAAGGATTTATCAAAGTTAAGTCTAGATAAGTTAATAGGATCTCTCAAGGAAAATAAGGACAAGAAGAAGAAGAATGGAATAGTCTTCAAATCCACCTCGAAACATCAAGAGGATGAGGAAGATGATTCTGATGATGATGAGGAAATGACATTCATCACTAGGAAGTTCAAAAGGTTTGTGAAAAAGAAACAAGGCACGCGAAATTTTTTCAGAAAAAGGCTTCAACAACAAGGATTTTCAAAGGGGAGAAAATCACAAAAAATCTGAAGTTACCTGTTACGAATGCAATAAACCTGGACACTACAAATCAGAATGTCTGGAACTTAAGAAACAATTCAAGGAGGATAATATGAAAGCCATGATTGTAGCATGGGAAGAAGATAGCGATAAAAGTGACTCAGAAACCGAAGTTTGCAAAAATGAGGTTGTTAACCTATGCTTAATGGCACTTGGAAAGGAAGATGAGGTAAATGACGAATCTTTTACATTTGATGAATTACATGCTAAATTTATAAAACTTAGTTTGAAAAGTAACTGTCAAAAAAAAGTGATTTCAATTTTATCAAAAGAAAATGAATCCTTAAATTCCAAGATAAATGCTTTAGAAAATGAAGCCATAAAAATGAAAAAGGAAAATGATATTTTAACTCGAAAAGAGTCTTCAATTTATGAGAAAAGATTAGTTATATTACAAGAAGAAAATGAGTCTTTAAAAAAGGAGCAAATTGTTTTGAAAGAAAATATCGAAGACTTGGAAAATACTCTTTCAAAATTCACTCAAGGTAGAAAGACTTTAGACAAAATTCTTAAAAATCAAAATCGTACTTTTGGTAGAGTCGGAATTGGATATAAACATTTTTCAAAAGTAAAAATTGTCAAAAATGGTTTTGTTCATGCATCTTTTAGTCACTCTTATCTCACATGTCATTTTTGTGGAATGAAAGGTCATATTTCTCCTTCATGTCCTATTAAAAGAAATCATTTTACTAAAATAAAAAAGATGTGGGTCCTTAAGGACATTTCAAGAGTGTCAAATTCTAACTTTTATGGACCCAAGAAAATATGGATACTAATAGAAAAATCAAATTTTTGTAGGTATGTTTGAAGACAAAATCCAGTAACGATAGATGGTATCTCAACAGTGCATGTTCGAAGCACATGACCAGAAATAAACTATGTTCGCTACACTCCAACCAAAGGATGACGAATATGTGACTTTCGACGACAATAGCAAGGGAAAGATCATTGGTGTAGGTAGTATTGGTAAAAATTCTTCTCCTATTATAGAAAATGTTTTACTTGTTGAAGATTTAAAACATAACTTGCTTAGCATTAGTCAATTATGTAATAAAGGTAATAGAGTAATTTTTGAAAAAATTCACTGTACAATTGAGAACACCAAAGATAATAAAACATTGCTTGTAGGACATAGATATGAGGATGTATACGTGTTTGATTTCCATAACGTGTCTTCTCATTTTGATGTTAAATGTTTATCTGCAATAAATGAAACTGGTTGGTTATGGCATTGAAGATTAGGACATGTTCATTTAGATTTAATTTCAAAACTTTCAAAAAATGAGTTAGTCATTGGCTTGCCTAAAATTAGTTTTGAAAAAAAGTCAAACTCTGTGATGCATGCCAACTTGGAAAACAAACTAGAATTTCTTTTAAATTCAAAAATATCGTTTCAACTACTAGACCGCTTCAACTCTTGCATATTGATTTATTCAAACCATTTAGAACATTAAGTTTAGGAGGAAAATCGTATGCTTTTCTTTATGTTGATAATTATACTAGTTATACATTGGTATTATTTTTAGCACACAAAAATGAAGCTTTTTTTATAATTTCTCAAAACTATGTAGAAGAATTCAAAATGAAAAAAGTCTTAATATTTGTAGTATTAGAAGTGATCACAGTAGAGAATTAAAAATGATGATTTTATTATGTTTTGTCATGACTTAGGAATAGATCATAATTTCTCAGCTCCTAGAACTCCTCAACAAAATGGTGTGGTTGAAAGAAAAAATAGAACTCTTGAAGAAATGGCCCGTACTATACTTTGTGAGAATAATTTACCTAGACATTTTTGGGCTGAAGCCGTTTTCACTGCATGTTATGTTGTAAACCATGCCATGATTAGACCTATTTTTAAAAAAACCCCTTATGAATTTTGGAAAGGTAAAAAGCCTAATATTAGCCACTTGCGTGCTTTTGGTTGTAAATGTTTTGTATTAAATAATAATAAAGATAACTTAGAAAAATTTGATGCTAAATCGGATGCAGTTGTATTTCTTGGTTATTCAAATTCTAGTAAAGCTTATAGAGTATTCAATAAAAGAACTTTACTTGTTGAAGAATTTGTACACGTTGCCTTTGATAAATCTAACAACGTTGTTTCCAAGAATCTTGTAAATGATGATACTGTAGAAACACATCCAAGAATGAAGAGTATTTACATAACAAATAAAGAAAATCCATCTCCTAAACAAAAAAAAGAAACCACAATGAAAAATCTTCAAGAAGAATATGCTCATCCAGAAAACGAATCAAATTTATCAAATGAATGGAAGTATGCTCATGGCCACCCTAAAGACCTTGTCATAGGTGATACAGTGGAAGGTATAAAAACTCATTCTTCTATTAGAAATGTTTGTGGTAACTTAGCATTTGTTTCACAAATTAAACCAAAATCGTTTTTAGATGTTGAAAAAGATAAAAACTGGATTTTAGCAATGTAAGAAGAATTAAATCAATTTGAAAGAAATGAAATTTGGTTTTTGACCCATCGACCTAAGGATCATCCAGTTATTGGAACAAAATGGGTTTTTCGAAACAAAATGGATGAATCTGGAGTTGTTACTAGAAATAAAGATAGATTGGTGGCCCAAGGTTATAATAAAGAAGAAGGCATTGATTTTGATGAAACTTTTGCACTGGTTGCTAGACTTGAAGCTATTACAATGTTACTTACTTTTGCATGTTTTAAAGATTTCAAATTGTATCAAATGGATGTTAAAAGTACTTTCTTAAATGGATACATTTAGGAGGAAGTTTATGTTGAACAACCTCTCGGTTTTTAAAGTCATAAATACCCGGGTCATGTTTTCAAACTTGGAAAAGCTTTATATAGTTTAAAACAAGCTCCTAGAGCATGGTATAAAAGATTAAATAATTTTCTACTTGACAAAGGTTTTTCTAGAGGAAAAATGGGTATAACACTTTTTATAAAAACTAAAAAAAATGATATGCTAATTGTTCAAATTTATGTTGATAATATTATTTTTGGTGCTACTAATGAAAATTTGTGCAAAGAGTATGCTAAAGATATGTAGAGTGAATTTGAAATGAGTATAATGGGGGAGCTAAATTACTTCCTTAATCTACAAATTAAGCAAACTAATGATGGAATCTATTTAAATAAAACGAAATATATCAAGGATCTACTCAAAAAGTTTGAAATGGAATCATCAAAGCCTGCAATAATTCCAATGAGCACATCAATAAAAATTGACAAAGATGAGCAAGGTAAACCTGTAGATGAAAAGAAATATCAAGGTATGATTGGTTCATTACTCTACTTTACTGCAAGTAGAGTAGACTAGATATAATGTTTAGTGTTTGTATGTGTGCACGTTTTCAATCCGCACCGAAAGAATCACACATCACCGCAGTCAAACGTATTTTCAGATATCTTGTTGGTACTTCAAATTTGGATTTATGGTATCCTAAAGTAACCACTTTTGAACTGTATGGTTACTCAGATTCTGACTTTGCAGGATGTAGATTTGACCGAAAAAGTACTAATGGCACTTGTCATTTTCTTGGAAACTCTCTCACATCATGGTTTTGTAAAAATCAAAATTCAGTAGCTTTGTCAACTGCTGAAGCAGAATATATTGCCGCCGCTGGTTGGTATGCACAATTGCTTTAGATGAAACAATAACTTTAAGATTTTAGACTTCACTATGATCATATTCCTATAAAATGTGATAACACAAGTGCCATTAATCTTTCTAAAAATCCTATTCAGCACTCACGCACTAAACACATTGAAATAAGGCATCATTTTCTTAGAGATCATGTACTCAAAGGTGACATTGGACTTAAATTTGTGCCTACACATCGTCAATTAGCTGACATATTTACCAAGCCTCTTAATGATGAACAATTTTGTTATATTAGAACTAAACTTGGTATGATGAATACACCTATATGATAATTATATATATATATAATAAATAAATAAATAAAATTAAAAAAAAAACATTTATTTATTTATAAATCCTCTCTCTTTGCTCTCCCACTCTTTGTCTTGCTCTCGCTCTCTGTGTTCTTATCTCTCTCTTTCACCGGCTCTTGCTCCCTCACATCCCCTACACTGACTCCATTACCACCATCATCCATCACTTTAATCACTACCATCATTCACCCAAATCCCTCACCGATCTACCAAGATCCATCACTGCTCTACGCAAAACCTTTATCACCGATCTTCGACATCATTTCTAATTCATCAAGTTCCATTACTGATTCATCAAGATCCGTGACTGATTCACCAAGATCCATCGTAGATCTACAAAAATTCATTACCGATCTACAAACATTCATCCCCGATCTTCTCCATTCTTTCTGATCATCAACATCATCGCCGATCAACATGCTAAAATTATTTTTACACTTTGTTATATTTCTTATATGATTGTATGTGGTACAAACTCTCTTGTATTTAATAACAATTGCTTCTGCCTAGTATGAAGAAATTATTTTTATTTGTATTTTCTCTTTTTATTTTTTTTTAAATAAACATTTTGATTAGATAGAATTTCTCTTTCCACCACCTTTTCCTTGAAGCAATTTTGATAAAAACTTTGATGAAATTTCAAAGTGAAATAATTACTTTCTAAACTATTTCTCATAGTAACATGTACCTCTTTTTTAGGGTCCCACATGAGTTTAATTTGATACTTAACATATAAAGCTTAGTACATATATTAATAAATAAAAAAATATAGTATTCAAAATTTTAATCAAAATTTAAATGTGTTGTGTAAATTTAAAATGAATATAGTGTGAATCATACCTATAATAAATTTCAATCACACATTTACAATTTTGAATAGTTATTAGTACTTAGTATTGCTGTATTAAAATACATGTATTTTGGTCACAATTTTCTTAACAGAACCCTCTAAAATTAGCTTGGGCTTAATTCAACTGAGCTAGTTAGTGTAGGAGTTCATGTTAATTATAATTTACATACATTAAAAATAAGGGATTAAATTCTACACGGATGTGCCGTGAATACGGCTTTTACGGACAGCCTATCCAATATCGACACGTCATCTATAATAAAGAAGTAATGGGATAGTTTCATACCATAGAGAGAGAGAGAGTTAAAGTGGGCTAATAACTTAACTACAGTTAAGTTTTAAATAATATAAAAATCCTAATCAATTGAATTAGGTTGTGCCCACTTTCAAAAGCTGCGCAAAAACTGTTCTTCTTCTCCGATCAAAAATCCGTTCTTCTTCTCCGATCAAAAATCCATACCTCAACTTCATCTTTTCCGGCAAGAAAAAATCGAGACCATCAAACGTGCATATAATCTGGTGAGTTGTTTGATTATCTCAGTTCTTCTCCTTTTCTATTTTTGAAACAATTTTCGAATCGTGATATAAATTAAATTTGTGCGAACAATTTTGATCGGGTCAATGGAGAGTGGGTTTGGGAAGAGCAAAGGATGAACCATCATTCACCATTAACTGAATGTTCATCTCAATATCATTTTGTATATTGGATTACAAAACTACTATCACCCTCTGTTTTAGTTTTTTTGTTTTTCTTTCTTTTATTGTCTTTGGATTAAAGATTGGCCTATGAACTCATCCTTAGGAACCCAGAATTGACCTTAAATGGATTTGTGTAATAAAGATTAAATTGATGAATTACGGGATCCATGGGTAAAATGAATTTAAACCATTGATTTATTTTTCTGAGTAAATTCTGGATTAATAAGTGTGGGTTTGTAGTGTTGTTGTTTAAAAATTAAAAATAAAATAATTTTTATTTATTTATTAGGAATCAAAAATAAAAGAGGTTGATCAAATTTATTTTTTTGAATGTGATCTAGGTTATACCATAGATTTTTAATTTTGAATCAGTATAAGTATAATAGAAACACAAATCAAACCCACTCAGTTAATGGTGAATGATGATTTCATTTGTTGGTGAATGATGATTTCATTTGTGATGTATGTTCATTATTTTTTATTGAATTAAATGTGAGAATAGACATTCCACTACAAGAAAACACATTTTTGGCAACCATTTTTGATTGAATTTTGATTCTAGTAAACCTTACACTACCAAACCAAGATAACATACAACATGAGGTTCAAAAATTTTATAAAGATTCTATTTTATTTGTTACTTTCTTTTATATTATTTTTTAACTAGTACATAAATTTGAATAATGTTAATTTTGTATTATAGATTTGATATGACAAGCACATCAAGTGAAGGGATTGATATCGTATTTTCTGATAACTGTTTAGAAGAAGAATATTTTGTGGATTCAGAATTAGGGGGTGATTTGAACAATGCAAATTTGTCAGAAAATCAAAAACACCAACCTATCAAGTCTTCTTTGTGTAACAATCCTTTAGAGCCATGTGAAGGCATGATTTTTGATGAACTAGAAGATGCCATGACTTGTTACAATGCATATGCAAGGAGAAAAGGTTTTGACATTGGAGAAAATCACACTCGACTATCTAGTAAAGATAAGTCATTGATTGGAGTAGAATTTGCCTGTACGAGAGAAGGATACCGTCGACCAAGTTACCAAAAGAAAAATAAGAATGTCACAACTCGTCCTATGACCATGATTGGATGTAAAGCAATGATGCGTTTGAGAAAAGACGAAGGGAAATGGGTTGTAAGTAAATTTGTAACCGAACATAATCATGATTTGTGCTCTCCAAAAAGTACACTTCTACTTCGAGGACATAGAAAAATGACTCTTGCTCAAAAAAATCTCATTGATATGCTTAATGAAGTTTGTACCCACTAGAAAGATAACATCAGTGTTGAGTCAAGAATCTAGTGGTGATTGTAACGGTGGTTGTGTTACAATGGATATTCAAAATTATTTGGGAAGTAAAAGAAGAAAACTTCTAAAAGATGGAGATGCACAAAGAATGTACAATTACTTTATAAAGAGTCAATCAGAGAACCCAGACTTTATCTACGCAGTTGAAGTGGATGAAAATCATTGCATGGGAAATTGTTTTTGGGCCGATGCAAGGTCAAGGTTGGCTTACCAACACTTCGGGGATGTAGTCACATTTGATGCTACGTACTTAACTAATCGCTATGGTATGCCCTTTGTTCCTTTTACAGGTGTTAACCATCACTACCAATCAATTATGTTTGGATGTGCTTTACTTGTGAATGAGACGACAGAGTCTTACATATGGTTGTTAAAAACTTGGCTTGAAACAATGGGTGGGCATAATCCTGCTGTTATTATTACTGATGATGACAAAGCCATGGCTAAGGCAATTTCATATGTATTGCCTAATAGTATTCACCATTTGTGCATGTGGCATATCTTACAAAAAGTTCCTGAACATTTGGCTCATGTTTATAACAAGTATTCCTCATTTCAAGGAGAATTTCACCATTGCATTCATGACACGGTCACAATAGAAGAGTTTGAAAATGAATGGGATGAATTGGTTTGCAAATATGAGTTAAGGGAAAATGAATGGTTGAAAGACTTGTACATGCGGCGTGAAAAATGGGTACCAGCTTATTTGAGGACAGCATTTTGTGCCGGGATGTCAACAACACAAAGAAGCGAGAGCATGAACAAATTTTTCAAGGATTTTGTCCATTCTAGTACATTGGTTAGTGACTTTGTCCATCAATATGAGAAAGCATTGGATAGAAGACACAAGAAGGAGAAAGAAAAAGATGTTAAAACAAGAACAACCAAAGCAATTTTAAAGACATGTTACAAAATGGAGGCAGAGGCGGGAGAAGTGTACACAAGGAAAATATTTTTGTTGTTTCAAGAGGAACTATTTTCAAGTCAAAAGCACAAAGCATCTAAATATCTTGAGGAAGGAACAAAGAAAACATATAAGGTAATGGCAAATGGGAAAGAAAAGCAAATCTATGAAGTAGAATTTGATGGTGTTGAAAAGAAAGCTACTTGTTCATGTCATATGTTTGAATTTGTTGGAATTCTTCTTGAACACATTCTTCTTGTCTTTGTTAAAAAATCTCTTGTTGATTACCTCCCTAAACAATATGTTCTTCGAAGATGGACAATAAATGTGAAGGATCATGCTGCACATGAAAATTTGAAGGATGTAGTACAAGAAGGCAAGCAAATTTCTCATACTATGATGAGAAATAGTTTGATGATAGAGTTTTTGAAAGTTGTTGAAGAAGGGCAGAAATCACAAAAGAAACATGATTATCTTGCACTTGCTTTGCAAAAGACACATTGTGAACTTTTAGCTATGGATGATGATAGTAATGAAATTGAAAATGATGATAATTCAGGAAATGAAATATTACTTGAAGGTGGTAAGCAAGTCTTGTCCAATTTAGAATTCACTTTGCAAGATCCCCTACCTGTTGCTTCAAAGGGGCGACCCAAATCACTTAGACAAAAACATCCTAAAGAGAATAATGTGGGCAAAAAGAGAAAATGTAGCATTTGCAAGCAAACAGGGCATATCAGGACTAGTTGTCATCAGCAAAACCAACCAAGGTGATTTATATGATTGCCTTATTCTTCTTCTTCTTCTTCTTCTTCTTCTTCTTCTTCTTACTTACTTACTTACTTACTTACTTACTAAGTTAAATTTTATGTAATTTTAAGTTATAGTTTTTTTTCCTCTTTCAGAGATAATGCCAATGTAAGTTTGTCGCCTACCAGCCAAATATTTCACCAGGTAATTTAAAAGTTCTATGAATTCTTGTTTCTTCTCATAGATGATTAGTTGTTTCTCATAAATGAATTTTTTGTTTCTTGAATTTTCTCACATGAAGGACTTCATGCCAATAACTTTGGATCTTCCATGTCCTCAATAGATAGTGCCACTTTGAGTTTTTTTTTGAGTTCAATTAACTATGATATTGGTAATTTTTGTGATTGAATTTAGTTATTATGATATGCATTACTTGGAGTATACATGATCGATGAGTGATTTTATTAGAATTTATTTATGAAGATAGAGAGAAAGTTACTAGACTCAAAAAGATTCACATGTATTTCGTCTAGTACGTGGAACAAAAAAGCAGGTACACAGGAGGAGTTCCATCTATTTTTTGGACAAAAATTCCATCCCCCATTTAGAACTTGCTCTTAAAAAACTCTCAATACATCTAAAAATTCCCGCCCCCAACTTACATCACTTTTGTTGCAAGCTCTGATGAAACAGTAACTTCACCAAATATATATATAATCAAAGTTTCAACTGGAAGACGAGCTTGCAAAAGCAAGGTTCATTTTATTTATTACTTTATGTTCATTTTCCATAATCAATGGAGGAGAACGACATTGAAAATTTAAAGTGTTGGATAGATTATTGAAACAAATGTACATGCTGCAGGAATGAATGCACTCATTTGTCAGCACTTTTAGAAGAAAAGACTAAAGCTTTAGAATTGGTAATAAGTGAGAACCAGGAGATGAAAGCTCAACTTGAGGAGATGACTGTGAGAGCAAAAAAAGCCGAGGCTGAAAATAAGACGTTAATTGACCGTTGGATGTTACAAAAAATGCAGCACTAAAATTTGATTTTTCTTTAATGCAAAAAAAATTGTACTTATATTTTTCTGATTCACAAAAATAAAAATTTTATTAATGAAATCTTATATACAAAATGATAATGAGACAAACATCAACAAAAAGAAAGCTAAAAAATAGCATCGTAGCCAAAAAACAGATAGGGAAAAAAAAAAAACAAAATGAAAACAAAATAAAGAAAAAATCTTAACAAAAAAGCCAAGAAACACCAATCACAAAATTGAACTCTCAGAGAACTAGATCATTGAGTAAAAAATAGACCAAAAATCCGCCTGAATAGGTGTTTTAGAGAAAGAAAATGCTAATAACTAAAACTTTTACATCCTACAAATGGGATCAAACAATTAATTTTTTTAATCAACAAATAAAAATAAACTACTTCGGAGGGTCAAGATCAGATTTCAACTGCAAATCCTCAATCCTTGCTTGGCCACCATGGGCGAAATCCCAATCCCACGAGCAATGTTTTCTGAAACACATTCCGACCACATCAGTACCAATATCACTATCCTCAATCGGACCTCTGGCTTCGAGTCCTCGACACCATATTACTGGTATTTTTCACTGGATTTCCTTTGCTGTAGTTGTGACCTGATCAAAGTTTTCAAGCATGATTTTTTTGTTTGTCTTGCTTTTCTGTTCAATCAATAAACGGTTGATTAGCAGTTACAAGTGTTACAAAAAAAATTCTAACTAAGGAATGTTGGTGATAGTTTAGAGAATACAGAGGATTATAATATAAGAAGCACCCAAGGGGTGTCAGGTGTAATTTACACTAAAGACAATAAAAGAAAGAAAGACAAAAAAACTAAAACAGAGGTTGATAGTAATTTTGTAATCCAATATACAAAATGATATTGAGATGAACATTCAGTTAATGGTGAATGATGGTTCATCCTTTGCTCTTCCCAAACCCACTCTCCATTGCGACCCGATCAAAATTGTTCCAGACAAATTTAATTTATATCACGATTCGGAAAATTGTTTCAAAAAATAGAAAAGGAGAAGAACTGAGATAATCAAACAACTCACCAGATTATATGCACGTTTGATGGTCTCGATTTTTTCTTGCCGGAAAAGATGAAGTTGAGGTATGGATTTTTGATCGGAGAAGAAGAACGGATTTTTGATCGGAGAAGAAGAACAGTTTTTGCGCAGCTTTTGAAAGTGGGCACAACCTAATTCAATTGATTAGGATTTTTATATTATTTAAAACTTAACTGTAGTTAAGTTATTAGTCCACTTTAACTCTCTCTCTCTCTATGGTATGAAACTATCCCATTACTTCTTTATTATAGATGACGTGTCGATATTGGATAGGCTGTCCGTAAAAGCCGTATTCACGGCACATCCGTGTAGAATTTAATCCCTAAAAATAAATGAGAAGATCAATTCTTAATTAAGATGCTGTGGTCACTTCTCCAATCAAAATAACATTTGCTTCGGCGATGCAAGTGTCGCCCACCAAGTAACCCTTCTTTGGGTCGTTGAGTTTAAAAATTGACATGAACTTCTGTGGCCCCCAAGCCAAGCATGATGATTCTCAACTTCAACAAGACAAAAATCAAGCTCAAAATTAACTCTATAGAACATAAAAAAATTATAATTTAATCTCACCTTTAAATTCAAAGTTATCTTATTTCATCAAAAGATAGGTTTTGGACTCTGCTCTCACAGTTGGCCATCTAATTGGACTTCCAATCAGAGAGAAATTGTTTGGTTTGGTGTGCCCACTATAGGAGAAATTATTCAATATTTTCAGAGTATTACGTGTTTGTATTTTTTTAACAAATCATCATTTAATATGTTTCTCATATTTCTCAATCACTCAACGCAATATCCCACCTACTTACCTTCTCCACTAATTACAATACTATAGAATATCACGTGTTTATACTCCGGAATTATTGAATAATTATTCCTTTAATAATTCAATCAATTCATTTAAAAAAAATTAATGATTAAATATCAATAATTATATAAATAATTTTTTAAATTAGTCTTTTACGATAAACAATTCAAATTAATTAATCTTTTACGATGAATGATTTGAATTATCAATGTGATTCCACCAAATCTAATCACCCCTCTCCTAACAAAAAAGTTAGTTAGTTCACAAATTATTTTTAATTTGGAAAAATTGCTCAACACCACCGCCACCACTATTGTTATCGTTGGAAAAAAGAGTTTAATAATGCGGCTGCTTATGAGTTATTTTGTTATGAGAGTTTTTGTCAAAATTTAGTGTGATTTCTGCTTTAGTGTATTAGGCAAAAATAATTTAAATAAAATTGAAAAGAAATTGATTATTTAAAATTGAGAGAATGGTGCTTTTAGTTTATACTTTATGATTATCAATTTTTAATTACACTAAACAAATCTAATATATTCGATTTGATTTGTCTAATATATACTCAATTTAATTCAATTCAACTCATTTATTAAATAAATAAATTTGTGTTAAATTTTTTTTATGCCTGACTTGTTTTGCTTGTTGATTTGCCACCCATAGCTATCTGCTCTCGTGGGGAAGGTGTTTAATAAGAAAACAGTAATTCTGCCTTTGTTTCGCATTGAGTTGACTTTTTGACTTTTTAGTTATTTTAGTTTGGGATTAAAAAGTCTCGGAATAAGTTTTTTTAGCTTTTTTGAACTTTATGAGAGAAAAAATGAAATAATTATAATTTAGATGTGACATTTTATCTTATTAAACTAAAAAATTTATTTTATCTTTTTGTAACTAAAATAGCTCAAATCCAATCCAAACTCTCATGCCAAAGGAAAAATAAATTTATAATTGATAGTTAAAGTTAGTGTTGTGGGTCCATATCTTAAGCAAATCTAAATCATTAACTTAAAATTCTAAGTATTTTTTAGATTTTTATATCTCGATTATAGTATTGCTCATAAGAAAAAGACTAATTTGATACTTCATGAAGTGACAAAATCTGAATTGCTCTAATGAGCAGGCCAGATTGGGAAATTTAATACCATAACAAAGTCTACAACGACGAGTTAGAATTGTTTTTAAGGATGATTTGGGATGATTTAAATAAATATATTTTTTAAAAAAATATATGAAATATAATAGGGAGATAATATAACGTAAATAAGAGGTAATATGACCTAAATAAAATAAAAAGATATACTAAAATCATATATCCCAAACCATCCCTAAGTCCATTCAAATGGACTGGACCATCTTTATTATAGGGGATTATTATTTAGATTCTTACATATAAAATATTATATATATAAAAAATTAATCTGATAATTAAAATTTTATAATTTCATAATATTTATTAATAATAAGTATAATTCATATATATATATATATTATTAAAAATAAATATAATAAAATTTTGTGGTATGATGATCAAGTTATTGTGATTTATTATTATTAATTTTGATGCAGAAATCTAAAAGATAAAAAAGATTGTGATGGTCCCACACCACTGAACTGGACCAGCAATAACTGTCTCCTTAAAGTGTATAATTTCATTGGAAAACCATGGCTTGCTACAGTGGCTTGTGTTGGGTCATAGATGTTTTTTTTTTTTGAACGGTGGTCATAGATGTTGTTTGTCTTGTTTGTTTCCTTGTTATTAAGCTGTTTGTTTCTTGGATTTATTGTACCAACGGAAAAGTTGGGTTCAGGAAAAATCTTTGCAAATTGAAAACAAACGCTGATTTTTGCTTCTTTCACCCTGTAGAAACTAATAAATAAATAAATAGCCTTTTTATTCCAGACAAAAAATTAGATGTAATTTTTAAATTCAGTAATGTAATAATTAAATGCAATACTCTCTTTTATATATTTTTTAATTATCAAATAATCATATTATTTACACATCATTAGATTTTAAAAATAGGTGTCAAAAGTGACTTTGTATATCATTTTTCATAAAGAAATAATTGAGAAATATTTGCTTCTTTAGCCAGTTAAAATGGCCAGATATTAAATTCGTGATATTTTAAGAAAATAATTATAAATTAATGATTTTTTTTTTAAATTTTAATGTTATGTGATATGATCATCAAATTATTGTGATTTTTCCTTTTATATTATTAATCTTCATAAAAATCTAAAAGATAAAAAGATTGTGATACACTTCATATTACTGAAGTGGACCAATCCATAATGGTCACTACCAAGTAAGAATAATATTAGGAATTCTAAATGTTTTATTAATATTTTTATCAAATATCTTACATAGGTGAGTCCCATGTGAATCTCATTTCAGATGAAATATTTGATAGAAATATTAATAAAACATTTGGTGCTAACATTTTTCATATATTTTAAGTGGAAAATCATGACTTGTTACATATAAAAATATATTCTTATCGATAAAAAAAAAAAAAAAAATTACGCACAAATTTACTCTCTCACTTCTGATGTCATGTGAGACCCACATGACGGTTAATATTTTTTGTTCTTTGGAGTTATCTAATTATTTCTCTTAAAAATAAATAGAGATGTTGAACCGAGTTTAAAGTGGGACTACACTTGAAGCTATACATAGGATGCATGATTATTTATTTTTTGGTTTCAAATTAATTCATGAACTATAGGGGTCAAAATCTAGCCCGGCTCGACCCATGTCAAGCCTTGCGGGCTCCCGCTAAAATTCAGGCTGGGCCAAAAAATTAGGCCTGGGCTCAAGGGTATTTGGGTCGGTGGGCTAGGCCTGGCCTCGGGTTTGGGTGGGCCTAACCTTTTTTTTTTGTTTTTTAAAATTTTTTCTACCAAAATTTTATTATTTTTTATTAAAAAAGACACTGGGCCTCGAGCGGGTTGGGCCGTAAATGGGCCTTAAGTCGGTCGATGGGCTGGGCCATAGGTTGAGCGAAGTTTCAAAATGATGACCCAGGCTCAGAGATTTGGGCTAGGCTCGGGCCCGACTCCAAATAGGCCTAAACGAACCCGACCCACCTCGGGCCGCGGGCGGGCTTCGAGCTACCCACGAGCCACGGGCCATTTTTACGCTCCTAGTGAACTATATGTGTTAAGTTAATCTCTCCTGATTTCATATTGTAATTACAAAGTAAACGATCAAGGGAATTAAAAATGATTGTAATTATATATGAAAAATCTAAAAATCCCCTAAATATTGATTTGTGATTATGTATCAATTTTAAGCAGTAAATAACAATCACAATCAAACAATAGGCCTAAACAGACTCCAAATAGACCTAAACAGACCCGACCTACCCCGGGCCGCGGGTCATTTTTACGCTCCTAGTGAACTATATGTGTTAAGTTAATCTCTCCTGATTTCATATTGTAATTACAAAGTAAAAGGTCAAGGTAATTAAAAATGATTGTAATTATCTATGAAAAATCTAAAAATTCCCTAGATATTGATTTGTGATTATGTATCAATTTTAAGCAGTAAATAACAATCTCAATCAAACAATTAAGTCAAATCAACACAACGATTTTAACGTAGAATAACCACAATTGGAGCGCCTCCAATTGTGATAAAAAAAACCATAGGCAAAAATCACAAAACAATCTACTAAAAAGAGAAAAGGAATTATACAAGTGTACTCTTAATTACCTAACGAATCCACGCCCGAATTGAACCCGACCCCTATGTGCCTCTTCCAGCCCCGTCTTCATCTTGGAATTGTCTTGCCCAACATTGAATCCATAACGCCGATGTCAAATCACGATGATGAACCACTCCGGAATCCACCAAAGTTTCAAGCTCGAATTCCACGGAATCCATCAAAGAATAATGCTCTCTTTTGTATTGAACGAAACAAACAATCCTTTGATACATACCTTTCAAACTAGATTTAAACTCAAATAAATATCAAAGAAACTAGCAAAGAAGCTCCAGATATAAACCCTAATATCCAATAAGAAGATCTGGAAGTCATAATCCTAAAAACAGATGAAACCACATATTTATAGAAAACTGATTGGCGATCTCTGCTTGAGCGGACTAACCCTCGAGCGCAGGAAGTTTCACTCAAGCGCAAAAACATAACTTCTAGTACTTTTGCAGACAATTTAAACTTCTAGAACCAAAGATTTTCTGCTCGAATGGACAAGCAACTTCGATATAGTTAGTGAAATGACAAACATGATAGGATTAAGATCACAAACTCCTCTGCATATGCACGATTCAAGTTGGGTTTGCATCTAAAATTCATAGCCTCACTGAAATAAAAGATCGAATAAAATTACAACTGAAAAGAGTTTTGTCAAACGGGATTACCAAGGTCCCGGTGTCCCACATCGGGAATGAAGGGAGAGTTTCTAGGCTATAAAAGTAAAAACCTAGACCCTTATATAGTATTGAGGCCTTTTCTAGGGTGGTGAAACCTTAGCAGAACTCCACAATTAAGCGTGCTTAGGCTGGAGTAGTTCTAGGATGGGTGACTCACTCAGAAGAACAAATCCATGTGGGCATGGCCCAAAGCGAACAATATCAATGATATGTGAAGAGTTGGAGTGTTACAAATAGTATTAGAGCCAACTCTCCGGAGTACCAAGTGTGGGCCCCTGGTGTCTCAAGGCATGTGGGCTTGTGTAACAACCTCAGATCGACATCGTTAAACCATCAATTATCTCATGACATCGCTAAACCGAATCGATAATGACCGATAAGTGAATCGGATGAACTAATGCAATGGAATGGGCTGAAACTAAAATTGAATAAGTTTATCTATTGAATTGCATTTCTATCTGTTTGATTGAATGATTATCTGTTTGAGTTTATGTGTTTAAACTGTTAATTGAAGGCCTTATCGGCGGCCGATTTAGGAACCGTTTGGTGTTTTAGACTCAGTAGAATATTTCTGATTTAATGGTATATTTATCTGAAAATTGATTAGGAATGATTAAATTAGATTTAAAACGAGTTATTGCAAACCTTGGCTTAATTACGGAATTGCCACTTAGTGGCCACTACATCACACACACTTAGAGACTTGTTTACACTTAGATGCAACAATTTGATCAGCCCTTTCTTGCTTTCCAACCGACCATAGAAGAGGTTAGAGAGAGAGAGAATTATTCTTGTTGAAATTGCTAAGAGAACTTGAAGATTTGAGGCATGGATTGCTAGATTGAGCTCCTAGACTTGTAATTGAGACTTAGGTGAGTGAATTCATCTTCTCCTTGTTGAGTTTAAACTTGTTCTTGCATGTTTCATGCTAAATTGATGAACTAAGTCATGTTTTAAGCTTAGCATATGAGATTGAAGTCAAATTCTTGTACATGTTAATATTATTGGGTTTTGAGTTAAGTTCATGGCAATTTGTCACATGCATGTTCATGGTATTGTTATAGTCCATGTTTTCAACTTGCTTTTCAAAGAATTGAGCTCATTTGAGCATGATTTGAAGCTTAAAATTGTTTTGAATGCATGCATGTCATGTTTGAGCATTGTTCTTGAAAATGGTTTGAAATTGGGTTTGATTGAAACACCCTTGGGCCTTGATTTCTTAAATTGAGCTTTAAAACTTGTTATTCTATGTGTTTGAAAGAGTTTTCCGTAAAATGGGCCCAAGAGGATCAATTTGGAGCATTGAAACTTGGTTTGAAACTTCGAGAGGTTGAACGGATTTTCCATTTTTTGGCCGTCCGCCGAAGCGTGGGCTCGGCGGGAAATCATGCTCCCATTTTTTGGCATGTTTTATCCGCTCGAAGGGCTTTTAGCGCCGAAAGGAAAATCGCGATCCAAAGCATTTTTTGCACCTTGATCACCCGCTCGAAGTGGAATGTACGCCGGGGACCTTTGTTGGCTTGTCCGCCGAAGTGGAAACTCGCTCGGCGAGGCCCTGCTTCAAAAATTCGAAATTGTATATCAGGCACATTTTTGCATCCTCATCCCATCCTAGGCATTCTTAGGCCTAGTTTAAGGCATCTCAATGAGGATTTAGACATAGAACCACACCGAGAAATTTAGGATTTAATTAACATCCTTTCATTTGTGAACTTAGTGTGTGTTCTATTTGTTAACCGCTTAGGGTTGGCTCTGGGACGCCGCTTAGCTTTAGCCCAATCTCGTGAGTAACATTGTGTAAAGATATGTTCAAATGATTATATTTTGAATCTTGAATCTGGCTATTTATTGAATCGATATTGTTTATTGAATGAATGTATGTCCCGTGATTTCGAATCAGACAGGCATCCTTAGCACCCATCGTTATTGGTATTCTGAGAGCTCTGTCGGTTTCTTGTGGAACCATACCGCTCGATGGCCATCATTATTGTTGGGTCATAAGGCGGTCCTTTTGGACCTCATGTTTATAGGCTAATGGATGTACCACATATGACCGATTGATTGAAATCTCGATTGATCGAAATATCGAAGATTGAAATCAGATAATGAATTGATTTCATTCCGTAAGGGACATTCATTCATAACCTCTTTACACGTATGTTATTCACTAGGCTTTAGCTCCTTTGTTTATATATATATGTAGGTTCTCAGAACTGCCGGAGCTAGAACGTGGGATTGGTCCCCAGTTTGTCAAGCCACCTATGTGCCTCCTGCGAGGTTCCGAGTTGCCATGTTATGGCTTGGGGTGTTTTGTGTCCCCTATCGGTCTCCTTCTTGTACGTACTTTTGTATAGACTGCTTTTCTTGTCTTGTTGTCTAGGGACTTGATCCTGTCTTGTTGTAAATGATTGTATAGAGTGTCTTGTTTTGAATCTGTATGAATGCATAAAATGTTTTTGACATACAGATTTTCACAGCTCAATGGACACTAGTTATTTACTGTATTGGCTTCCGCCAGTACATACTCTGTTTGATGTATTCTCGCTTCAGAGGCCTTTGGTAATCTCCGATTCTTGGCGATTCTGATCTAAACCCTTAGGTAGGGTTTGGGTCGTGACGACTTGTGGTGGCGAGCCTGCAAGGGACGTATAGCCCTAAGAGGGATAGATTGTAAGGTCTCGGTGTCCCACATCAAAAATGGAGGGGGAGTTTCTAAGCTATAAAAGTAAAAACCTAAACCCTTACATAGTATCGAGGCCTTTTCCCAGGTAGTGAAATCTCTAGTAGAACTCCCCAATTAAACGTGCTTAGGCTGGAGTAGTTCTAGGATGGGTGACCACTAGGAAGAACAAATCCGTACGAACATGTCCCAAAGCGGACAATATCGATGACATGTAAATGGTTGGGGCGTTACAAATGGTCTTACTCTAATGATAACATTAGGGTCTTTTAATTTCAAACTACAATAACATGAACAACATTGCCATAGTTTTAATGGATTTTCACTAAAATTTTCTTCCAGAATTTTATAAATCCAATGTGATTCATCAATAGTTTTGATGATGGGAGTTAAATCACCACGTGGAATAGGCGCAAACTCTTTATCACAATATATTTATGCTGTTCTAATAATGGAATATGAATTATGACATTGTTTATGCTTAATGAAATGGTTTTTTCTTGTATTTGCATTGGAAGGTATTTATATCTAAAATTATTTCCTAGAAGGAAATCTCTATGCATATAAGGAAAACATAGAATTTTTTGTGTAATGAACTTGTTATCATTTAACCAAATAGCTATATTTTTAGTCTTGAATTTTATGGAAGTATGGTTTCCATCAATTCTAGTAACCAAAATTGTATGTTTCATTAATATCCATTTTTCTTTTGGTATGGCATTCCAGTTACATGAGCTGATTGTAGCTTTCGTGTCTATGAGAACACTAAGGTTATAAGGTTTATAACCTACAAAATTAAATGTTCCCAATGCATATGTGTATCTTCTTTTTCCTTGGCTAGGAGAACAAATAATATCATCATTTTTTGTTTGAAAATAATACATATATGTAGACTTAATATGTTCAGATTGTCTTCTTGTTCCTAAGAAAATAGGAATCTGAACATTGTTTGAAGTAGTAGATTCTTGATTAGAATTATTACTCGATTCACCAATGCTTAATTTTGAAAATAATTTATTAGGAAAATCATTTTCAAATACAGAAGTTGATCTTTTAATTTTTGGAACTGTATTTTCAATATATAAATTTTTTCCTGATGCTTGCATTTGTATTTGTGCAGGATTTTTTTATTTTAGAATATTGTCCTTGTCCCATTAGGTCATGGAAATAAAGAAATTTTGTCTAACATTAAACCAAACCACTCCATTAGCCAAATTAAATTGAATTCCTCCAATGATTGCTTTCATTGGATCGGAAAATCTTTTATCAAAAATTACTACCAAAATAAGAGTATTTATCCCTTGGCGGAATAAGGTTGTTATGGTTACCTATATTAATCCAATATGAATATATTGAATTTCAGGATATTTCTTTTTCCATCTTGCAACATTTTTCTTATCAAAAAAAGGAATATCAATATATCCTTTCTTCTGACCATTTTGTTTGAGTGTTGCCACTGCTATATTATTCAAACACTCCTGCTAAAAAGAAGTTGAATTTTGAAAGTTTATAAATTTTTAGCATTGTAACTTCTTGCATTTTTTCGAATTTTGTGAATTCTTCTTCAGTAAAAGTTTCTTCTTCTCCAGTTACATCTCCAAGTCGAATGACTTGTAATTCTTCTGGAGATATACTATCTGCTTCTTGAGATATTCCTTGAATATTAGTTATCATGAAAATTAGTTCTTTATCTGAACTTTCTTCATCACTAGAAATTTCATACAAAATTTCTTCTTCATCAAAAATTCCTTCGCCATATATTATTTCAAAATCTTGTTCTCTAAAAACTTTGATCATTTTCTTTGCACTTTTTTCTCTTTTTTGGGCATTCGGGTGCATAGTGATCTTATTCGTAACAAATGTAACATTTACAAGTTTTCTTTTTAAAAACATTTGTTGTTTTTTTTTTTTCGAATATACTTTTTCTTTTTTGAAAAAGTTTTGTTCTTTTTCTTTGGTTTCCATTTTTATTTTCTGCATTTCTTGGAAAATCATTTTCGTTTGGGAAATTTATTACAATCAATTTTTCAATTTTCTTTCGAAATTTTATCACAACATTTTTTACCATATTGTGAGTTAGAAATTTGATTTTTTATTTTTTTTTTCGCTTTTGCTTCGAAACACCGATTTGCTATCAATCTTAGAATATAATTAATGCGAAAAACAAGATTATCATATTTTTCTTTCCTCATTTTTTTGAGAAAATAGGATATGTTTTAATACATAACTCATCCCATGGATTAGGGAGTTTATGGAAAACTTGATCTAACCAGCATTGATTTGCTGGTGGATCAATAAGATAATAATATTTTTTAAAAGTTTGAACATAGTCTTCAAAAAGACAAATATTACATAATTCTAATTTAGTCAAAATATAATTTGCATCTGCTTGCAAATTAGTGTCTCCTGCAAGACCACATAAATTTTCTTTTATGGTTTTTGCAAACTCAGCTAATATTGTATCAAGTGTGAGAAAATTTGCCAACAAAGCTGTTTTTTTACTTTTTTCAATTTTAGATTTTTCCCACTGTCTTAACCATTGCAACACATCTCCCTGCAGAGTTGCTGCAATATAATCAAGAAATTTTTCCTTTGACCAACTATTTTTATAATTAGTAATAATAATGAATAATGATTATGCCTAATCATCAATTACTTGTGACTGATCTTTAAATGGAACATGCGACAAGTCTAAATAAGTACCATTTTGAGCTATTGGATATTTATGGTTGTTATCTTTTTTAGATATTATTGATTTCGGTGTAGGATTGGAGGTACTGCCAGTGTTAGTATTATTTTTAACTTCATTTGATTGAATAAAGTCAAAATTTTCTCCATCTCCCCATGTACAAACAATTCAAGATCAATTGGCTCTTCTATCTTTCTTTTCCTCTTATTTATTTCTGGTGAAATGTCTTGATCTAATGTTTCTTCAGATGAGGATGATTGGCTATCATCATCGTTAGTTCACATATTAATATCATAATTAAAGTGTTGTAAAAGGGCTTCATGTTCTAGATAAGTTTCTGTTGGAAATGGTTGGAAAATTCTGGGTAAAATTAGAATTTTTTCCTAACTTTGGTCTATTATTTAGGTGGGACTCGAGCGTCAAAGTTGGCGCGTCAAAGTAGTAACGCGTTCTATGTCGCGTTGTGATTCACGTGGTATATTTGGTTGCTCAAAACCATTACTGAGTGAATGAAAAATTGAAGCCAAAGTATGCTCCATGGAAATGGAGTTTTCGTGGAAAATCCTTAAAGGTTTGAATAAGACTTGTCCCACATTGATTTGGTGGGAAGTTTTGAATAGGCTTATAAGGCATGGGATTGGAACTTGGGGTATGCCCCAAGGGGTACCCAAGTGTTTTAGAAAGTGAGGTTATGGGCAAAATGGGCTATAGACCCATTGGACCCAAAAATCACCACACACGCGCGCGCCGTCGCCAGAGGTCGGGCGGGCTGGGCTTGGACGCGGGTGCGTGGTGTGAGGTTGGGTTGGACTTGTTCAGCCCAATACTAATCTTTTTGGACCAAAAACATTTGAATTTTAATTTTATTTTTTTGAAATAAATTTTGTCCAAAAATTCATTCCGAATTTCTATCCAGATTTAAATTTTAAATTCAAATTGTTGCACCTTTTCACAAATAGACCCGAATCTGTCCAGATTTAAACCCAAAACCAAATTTGTTTTGTTCAAATTCAAATCCACCCGAATTTCAAACCAAACAGTGCCTTAAACAGATTTGTATCTGTTTAATTCAAATTGAACAAGTACTGTACCTATTTAATTCAAAATGGAAAGCCACCAATACATCTATAAATAAGACAGCCCTCATTTAATATTTTACATTCAGAAATTTCGTACTTCACCTCTACAAATTTATTTTTCATTTTGCTGCATTTAATTTTTGTGAGAAAGAGTATAAACACTTAGTGTGTTCGTTAGGCAAACAATTTGTTGTGCTGCTATTATTTGTAGTTGATCATTTCATCCTGGGAGATAGACGTTTACATTTTGAAAGCATCGAGGAGAGGGTGAATTTGTTTTAAGGACACAGTGTCAAACACTGGACTTAATTAGATTATTATTTGAAGAAATTAATCAAGTAAGTTGTTTAATTTATTATTCTGTTATATTTGTTTATTTAAATCAGATTTTAATTTTGTTTTTGTAACAAAATAAAATCTGTTTTTATTTATTTATTTCTATTTCTAGTTTGATTTTTGTAATCAAACAATTTTCTATCATCTCCTTTATTTCTTGATATTCTGTTTGTTGTTAAGTACACAAACAGAATTAATTAATTACAGTGAAGATTGTCCAACAATAACAGTTTCTCCTATCTGATCTAGTAGCTTATTTCTTTCATCAATACCTAAATCTGGATCTTTGTATAATTTTTTTCAATAATCCAATATTTCAACAATATTTTCATATTCAGTCCTACTATAGGTATTGGTTTAAAGTACCATAACATCTTATATACTATAAAATAGCCTAGGAATGGAGTTATCTCCTGAACTATTCATTCTATCATTATTTATGAAAGATATAATTTCTAATTTTGTCACGAAATTGTTTATTTGGGTTTTTGCTTCTTTGTTTAAGTCAATATTTATTATAGAACCTAAATTGTCTATTTTAGATTCTATAGACTCAACTTTGGTTTCTAGATAATTTTTGAAAAATCTAGAAATCCCCTAGATATTGATTTGTAATTATGTATCAATTTTAAGCAATTAATAATAACCTCAATCAAACAATCAAGACAAATCGACACAACAATTTTAACGTGGAAAAGTCACAATTGGAGCTCCTCCAATTATGATAAAAAAAACTACAGACAAAAGTTACAAAACAATCTACTAAGAAGACATAAAGAAATTACATAAATGTACTCTCAATTACCTAGTGAATACACGCCCAAATCGAACCAACCCTATGTGCCTCTTCTAGCCCCGTCTTCACCTCGGAATCGTTTTGCCCAATGTTGAATCCACAACGCCGATGTTGAATTCACGACAATGAACCACTCCAGAATCCACCAAAACTTCAAGCTCGAATACTACAGAATCCGCCGAAGAACAACATTCTCTTTTGTATTGAACGAAACAAACAATCTTTTGATGTATACTTTTCAAACCAGATTTAAACTTAAACAAATATCAAAAAAATTAGCAAAGAAGTTCCAGATATAAACTCTAATATCCAAGAAGAAGATTTGGAAGTCGTAATTCTAAAAACGGACTAATACACATATTTATAGAAAACAGATCTGCAATCTCCGCTCAAGTGCAATTCAAGCGCAAGAATGGCCGCTCGAACGGACTGACGCTCAATCCCTAACATAGTCAACGAAGTGGCAAACATGAAAGAATTATCTTCTGAAACTTCTCTACAAGACACAATTTGGGTTGGATTTGTATCTAAATACTCATAACCTCACTGAAATAAAAAAGGTAATAAAAGTACAACTGAAAGGAGTTTTGTCAAACATGATTGCCAAAAATAAAAATCTAACAATTTTGATTTATTTTTTTATTTTTATCTAACTTAGAAAACCAAGAACACATAATATCAGTAATATTATTTAAATTAAAACACACACTATTTATATTTGCAAATTCTTTAGTAATATGCAAATTATGGTTATATTTATTATCAACATTGTTTTTTGTATTTCCAAAGCATATTATATTTTCAGGGTTAATTACCATTATAGATTGTTATTGGCACCTAAGACCCTCCTAGTGTATTTATCTGGTGCCTAAAACTTCTCTTTATGATCATAAAGACTTAATTATGGCCAATAGTCAAAAGATCTTAACAAGTATATGGGTTTTGACATACACTGAGTGTATAGGTTTTACAACAATTATAAATGAAACAAATAATAATGAAAATATAAAATACAATGGATACACAATTAAAGACTAAACTTGACAAATAATATTCTCTGATTTTTTTTATTTTTTTTTTATATATCATAAAGCACATCATACACACTTAAATATATATATCAAAATTTATACATAGACAGAAATATTTACATAACTTGATCTTACTTTCAAAAGCTCTTTATCAGGCTCTGATACCAATTACAAATAACAAAAGAAAATGAGCTTTTTACTATTTTTATTATGGAATTATAGAGTTAACAGAAGTTAGAGACGAAGTTGGCAACAAAAAGATGGACATAATTTACATTGTTTTATTTGTTGGCTTGAATGCCAATTTATAAAACATAATAGATGGATACAAACAAAAATCAAAGACTTAATGTATACCTAACTTTGTTGATGTTTTATTTAACTTTTTATTGATGTTTTATTTAATAGATGGATACAAACAAAAATCAAAGACTTAATGTATACCTAACTTTGTTAAATAATTTTATTTAACTTTTTATTGATGTTTTATTTATTTAATTTTTTTAAATAATTTTTTATAGATTCTTTATTGATTTTTTATTTTAAAATTTTGTTTATATTTTATTTAATTTCATTATTTAAATTTTAATAGATTTTTTATTTAGTTTTATTATTTAATTATTATTATTTTTTAAAATAAATTTATTTAAAATTTTAATTAAAAAAATAACATATATTTTTATTGATATTTTATTTATTTAAGTTTTTAAAAATAATTTTATTTAATTGTGTAAAAAATAAAATAAAATAAAATAAATTTTTATTTAATCTAACTAAAAATAATTAAAATATTAAAGATATGTTTAATATTGTTATTACTTAGTAAACAATTGAAAAATGATAAAATAGTCTTTTGCTCATTTATTCTTATCCAGTCCATCTAACCAAACATTGAATTTACTAAAAATTGTCATTTCCAGACATCTAATCCCATAAGAAAACAAATACAGGATACACATCTAATCTAACCAAATAGTCCGAAGGATTCAGAGTCTCAAGAAATCCGATAGACTGTAATCTCCTTTATCAATCTGTCCAATCAAATACACCCTAAGGGCCGTAGCTCCCACTTTTGGCTTGGTTTTGACTTGACTATGTTTTTTTTATAATTATTTTTTGTTTTTTTACTATTATTTTTATGTGCTGTGTATTGACCCCGGCTCTTCTTTATTTTAGTATTTTTTTACTTTAAAGCAATTAATGTGCTCCTCTTTCTTTTGTTTTTTGTAATTTTTTTTATTGTTATATTTTTTTTATTCTTTTTTTTTTTTTGGTGGACTCATCTCTTGATTGCAAATTATGTGTTATTATTATTATTATTTTTTATCACAAATTCAATCATATAATGCCTAATTTATTTTCATATAATTGTGGATAAATTGTGAATTTCTAACATTACTCACATTTTTATTCAAGTTTTGGCATCCCGAGAGACAAAAGTGTGGTTTCGTCCTTGCTAACTATCACTGCATTCCAATTTTAAAATCTTATCTGCCAGGCTATAACACAACAACAATACACAAAATTCCTAATACCAAATAGGGGTGCAACTCGGGCGGGTTCGGTCGGGTTAGGGGTCTGCCCAAGCCCGACCCGAATTGCCTGGTTCAACATGAGCCCGAGCTTTCTGCCCAAGCCCGCCCAAGCTTTGTATTTTGAACTCGGGTTAATTGCCCGAATTGCTGTAAACTTGTAGGTAGATTTGTTTTGAAACCTGTAGGTAGAATTGATAATTAACAAAGAATTGAGAATTATTCAAAGTTATTTTCTGGTCACCAAAAAATAAAAAATAAAAATTAAGACTAACTCTTTTACTTAATTTATATATATTATATAATTTATTAAATTATATATATTATATATTATATAATTTATATAATATATTAAATTTAATTCGGGTTCGGGTTGCTCGGGTTGACCATTGGTTCTCGCTTAGTTCGCCCGAATTACAATTGGCATCAAAAATCTGCCAGTTCGGCCCAGACATAAGATATAGTTGCCCAAGCCTTAAAAAAACTCGGGCTGGGCTCGGGTTGCTCGGGTTGAGCCCGCCCGAGTTGCACCCCTAATACCAAATAGCCTAAATAACAAAAAATATTCAAAATGTTAAAAACTACGAAGCGTAGAACCTTTCCGACCATTCAACAATGACAACGATTGGAGACATAATGATGTCAGGAGATAAAGACATTGGGGTGTTTTGGAAAATTGATAAAAAGTTAACTTGTGACTTTTTATCAAGTTTTTTACCTTTTTTGGAAAGTGATGTAAAAAGTTAGTAAAAAACTACTTTTTGACTTTTTGATTTAATATTTTTTATAGTGTCACATCATATTAAAAGACCAAAATACGCTTGCCTAACTTAGGAAATTTATATTTTTACCCATGTGTGTGTTTAAACATGGAGGATAGTTACGTAATTTCACAAGCTTGCATTTTTCTCACTTCCCAAATGGTTTTCTTGCGTTTATTGTTGCCATGGCTTTTTTTTGTCATCGAGTAAAAGGCAACTTTTTACTCCTCTTTCCAAATGGCCAATGTGAAGACAACTATTGTATGTGCTTTGACAGCGCAATAGCTTTGTTGATAGTTTTGTTAATTTATGCAATGGGAAGTATATTATAAGATTATTTCTGACATTCTATTTTTCTTTGTTAAAGATAAAAATAATAATAATAATAATTAATGTCATCAAACGTTGAGGAAAAAAAAAAGTCAATTTAAAAAAAAAATTTATTTATGTACATATCAAAAAATAAAATCTTTTTTCTTTTAGATCATCACGAAATCTCTTCCTATTGGCAACAGTGAATTTTTATTATGCAAAACAGCAATGTTAGGTATCATGAAAAACTTTTTATGAAAATAATCATGAAAGCTTTGTGACCCTTTGATTACACTTAGAATAAAGCACCACACACTAATCAAGGTAATCCAATGATCATAAATCTTTCATGATCATTTTCATGAAAAAAATTTCATAATTCCTAACTTTTCTCTATGCCAAATCATGAGCGCAACTTAGTAAAATGAAATGGTACAAAACTAATTTGACCATCAAAAAAATAGATTTGTACAATTGTTAATAAATGTGGTCAAACACTATTGGAGCAATAGTGTTATTTAAATATGTACGTATTTTCACAACACGCTTTTGTTTCATGTTTGTTTTTGTCATCGAAACAAGAATTTCGCAAACAATTGGGTGAAAAGAATTTTTTAATTTGACAAGTTTGGTTTGATTGTGACTTTTGAAAAAAATTATGAAATTTTTGAACAAAATTGTCATGCCAAAACGCAAAAAAGAAATAAAAAAAAAAAAAATAAAGTTTCAACATACAAAATTATGATGCAACAAAATTGTTATAATTTGTATAAATTATTTCACAAAAACATATTTTCAATTACATATTTTGAAGATCATCTAATATTTCATTTTAATGAAAAGAAAGCATCCGTATTTTGTAAAAACAACATTTTTGGTCAAAATATTTGATTATAAATTTTAAAAATAATTCATAAAAGACATTTTTTTTTCTAAAGAAAACTCTTGTTTCTATATGGGTTTTGAATTGTATGGATTTTGATTCAATGCAAGTTTTTGTTATCAAATCCCAAAATAAAGGAGATGGTACCATAAAAATTGGAACAATGAAGGTAGGAGTGTAAATTTGGTCCACCCGCACCCGGGCTCGGGCCGACCTATGTCGGGCCTTGCGGGCTTCTGTCAAAATTCGGGTCAAGCCAGGCTAATTCATGGGCCAAAAAAATAAGCCCAAGGATAGGGGGTATTCAAGCCTTGGGCTGGGGGGAGGGGGGAGCCGGTGGGCCTGAACAAATTTTTTTTATTTTTTCTATTAAAATTTTATTATTTTTCACTACAAAAAACATTAGGCCTTAGGCGGGCCGGGCCTTCAGTGGGCCTTAAGCAAATCAATCAATCAATGATTCCCCACAAGTAAATCAATCAATGGGAATAAAAACTAATGCGGAAAAATTAAATCAAAGGCAACACAAGAATTTTTACGTGGTTCCCTCAATGTGAGGTACGTCCACGGGATCGAAATCCGATTCCACTATCAACCAAATAAGTTCCAAACGATTACAAACGAGACACTAATGGTCTCACAAAACCACCCTTAGGTGAATTCCAAATAATCACAAAATAAACTAGAGGAAAGACCTCACCAAATAGAAGAACCAAAATCTTCAGAACCAAAGTTGAAGACGACCCAAAATAACGAACCAGACACCAACCGAAGATCCTCCAAAAAACTGAGCTTCAAAACCGAAATTAAACAAAAACATGGCAAACTTCGGCACTGTCCCCCAAAACGTGTAGCCGCCGCACCACACTTTTTTCACGTATGACAAGGGACAAAAATAATATATATATTATCTATATATATTATTAAAACTTAGGTTTTGTAATCAAACCCTAATGGTATCTAAATTAGATTGGGCCTCCACAAATATAATATATAAAAATATATTATACTAAACCAAGCCCAATTAAAACTCTTTTTCCAAAACCAATTGGGTCCCACACTCCAATAAGGAGGTATACCCAACAATTCTCCCCCTACCGACTTAGGTGGAGACATCAACCATACCCGCCAAAGTTCGACACTTTAAATGTTTGTCCCTCGACAAAGTCTTTGTCAACATATCTGAAATATTATCATCTGTGTGAACCTTTTCGAGTTGTAACAATTTTGAATCTAACACATCACGAATCCAATGGTATCTCACATCAATGTGTTTCGATCTCGAATGAAAAGTAGAATTTTTACTCAAGTGAATAGCACTTTGACTATCACAATAAAGCACATACTTTTCTTGCTTCAAACCCAACTCTTGCAAAAATTTCTTCAACCATAACTCTTCTTTGCAAGCTTCTGTAATGGCAATAAATTCAAATTTCGTAGTTGAGAGAGCAACACATTTTTGTAATTTAGATTGCCATGCCACAGCCTCCTGCAAAAGTTATCAAATACCTCAAGTAGATTTCCTAGAATCAACATCACCACCATGTCGAATCAGGAACCCATCAAGCATCGGTTTACCATCCCCAAAACACAAACACACCTTCGAAGTCCCTCGAAGATATCTTAGAATCCATTTTACCGCTGCCCAATGTTCTTTACCCGGATTAGAGAGAAAACGACTCACCACACCAACGGCGTGAGCAATATCCGGCCTTGTACAAACCATGGCGTACATCAAAGAACCAACTGCTGAAGCATAAGGAACTTTTAACATCTCTTCTTTGTCTTTCTCACTTGTAGGACATTGATTCGAACTAAGCTTGAAGTGACCCGCAAGTGGACAACCTACCGGCTTTGCTTTATCCATGTTGAACCTCTCAAGAACTTTCTCAATGTAGCTCTCTTGAGACAACCAAATCAGTCCCTTTTTGCGATCACGAACAATTTTCATACCAAGTATTTGCTTTGCCGGTCCCAAATCTTTCATAGCAAAAGATTTACTCAACTCCAATTTCAACCTGTTAATCATGGTAGAATCTTGACCCACAATTAACATGTCATCAACATAAAGCAAAAGAATAATAAATTTGCCATCTAGGAAATTTTTCACAAACACACAATGGTCCGAAGTGGTTTTAGAAAAACCATTGTTCATCATGAAAGAGTCAAATTTTTTGTACCATTGCTGCGGAGCTTGCTTGAGGCCATACAAACTTTTCTTCAATTTGCAAACAAATTTCTCTTTCCCTTTCTCCACAAAACCTTCCGGTTGTTCCATGTAAATTTCTTCTTCAAGATCACCGTGAAGAAATGCGGTCTTTACATCAAGTTGCTCAACTTCAAGGTTCATACTTGCAGCCATGCCAAGTACAACCCGAATAGAAGACATCTTCACAACCGGCGAGAAAATCTCGTCAAAGTCAATGCCTTTCTTTTGCCCAAAGCCTTTCACAATAAGACGTGCCTTGTACCTCAGATTCTTCCTATCATTCTTCAATTTGAAAACCCACTTATTTTTCAGAATTTTCCTCCCTTTAGGCAACTTCACTAAATCATAAGTGTGATTTTCAAGTAAGGAATTCATCTCCTCTTCCATAGCCTTTTTCCAATCATCTTTCTTTACATGCTCAATTGCTTCTTGGTAGCTCTCCGGCTCCCCTTGATCAGAAATCAACACAAACTCATTGGGAGGATACTTTCTTGAAGGTTGTCGGTCCCTTGTAGATTTCCTCAACTCAAGTTGTGATGGCGGTTCTTGAGTTGGATGCTCTTCCTCAATTTCTGGCTCAACTTCATTAGGATTAGCATCATCCTCCACATCTTCAATATGTGGCTGCACATCTCCCCCATTTTCATCATCAACTGAAGATGAAAGAGATGGATCCATATCAATGAGATCACTAGTTTTTGGCTCTGGTTGATCACCTTTACCAAAGTCTTCAATTGTTTGGTCTTCAAGAAACATAACATCACGGCTTCGAATGACTTTCTTGTCGACCGGATCCCATAATCTATACTCGAACTCATCATGCCTATAGCCAAAAAAAATACATTGTCTTGACTTACTATCAAGCTTGGACCTTTCATCCTTTGGAATGTGAACAAAAGCTCGGCAACCAAACACTCTCAAGTGCTCATAAGACACGTCTTTGCCAGTCCAAACTCTTTCAGGAACATCACCATTCAAAGGATAGCAAGGAGATAAATTGATCAAGTCAACCACTGTACTCATTGCCTCACCCCAAAAGGATCTTGGCAATTTAGCTTGTGAAAGCAAACACCTTGTTCTTTCCACAATGGTGCGGTTCATCCTCTCGGCAACGCCATTTTGTTGAAGAGTCTTCTTAACTGTCTTTTGATGCCGAATACCTTGGCTGCGACAATACTCATCAAATGGCCCAATGTATTCACCACCATTGTCTGTTCGGATGCACTTCAATTTCTGCCATGTTTCTCTTTCAACCATGGCCTGAAAATGCTTAAATACTTCTAGAACTTGATCTTTAGTTTTTAGTAGATAAGCCCAGACTTTCCTTGAATAATCATCAATGAAAGTAACAAAATAAAGTGCACCACCATATGTTCTAACTTTTAAAGGACCACAAACATCCGAATGAATTAACTCCAACACATTTTCTTTTCTAGAAGCAACATTTTTATGAAAAGAAACTTTATGTTGTTTACCCGCCAAACAATGAACACAAGTTTTAAGATGTGTACCTTTCAAACCGGGTAGAAGCTCTTTCTTGAACAAAACTTGTAGCCCCTTTTCACTCATGTGCCCAAGTCGCCTGTGCCACAATTCAGTAGAAGTATCATCTTCAAGTGCATTGACAACACCTTTACAAATTTTTCTTTGCATCGAATAAAGTGTATGAGTCTTCTTGCACCTAGCCACCACCAAAGAACCCTTTGTGAGCTTCCATATTCCATCACCAAATTTGTTGTTGAAGCCTTCATCATCTAGCTTCCCAGTAGAGATTAAATTAAGGCGAATGTCGGGAACATGCCTCACATCTTTAAGTAACAACTTGCAGCCCAAATTTTGTAACAACTTGCAGCCCAAATTTGTTTCCAAGCAAACATCACCCATGCCGATAATCTTGGACAAACCTTCATTACCCATTCGAACAGAACCATAATCTCCTGCAGTGTAGGTAGTGAAGAAATCAACTCGAGAAGTCACATGAAAAGAAGCACCAGAATCAATTACCCAACTGCTCTCTTGGCCCACAAAATTGATACAATCATCTTCACAAACGACCATGAGATCATCGGTAGTAACTGCTGCTGTGTCTTCTTGCTTCTTATCCACACTTTTGTCACGCCTTTTCTCCTTATTCTTGATCTTTCGGCATTCTCGCTTCATGTGCCCTTTCTCATGACAATAATAACACTCAACGTCTTTCTTTGAAAAAGAACTATCTCTTGACTTGTCACGGCTTTGATCACGACCATAAGGAGTCTTACTCCTCCCCCTTGTTTTACTTCGGCCTCTCATAACAAATGCTTCCGAATAAGAAGTACCGGCTGATTTTCTTCTAGTTTCTTCATTCAACAAGCTACTAGTGACTTGACCCATAGTGACAACTCCATCGGGTGCTGAATTACTAACTGTCACAACCAAAGTCTCCCAACTTTCGGGTAAGGAACTAAGTAGCATCAAAGCCTGCAACTCATCATCAAAAATAATTTTCATAGAAGCAAGTTGGTTAACAATACTCTTTATTTCATTCAGATGTTCCGGAATAGGGCTGCCCTCTTTATATTTTAAATTAACCAACCTACGTAAAAGAAAGGCATCATTTGGGGCCGATTTTCTATCATAAAGTCTCTCTAATTTTTCCATAAATCATGTGTCAAGTTTGAGAGCAACATGATGAAACACACTGTCATCAATCCATTGACGGATAACACCAACGGCTTTTCGATTAAGCCTCTTCCACTCATCATCTTTCATATCAGCAGGTTTACCACTCTCACCCTCAATGGGTCCATACAAGTCTTTACAAAATAATAGGTCCTCCATTTTAGTTTTCCAAGTTACCCAATTGCTTCCGTTGAAGCTAGACATACGACCCACATTCCCCTCCATTGATTTATACAAATAAATAAATCCAAATAAACCGTAAGCTCTGATACCAGTTGTTAGGGAAAATCGATGATTCCCCACAAGTAAATCAATCAATGGGAATAAAAACTAATGCGGAAAAATTAAATCAAAGGCAACACAAGAATTTTTACGTGGTTCCCTCAATTTGAGGTACGTCCACGGGATCGAAATCCGATTCCACTATCAACCAAATAAGTTCCAAACTATTACAAACGAGACACTAATGGTCTCACAAAACCACCCTTAGGTGAATTCCAAATAATCACAAAATAAACTAGAGGAAAGACCTCACCAAATAGAAGAACCAAAATCTTCAGAATCAAAGTTGAAGACGACCCAAAATAACGAACCAGACACCAACCGAAGATCCTCCAAAAAACTGAGCTTCAAAACCGAAATTAAACAAAAACATGGCAAACTTCGGCACTGTCCCCCAAAACGTGTAGCCGCCGCACCACACTTTTTTCACGTATGACAAGGGACAAAAATAATATATATATTATCTATATATATTATTAAAACTTAGGTTTTGTAATCAAACCCTAATGGTATCTAAATTAGATTGGGCCTCCACAAATATAATATATAAAAATATATTATACTAAACCAAGCCCAATTAAAACTCTTTTTCCAAAACCAATTGGGTCCCACACTCTGTAGACACCCCATTTTTGACCGACCTTAAGACTCAGACGTCACCGATTGAGCGCTTGGTGATGTTGCATACTGTGCTCGTTCAGAAGTCTCAGAGTTGCGGTCGTGCGCCCTGCCTCCGGACTTCCGAACCCTCTTCTGTGCCTTGTCTCGGTTTGCGAACCAGACTGGTTTTCTTTGTTTTCTCTCCTGAGGGAAGGGAGTGGTCCCATAGACTATCTTTCAGTGGCCGTAGGCCATTTTGCCCGTTTCGGAGCCCGGTTCCTAGTTTTCGGGACCGTCAGGCCGTGTGCCTCGGTTCGGGACCGCCCAACCATCTCCGATTTCTCCGATTTTTGGCAAGTGCCTCTGTTTTATCATACCGAGGGACACTGGGGTCTCAGATACCCACTTCGTGGCCGAACACCACTTTCGGTGCTCGCAGCCTATTTTCGGGACCCCGAACCTCGCGGTTTGCACCCCGAGCATTCATTTTGCATCGGTTTTTGTTCAATTTTGGAAAGTGCCTCTATTTTATCATTTCGAGGAACACTGGGGCCTCTGATGCCCACTTCGTGGCCGAATGCCACTTTCGGTGCTTAACAGCCTATTTTCGGGACCCCGAACTGCGTGTTTTGGCCCCCGAGCCTTCATTTTGCATCGGTTTGGGCCCATTTTTGGTGGAGGCCTTATTTTCATGGTTAGGAAGCTTGTAGGAGGGTGGGATGCCAGCAATTATTTTGACAACCAACTTTCTGCTTGGTCAAAGGTGGTTCAGCATGAATCCGGGAAGGAGAAAAGTCTGCGCGGCTTCACCGAAACGGGCGTAACTCTTTGCACAAGAGGAATTAAAGTATGAGGCGACCACCATTGGAAAGCTTACTTCCGGGGCTTCATTTTTCACTTACGAATCTCCTAAGTTCAATTCCGGATGGAGGAGATATGGTTGATTGAATAGGGCATCACTCCGGTTGGACCGAAATCTGCGCGGCTTTACGGAAACTGGCATAACTTTTTCTACAGGAGGAATTTTGATGCAAGGTTTACGGAATTGGAAAGCTAACTTCAAGGGCCACATGGTCGACCAGTCCTATGCCTTGGACCTTTTGAACCTAGCTGGCCGGCCACCATTTCCAGCCGGCCAGCCACCTACAACTATAGCACTTTTTGCCCACCTTTTCTCCAATTTTCTTGCCTATATAGCTGGCCTCCCAGATCTTTTTGAAGGGTTGGAAAATATCTCTCAAGGATATACAAGCATATCTCTCTCTATCTCTCAAAAACTCTCAAGTTTTGGTCTCATTTGTTCATCAACACCAAGCCTCACCATCACCATCTCCATTCCAGCAGCAAGGGAAGCTTTTTCAAAGGCTAATAACCAGAAAATTGAAGCCAAGAAGCAACAAAAGCTTGATCTTCAAGGGTAAGTCTCAAATTCCCTTTTTCTAGCTTATTTTTGCTTCAATTTTCTACCCTATTTTCTCACTGTTTTGGGCTCCGACCCCTACTGATTTTAGGCTTATTTTGAGCCCCTCTACAACATTGTAGAAGGTCTCAACCTTGTTTGGCATCTCTATCATGATCTTCCTTCAAAATCATCTTTTATGCCAATATTTTGCATGCTTTGTTTAGCTTATGAATGATCCATTTCCGAGCATGCAATAAACTGTGAGTGGGCTTATTTTAATCCCCTCTTCAACATTGAAGAAGGGATCAACCATTTTTGGCCTCTCTATCATGCACTTGCTTTGTAATTCTTCCATTTTACCGTAAAATTGCATGATTGTTTTGGCCTATTTTTAATCTGAGTTGGAGCATGAAACATACTGATATTGTGCTTATTTTGAGCCCCTCTTCAACATTGAAGAAGGGCTCAACCTAGTTTTCTTGCTCTACATATCACTTGCTTTGAATTCTTGTTCCACTCCCATTTTGCATGCTTTTTTAAGCTCACCATGCTTCGGATTTCAGCCTTCATCAGGCCTATAGAGTGCCTTATTTTGGTCCATTCTTCATGCTTTGTTAAGGGTCTTAGGCCATTTGATGATTGGTTTTGGTACTTGTTTTGTAATCCTCCATATTTTCCGTAAAATTGCATGCTTTGTTAGGCTTGCTTAGCTTCGGATTTCAGCCTTCATCAGGCTTATAAAATGTCTTTTTTTGGTCTATTCTTCAAGTTTTATTAAAGGTCTTAAGTTGTTTGGTCATTGCTTATGATACCTCTCTTTATAGCCCTCTTTTGGCCCAAATTTTGCATGCTATATTTAGTATATCTACACACTGAATTGGAGGCTGTAATCTATTGTAAATGTACATATTTTTGGTCCCTCTTTAGTTTTGTAGAACTGATTTTTTGGGTTTGAGCATTGTAAATACCACTTGCTTTGTAATTCCCCTCTTTTCCCGTATTTTTGCGTGCCATTGTCGCCATATCTATGCTCACAATTTGGCCATGTTTTGTACTGAGAAGATGCTATTTTTGGGGCTTCCTTGCTACTGTTTTTTCTTTTATGTACCAATTTTGCATGCTTAGCATAGCCGTAGGCCATTTCGGGTACTTAAAATCACATTTCGGGATGATTTCATGCATTGATTGTCATTTCGTATCATTTCGGGGCTGTTTTCCCCTTCATTTAGCTGCTGAAATTTGGTTTGCATGCTTGCATATCATTTTCCATGCCATTTCATACATCCCTCGGTTTGCGCGTATGTCTGTCTGCAAGATTTCGGCGGCAATCCGACCTATGTGAGTGCGGCTGAGGCTCTCTCATGTTGGCGTAAGCCCATCATTGCATTCCGTATGCTATTTCATACATTCCTCGGTTTGCGTGCCCGTGTGCGCGCATTTCGAGGCGCATCTTTTTATCCGACGGCAGCCTATGTGAGTGCGGCTGAGGCTCTCTCATGTTGGCGTAAGCCCATCATTGCATTCCGTATGCCATTTCATACATTCCTCGGTTATGCGTGCAGCGCGATTTCGAGGCGCATCTTTTATCCGACGGCGTTTATGTGAGTGCCGAGGCTCTCTCATGTTGGCGTAAGCCCATCATTGCATTCCGTATGCCATTTCATCATCGCCTCGGTTTGCGTGCCTGTGTGCACGCATTTCGAGGCACTTCGGTTTTATCCGATTTCCATTTCATCATCGCCTCGGTTTGCGTGCCTGTGGGCACGCATTTCGAGGCACTTCGGTTTTATCCGATTTGCATCTCACATCATCGCCTCGGTTTGCGTGCCTGTGGGCACGCATTTCGAGGCACTTCGGTTTTATCCGATTTGCATCTCACATCATCGCCTCGGTTTGCGTGCCTGTGGGCACGTATTTTGAGACACTTCGGTTTTATCCGATTCGCATGTCACATCATCGCCTCGGCTTGCGTGCCTATGGGCACGCATTTCGAGGCACTTCGGTTTTATCCAATTTCCATTCCATACATTCCTCGGTTTGCGTGCCCGTGGGCACGCATTTCGAGGCACCTCATTTTTATCTGACGGCCTCTTATGTGAGTGCGGCTGAGGCTCTCTCATGTTAGTGTAAGTCCAATTTGCATTCTGTATGCCATTTCATGCCCATATGTCACCACCTCGGTTTGCGTGCCCGTGGGCACGCATTTTGAGGTATCTCATTTTAGTCCCATTGTACATCATTTTTCATGTCATTTCATGTTTTTATGCTATCACCTCGGTTTGCGTGCCCGTGGGCACGCATTTCGAGACATCTCATTTACATAGCATTGTGCATGCTAGGATATATGTTAGTTGCATTTCACGCATATCATGCATATTGCATCGTGTTCGGGATAAGAGTTAGCCCGGGCACGGGAAACGAGGCATGTTTCGTACTCCGAGTGACGGAACGCGCCTCAATTCCCAAGTCACCAACACTCCGGATTACCCATGATGGAGTTAGGTTTTATTGTAGCATTCATATACATTCATCCTATATTGAGTTGTGCAATCCGATTCCTCGGCCATCATGCATCGAGATGCGTGATTGGTGGCACGAGGATCGAGGCATGCATATATTTGTGAAATACATTGCTATGCCCCTTTCCTGCTCTCTGTTGCAGCAAAATGAAGAATCAACAACCTTTCGAAACTCGGCACGCATTTCAAGAAAAATGCAAACAGAGGCTAATCGGGCACCGTCGTGGATTTCGCCAAAAGGCATCCGGGCATGCATCATTTCATCATCCAAGCAAGAGTAGGCGCCCCGCTTGCATGCCAGCAGTTACTTTTTGTAATTATTTTGTTAATTAATTAGAAATCTGTAATATTCTTTTATTCGGAATTTGTATATTTATTCGGACCCTCTGCGAGGGCAATGTTGTAATAAGGGTGTGAGTGTGATGTATGTCTTCCAACCCCATTTCTTTCTCCCTTTTATTTATCCGCTTACAATGGTTAGATATAGGGCATATTTCAATTAGCATACAAAGATGACAAAGATGTTTGCATCATTCATCTGCTTTTGCACGCATCATACAAACCGCATCTGTATTTCAATTCCAAGTTGAGTACTTGATAGCTGTTGCATCTCATATGCCATGTTTAGAATAGCCGAGCCTGCTATAGTTTGCATCTTTGCATGTGTTGCATTAGGCATTCTGTATACTTAGGATCATGCATGGATTTCTAATCAGTTTCCTGTTTTGGCTCGGAGTACTCTGTAAGTTTTTATGCTTTAGCATCCTTGCATGCGTGTGAGTGTTGCCATGATAGCATGCTTACTATGAGGCTATGTGCTTATATGATATAACTGCCTTGAATGCCTGTGGGTGAAGGTTGAGTTATCTGAATTGGGACAATTCATCGACTGTTTGTTTTAAGCCCACTAGATAGTGGCAAAATCATATTTTTCTAAGCCCACCCGAGGGTGGCAAATCCACGTCTTAGCCTACTTGCGAGTAGCACCATCAAACCATTTTCAAACAAACAAACATGAAGTGTTTTGTTCCAATTCAGGCGACCCAGTCTATACTTGTATGCTGTGCGCATCACATAGTAACCTAGGCTAATAATCGGAATAAGAACTCACAAAGTTTTCAAAATCAGATATCATGGTTAGTAGAGGCCGGTCTTTGACCGGGCGAGCGGGGGTGCTCACGATGTGACCTTCCCCAATCGTACCCAAGTTCCCGAGCCAACTTTGGTGATGACGGACACGTGGCCTTTTGGCACCGAGTCAGGGTTTCCTAAATTTCCCATTTTAAAAATATTTAGGTGGCGACTCATTATCCGCAAAGCAGTCCATGTTTGGCACTTCTTTCAAAAAATCTGTTTTTCTCAAAAACGATTTGCCGGATTTGGACTCTTTGGTTCAAGATTTGGAACCGCGACAAAATCGAGTCCGAACTGTAGCGAGGTCCCTCGCGGGCGTTGTTACACACTCCAATAAGGAGGTATACCCAACAGGAGATAGAGGAGCAGCGCGATGGCGAGCAAAGGATCGTGGGCAACGGTGAGTCAGGCAGCGATGCGATGGCGAGAAGGCAACATTGCGGCGACAGCGAGGTCTATTTCATCATCTTACTGTTATATATATATATATATATATTATGTATATATGTATAGATTTGTTTCAAATTTTAACCCATTTCAGATTTTAATCTGTTGCCTAGGTGTAATCTGTTAATTCAAATTCAGATTTAATATATTTGATTCAGATTAATTCAAATTCGATTCAGATTTTAATTCAAATTGATTCAAATTTGATTCAGATTAACCCATTTAAATTCAAATTTGATTTTAATATATTTGATTTAGATTTTTATCTATTAATTTAAATTCATATTTTTTAAATCAATTAATTCAAATTTTTTCATATGAAATGGGTTCACTAACTGAAATGGGTACAGTCACTGAAGTAGGTAAATTTTATGTTCTATATATATAAGTCAGATTTTTTCATATGAAATTTTATGTTCTATATGTATAGTTAATCACATTGATCTATTTTCAGATTCATACATTTAGTTGTGGATTCATATAATTTGCCTCCATTATATGGTTTATATATATGAATTGTAGGTAAATGTGGTTTATATATATGAATGTGGTTTATATATATGAACCTGCAATTAAGGGTTGGTTTGGGATGTCCTAAAAAAGTGCATTTTTTGACTTATTGATGGGTTTGGGTTGGGTTTGGGTTGGATTTGATGTGATATGTTAGAGAGGTGATGTGATTTAAATAAGATGATGTGACTTAAATAAGATAGTGACTTTTTAACTTTTTAACTTATTTAGATTATGCCAAACTAGCCCTAAGTATAAATGTGGTTCACTCCCAGAACCTACAATTAAGCATAAATGTGGTTTATATATATGAATTGTAGGTAATGGAAGAAAGTAATATTGTTGATGATTGTGGTTGGAAGTCGAAAGTGGGAATGCCATTTGACTCTAAACATGCCGCATATGACTTTTACAATACGTATGGGGAAAAGGTGGGCTTTAGTATTAGGAAGGCCTATGCAAGCATGAACAAACATACGAAGGAGATAACATCACGTACGTTTGTATGTTACAAAGAGGGAAGTCGGGGTATTGACAAATGAGATCCACTTGTCAAAAATCCAAGACAAGAGGTAAGATGTGGTTGTGGTGCCCGATTTGGTATCAAGTTGGATAGAATTTCAGGAAAATATCTTGCTTGTGATTTTGTTGAACATCATAATCATGATCTTGTGCCTCAAGATTGCATTCATATGTTGCCATCCCAAAGAAAAATATCTACCACCCAAGTAATTGAAGTAGAATTAGCTTCACAATCTGGAATTCCTCTTAGGTCTGCCTATGAACTATTTGGTAGGGAATCTGGTGGAAGTGCATCACTTGGTTTCACCAAATTGGACCAAAAAAATTACCTAAGATCGAAGAGACAAAGATTTGGAATATGGGGAAGCGGGTAGTGTGTTGCATTACTTTCGTAAGAAAACTGTGGAAAATCCATCTTTTTTTTTTTATGCAGTCCAATTAGATTGTGATGAGTAGATAAGTAATATATTTTGGGCTGATGCTCAAATGATCATAAACTATGCTCAATTTGGTGATGTAGTCACATTTGACACTACTTACAAACTGAATAACGAGCATAGACCTTTTGGATTATTTGTTGGATTTAATCATCATCGAGAAACAGTTATATTCGGTGCAGCATTGATGTATAATGAGACTGCTGAATCTTTTACATGGTTGTTTCAAATTTTTTTGGAGGCAATGTCAAACAAAGCTCCGAAAACTATTTTCACAGATCAAGATCCTGCGATGGCTAAGGCCATTCCAATTGTCATGCCCGATACAAACCATCGTCTTTGTACGTGGCATTTGATGCAAAATGCTGTCAAGTATGTAAGTTCTGTTTTCGATGATGTAGGGGTTAAGGCTATGTTTTCAAAATTTATGCATGACATTGATAATGAAGAAGAATTCCGAATACAGTGGAACCAAATGCTTAATAAGTATGATGCATTCGACAATTATTGGTTGGAGCAGACTTTTCGTGTGAAGAAGAAATGGGGATGGCCATATATTATGAATTCTTGGGCAGCTAGAATGAGTACTACTCAACTTAGTAAATCCTTTAATGCATTTCTGAAGGATTATCTGAATTGTGACCATAACTTGATGGAGTTCTTCATGCATTTTGAGAGGGTGCTTTATGAGAAGAGGTATAAGGAATTGGAAGCCAAGTATAATTTGTCCCAAAAATTGTCAAGGGTTTCAATTCCAACTTTGATGTTAAAGCAAGTGGCAAAGATTTACACGAAAACAATTTTTGAGGAATTCCAAAATGAGTATGTGCAGTCTATTGAAGCATCCATTATAGGCACTATTAATGATGGTGAGAGCACCATATTCACAATAAGAACAATGGTAGATGGAAAAAAATATAAGATTGTGACAATGGATAGAGGGGATTCTTTGAGTTGTAGTTGCAAGAAGTTTGAAGTAAAGGGCATACTATATCGACATTGTGTCAAGATGCTTAGAGATATATTCAATGCAACGGAACTTCCTCCACAATATATACTCAAACAATGGACTAAAAAAGCAAGGGCTGAACGAGTGAAAGATAGACGTGGGTATGAAGTGAAGGCTGATGTGAAATTACATCAAAGTGATCGATATTGGTCATTAATGACCATGTTTAGAGCAATAGCGAGTAGAGCCGCTGAAAGTGAAGAAACTTATCAGTTGTTAGTTTCAAAAGGTGAAGAATTGAGTGTAATGGTTGAAGACAAATTAAGTCTCCACATTTGTGGTCAAGTGGAGGTAATTGATTTGAGAAATTTGTCAAGCAACGCATGCCCACAGAGTGATAAAGTAGATTGTCCAATCCAAGCTAAGGGACTGAAGAAAAGAGAGTCAACTAGTAAGGGAAGAAGGAGGATCAAAGGCGGGATGAAAAAATCTATTGCAAAGAAGAAAAGGATGCAATATATTCAGGTTTGGACATGACAAATTGCATATGATTAAAATACAGTAGATTAATAAACTAAAACATTAATTTTATTTTGAAATAACCCGACCATCGTGCATATTTTCTAGTATATTATCAGACCTTGTTTTGTGTTTTTGAATGTTTATTGTGAAATTCTTTGAAAAATTTTGGTTAAGTAAGGGAATTTGATGTTTAGAGATGTCTATCTGTTAGACAAAGAGAGTATCTGTTACATCTCTAAGTTAGGAGTAGAAATTGGAAGCCTTAAGAACTTAATTATCTGAAATTGAGCTCATACATGTGATCAGCATAATTTTTAAGTAATATTAAGCGTTTTTGTGGAATTTCAATTTCAGATGTTTAAACGATTGATTTTTCGTCTTTATTCAACCTCTATATATATATGTCTATGAGAAGCCTCAAACTTAGAAATTCCATACATTTCCTGGGAGAAAAGGAAAAGAGGTCAAGAACAAGAGAGAATATAAAGAATTGAAGCCAAAGTAAGTTGAATTTCCCTAACCTAATCCTCTTCCTCAATTTGAAATAGGAAGCCCTTGATGTTGCATGAAGTTTTGGGTGTGTGTGTGGTAAAGACTTGGTAGAATAATCTCATTATTTATGAATTTTGGACTCAATTCAAGTTAATTATGAGAGCACCATCTTGTTCCTTGCTTATCAAATTGATATTCATGTTTATGCTATATTTTTGGTATATCTATGTTAAGTGTGAAGTTAGGGGCCTCAAGGATGAATCTATATTGTTGAACTTCAACTTTTGTTCTAATTAATTGAGTGATGATCAAGGGTTTAATTCAATTCAAATTATATTAAATTATGGTGTTATACTTTTAATTTATATGCTTTTAAATCATGATTTAGTATTTAAAAGTTACAATTTAGGGCCTTTTAAACACTCCTAAAAGAACCAAATTTTGTAGCAAATTTCGGACTGGAAGTGCAGAATCGCCGTACGTGCGGGAGTCATGGCCGCACGTGCGGGAGAAGAGCAATTTCTGGATTTTCATTCTACCTAAAAAGCACGTGCGGAAGCATTTTGCCACACGTGCGAGGGAAGTTTGCCGCACGTGCGGGGCTCACAGCCGCACGTGCGGCCTATGCTGAAAAATCCAGAATGCTCCGTTTTGCGTGTAGAACCCTCTAATATTGCCGGAACATGTATTTGATGTCTTTTTGATATGTATTACTTCATTCGAAATGAAGCGAAACAGAATGTAATTTGATATGAAAAATAAACTAAAGTATGAGTTTTGAATGTGTACAGGGCACACTATGGGCGGAACAAGCACGTCATCCCAACACTGTGAGTAATAGCACCGTTATATACTTCAAAAGTAGCTAATGGTTGACATAAGTGTTATGGTTATGCACGATATACAACTACGCTATGTTCCAAGTATGTAAATATGTAAGAAAGAAATGTGAGAAACGTTCATTCAAGAAGACTTTGAAACCAAGTTACTCTGTTATTGTAATATGAAACAAAGTGCTACACGGAACTAAGTGCTACAATGTGAGCCACCTCTAGAGTCCGTGTAAGACACCTCTTGAGTTCATACACACATGATTCAAGGGCTTAATGCCAACTTATTCAAGGACTTAATGCCAACTTATTCAAGGGCCTCGTGCCACCATGTTCAAGGGCATAACGCCACCATGTTTGAGGGCCTTGTGCCACCACGTATAGGGGTTCACAGCCATCATGTTTCAAGAAATCATGTTGCAAACCACGATGTTTCAAAATAGGCTAAGGCCGTCATGAAGTTAATACGGATTCAGACTACCTATATATACATCGTCTATGCTCTATTGTATTATATTTCAAGTCAAGCACTATCTTATTTATGTATTACTATTTACTGAGCTTGACTCACTCTGTGATATGTCTGTTTCTGCAGGTAACCAACCGGGTGGACAGTCCTAGCCACGACATCCGTTCTCTTTTGTCAACTTTCATGGGTCCAGGCACTGCCTGAAGCCATTCATTTTTGTAAAGTTTGTTAAGATGTTGGCTTATTTATGGTTACCCAATTAAGGTTGATGTATAGAATTTCATGTTTTTTTTTGTATACGCTCACTTATAGAGCTAGGACTGTATATGTATAACCGATGATCCGGAGTATATTTTAGAACTTTATCTATCTTCTATGATATGTATGTATAACGCATGTGTGATATAAGATCCTGGCATGTAGAAGTAGCTCAATGGAATTTGTTTTGTGTCATTATTTTCCTATTAATGCTTCCGACAGGGCCCCGTAAGTTATATTCAACAGGTTAAATGGTTGTTTCCAAACGGGTCATGCCCAAACTTTTAGGGGCAGGTTTGAGGGTGTGACATATTTAGTAATGACCCACTTTCATTAAGGTTTTTCGTTGTATGTAGGGTGCCGCTGATTATACTCCCCAATGTGAATCTCAGCCTCATTTTTTGCATGGGTAATAATTTTATTCAGGTAATATTTAATAGTAATATGGTCTTTATATGGTTAGTTTTATGAATTCATTTCATTAAGTTCGTTCATTATATGGTTAATTGTTGTTACCTGTAATTGGTTTGCTTGGCAATGTAATCGGGTGGTACTGTTTACACTTCCCAAGGTGAATCACAACCTCATTTTGTCATGGGTGGTAATTCTATTAAGGTATTATGTAATAGTAATGTGGTCTTTATATGGTTAGTTTTATGAATTCATTTCATTAAGTCCGTTCATTATATGGTTAATTGTTGTTATCTTTAATTGGTTTGCTTCGCAATGTAGTCGGGTGGTACTGTTTACACTTCCCAAGGTGAATCAAAACCTCATTTCGTCATGGGTGGTAATTCTATTCAGGCAATATGTAATAGTTTATATCCTTTCATTGGGTTGCTTGGAATTTAATTTTTGTTATCTTTAATTGGTTTGTCTGGCAATGCAGTCGAGTGCTGTTATTTATACTTGCCAAGGTCAATCACAATCTCGTTTCATCATGGGTAGTAATTCTAATAAGGTAATATTTATTTGTGTGCAAGTTTTTAAGAAAATGTTAAATAATGACCATGTTTTTTATTCAAATATTTTGTTTACATACTTTATATTGGTTGTATTTAGGATCATGGCCTTGGTGTCAATTTTTCTCAATCACAACCTCGTTTCGTCATGGGTATTAATTATAATAAGGTAATATTAATGTTCAATAATGTTTCTTTTGTTTTTAAAAATTTTTGGTTACATACTTTATATTGGCTATATTTAGGATCATCGTCATGATATCTATATTTCTCCATTTCAACCTCGACCTCAAGTTCTTATGGGAGGTACAAGTGGTCATCCTCTTACGTATGGTACATATGATGTGAGTTATAATTAGTGACATAGTTTACATTTAAAATGTAGTATACATTGTAATCGAAGTTGAATAGATGGTTTGGTCTATTGCAGGGAAATAACATGCCTCAGTCAATGCCTTCTGTGTATCCTACTCATAGATCTTTTCAGGAGTTGCTTCGAGGTATAAGTGTTGAAAACTTTGCAGTCCAACTCTCGCAAGCCTCACATAGTCCTGCTGACAGTCATGTAGATGGACATCCTTGAGAAGTTTATTTTATTTTCATTTGTTTTGGACATATGTATTTTGTGTTATATAGATTTGGTTTGGTTTATTTTGTATTGGACAAATTTATTTTGGTATGGACAGATTTTTGGACTGATTTAGACTCGGACAGGTTATTTTTGGACAGATTACTTGTTTCTGCACAAATTACTTGGTTTGGGTTGGACATATTTTTTTTTAAAACATATTACTTGTTTGTGGACAGATTACTTGGTTTGGGATGGACAGATTTTCTTTGTTATGGACAGATTTTTGGACTGATTTAGATTTGGACAGATTATTTCTGGACAGATTACTTATTTCTGCACAGATTACTTGGTTTGGGTTGCACAGATTATTCTCTTTGTTTTGTGTTGCACAGGTTTATAATGTTTTGGACAAATTTGGAATGATATGGACATCCTATGGACAGTTTTCTTTTATTTTGGACAGATTTGGTTGTGTTATTTTGTGTTGCACAGGTTTATACTGTTGTGGACAGATGTGGAATAATCTGGACAGATTTGGACAGTTTTGGTTGTCTTATTTTGTGTTGCACAGGTTTATAATGTTTTGGACAGATTTGGTCTCATTATGAACGTTGGACAGATTTGGTTGTGTTATTTTGTGTTGCACAGGTTTATAATGTTGTGGACAGATTTGGAATGATCTGGACAAATTTGGACAGTTTTCTTTTATTTTGGACAGATTTGGTTTTGGTTTGTGTTATTTTGTGTTGTCTGCATAGATTTGGATTCTGGATAGATTTGGATAGATTTATAATGTTTTGGAAAGATTCGGTTATGTTGTAGACAGATTTGGTTGTGTTATGTTGTGGACAAATTCAAAACCTGTGCAATAGATTTCATTTATTTTATAAAATAATGAATGAACAAATATAAAATAAGGACAGATTATGTTGTGGACAGATTTTATTTCTTTGTTTTTGACAGATTATGTTGTGGGCAGATTTCATTTCTTTTGGACAGATTTCACAGGTGAAGAACAAGTATGACCTGACCAACAATAAGAATATAAAATAATGAAATCTATCTACAACATTATAAAATAATGAAATCGTCAAGCATAGGTAATTTCAGGTAATGTCATTGACAGAAACAAAAAAAAAGCGCATTACATTCGTCAAACATAGGTAATTCCATTAAGCTTTACATATCAACATTCATAGTTTAAGGTTTACAACATCCAAAATCCAAATACATCCACCAAAAAAAAAACAAAAACAAAAACAAAAACAAAAAACCAAAAAAATAACTAAAAGGTTACATTCACTTCAGTAGTGCTATTAGCATGGTAAAACCAATCAACACTATGGTTGTGAACATAAACAGTTTCATAGCTTCTTGGTTTGCCTCAACTCATTCCAATCTATTTATAATTTCATTGAGTTTGTCAACATCATAATCATAGCCTCTCTCTTCTTCATTCTTCATATGACTAGCTTTACTTTTCCTTTGGATATTTGATGCATTCCCAGTCGAAGCCGCTCTCCACCCAAAGTACGAGCACATCCTATCTGCACACTTGAAATACAACATCTTTGGATTTTTCTTTGATTCTGATATGAACATTGTAGCTTTTTTTCCACAATTGCATCTTCTATTTTGCAAATATCCAGCATTAATGTTTGAACCCATTGACATGATCCTAGTAAGAGCATTTTATGATACAATCAGTCCATTACAACTTAAGACAACATTCAAACAAAGATGTAAAATAAAACATTAATTAATGATATAATAGCCATTTGTCTACTAAACATTGTCATTTTCATGTTCATGTTCATTCTTAATGTTATTTGCATGTTCATGTTCATCCTAGTCATATACATAGTTCATGTTCATTCCTAGTTCATATACATAGTTCATGTTCAAACCAGTAAAATAGCACACTGCTGTTTACATGCATTGTCATTATTCATGTTTTGTTTGACATAAGCAACTGCCCTGTTTATTCATGTTTTCAATAACCATTGTCATTATTCATGTTTTCTTGTTTTTTTTTTGACACAAGCAACTACCTTGTTTGATTCACATTATTTTGTTGCCTGAAATAAGAGGAGATTTTCTCCTTGTCCAAAGATAATGGGACCAATATAGATCAAATAGTCCTGCTGAATCATGTGTTGCTCTATATTGGTCCAATATTGATCAAACAGTCCTGCTGTCAAACAGTCCAAGTCCTGCTGAATCATGTATTGGTCTATATTGGTCCAATATTGATCAAACAGTCCTGCTGTCAAACAGTCCTTGTCCAAAGAAATTATTTGATCTATGTTAGTCTAGACCAAATTCAGGACTCAACCATTCATTTTCAGAACTCAAAGAGTCAACAGAGTCCAAAAGTGTCAAAAATTGAATTCCTCAATCATTTTGTTGCCATATAAAAGGAAAATAAATCTGAATCATGTGGTATTCCTTTTAAAGTTGAATTCCTTAATCATTCTGTGTCAAAATTCAATCATTTTGTGTCAAAATGAATTCCTCAATCATTCTGTGTCAAAAATGTCAAATAAAAGGAAAAAAAAAATCATTTTTAATAGTAATGTGGTATACATAATAGTCAACAGATTAACACAATCATTTTGTGGAACCTAGATTAAGGAAAATTGGACAGATGTTTCGTCATACTGTTGATGGATTTGTTCAATTTATAACCCAGATTAAGGATGGATTTGTCCAATGTTTCTTCATACTGTTGGACAAACATGATGAAAAACCGAATTTGTCCAATAAATTGGGAATAAAACAAATCCATCAACAGATTAATAGATTAACACAAACAAATGAATAGATTAACACAAACAAATCCATCATTATTCTAGAAACACCAAATCAACAGATTAACACAAACAAAAATTGGAAAAAAGTTGAACAGAAATAACACCAAATCTGTTTCAACAGCAAATCCATCAAACTCAACATAAATCAAAAGTATCTATTGGCAACAAAATCATATAAAAAATAGTAAAAAAACACGAAGGGACGAAGGGAGAAAAATGAGAATGAAGACGAACGGACCTCGTCACCGTCGCCTGCCGCTTCCCCTCGCCTCACCGCTGCCTCTCCTCTCCTCGCTGTAGTTGCCTCTATTCTCTATTCGTCTCACTAGGGTTCAACACTAGACAACAAAGGCTGAAGCAACATATAAGAAATGAAAAAAAAAAGGTTTAAAAACGACGTTGTTTTTTACCACGGCAGGGACCACGGCTGGAAAGTATGGCAGAAGATCCAGACTCCATGAATTTGGATATTTTATCCTCTATATGTAAGCTATACCATTACTCTTACGTATTGGGTGAAAGTCTATTACATCCTTATATCATATTTTAATTTTTAGAGATAATTACCACACCAAAAAAAAAAAAGATTTGAAACTTATAATAAAATAAATTTTTAATTTGTAATTTTGTTAATTTAAATTTCAAAATTTTGATTTGATTTCAATCTAAACTATTCACCTATTTTATTAAGTAAATCAAAAGAAAAAGAATATTCTAGTTATTATATAACTATACATAAAATGTCTAAAATATCATTTTTCATTGAGTTTAATGAGTAAAATGTTTTTATTTTATTTTATTTTACTTAACGAAAATAAGTAATAATTTAAATTGAAAATAAATCAAAAATTTAAAATTTAAATTGATAAAATTAAAAACTAAGGGTTTAATTTGTTAAAAGGGCAAATCTTTGGGTTATTTTTGCAATTTCCCATAACTTTTATAGTCAATAATTTGAATTCGTCTCCTCAAGGAAAAACAAAAAAGTCTTCCGATAATTTTTACCAAGTCTTCATTTTCCAAACCACTTCAACTTATATAAATTCAACACTAAGGTTTCGGCAACAGGGTAATTTAAGTAATTTTTTGGTTATTTAATTAAAATATAAGGTAAAAAAAATTAGATGTTTAGGATATTTTTTAATTTTTTACGAAAAAATATATAAAAAATAGAAAAAAAAAATCTTTAACTTTTTTATATAAATTATTAACTTTTTAATTTTTTTAATAACTTTTTAACTGAAAATGTCACTTGCCAAACGAGCCCTAAGTCTCTTTCTCTCTGTATCTCTCCCATTCATTCATTCAATCAAACATTCTCTCTAAAAAATGGAACACTTGAGACCATTTGTGATCACTAACCTTTCTGCAACAGAACTAGAAGACATTAGGCTCTTCGGCAGGATGAAAGTCTACGCCGTTGTCTCCATCTCCAGTGGCCCTCCAACTAGTTATAACACGGAGTTCACAACCCATGTCGATATGGAAGGAAACAACAATCCCAGATGGAACACTGTCACGGATTTCAAACTTCATGACCCATCTCTCCAAAACAACCTCCTCTATCTCAATTTCAACTTCCATTGCCGTCGAACCTTGGGTGACAAATTCATCGGCCGAGTCAGTGTCCCCATCAATTCCCTCCTCGCTATGATATCTGGTAAGAGGACCGCTTCTCAGGCGGTCCGGTACCCAGTTATGACATTGTCTGGGGAGACGCATGGCTTTGTACACTTCTGTTTCGATTTGGGAACCCAAATCGTCCATTGGGACCGCAACAATCGGCTCCGCAGTGGCAGCCACCAGCAGCAGCAGATGTAGCGTTGGAGGTCCAAGTTGAAGTTAACTACTGGCAGAGTTATTATACAAGTGAGCCACAGACACTGCAAAACCAAGTCAATTATGGTAGTAATGCTCAGGTCAATGATGATCAAGCCAATCAGTTTGATGATGATGATCAGGCCGATGATGATCAAGCCAATCAGTTTGATGATGATGATGATGATGATGATGGTGATATATGAAATCCTGTATTTTTAATATGTTAATATTTTAGTGAGTGATATTGGTGATTTATTATAATAATTTAGTGGTGAGATTTTTAGTAAGAAAATCTTTATACTTTTTTTTAAAAAATCTTTTTATACTATTTTATTATTATTCATGTTTTTTTTCAAAATAAATTGAAACATTTACACATGAGTTCTAATTTATAAACTTATACCTCATTAATTTTTAACTAAGATTTTTTAGATTTTCGAGTCTCACCAAAATTTTTAATAGTCAGAATTGACCTTTAAAGATTGTTTATCATTTTTTATTATCTATAAAGGAATATGATAATTTGACATTTATTTTAATTTTTAAAATTTTAAAATATTAACTTTTAAATTGAAAAACTAAAAAAAATAAAAAATTATGTGTAAAAAAAAAGCTAACTAATATTTGAAAAAACTGAATTATTTTTTTATGCAAAATTAAACATTGTGTCTATAAAAGAGCATGATAATGAAACATTGATGTGCAAAATTGAAAAAAAAAAAAAAATAATAATAATAATATTTTCAATTTTAAAACTAAAAAAAAATTGATAATATTCTTGGTTTTATTGGATAGTTGAGTCAAATCAATAAGTAAAAGGACAATTTTTTTTCCCCATCAGTAAGTGAAATAATTATTTGAAATTTTACTACACAAAAATTGATAATATTATTAGTTTTAAAATTTTTTTTAAAATGATAATATTTTTAATTTTACTAAATAAAATTTATTAATTTAAAAAAATCTTTAATAAGACTTAAATTATCATAATATTTATAAATAATTTTTTTGGATAATTAACTCAAATAAATTTAGCCCCATCATTACCCATAGTTTTCCATCATTTCGCATCATCTTAGGCCAAGTTTGGCATGTGGCCAAAAAATTAAAAAGTCAAAAAATTACTCAAAAAGTTATTACTATTCATTAAAAATTAAGGTAGCGTTTGGTTGTGTTTTGCAAATGTGATTTGAGAGTATGAGTTGTATTTTGAATTTGTGTGTTGTGGAATTATGATTTGAGTGTAGAAAATTTGTTTAGTAAAGAATTTTGAAAATAGTTTTGAAAAGAGTTTTGATTTGAGTGGAAAATTATTGATGTAACATTTAATATGTGATACAAAAATTTACAACTCATAACTAAACATACAATTCAAAATTATTTTAAAGCAAATAAAAAATTTTAAAAATTTCAGAAAATATTTTTTTCGATTATATAAATCAATTGCAAAAAAAAATCACTCTTTTCGACAACCGGTCGGACGTCCCGTTCCCTCAAACGCGCCCTTTGTTGTGACAGAATGTTTTGACATAATAGACAGAGCTTCCGGCAGAGTTTTGAAAAATTAAGGGTCCTGTTATCGTGTGCAACCCCTTAAGGTTGCACACCATATGCAACCAACACAAAAAGTGTAAGTAGAAAGTGTAAACATAAATCAGGACAGCAAACAGAAATGTGTAAGTGTAAGGTATAAGTTGCACACTTAAGAAAAGTCCAAAAATTAATTTCAAAACTCTTACCAAACATCATGCTCAAACTCAAGCATTGAAAACTAGTTTGAGATCACAAACAAACAAAGCCTAAAAATTACGGTTGCATAACTCTTAATTTTAATTTTTCCTTACACACTAATTTATATAATTTTCTAATAAACATTTTTCTATAAAAAATCAAAAAATTAACATAAATAATCATATTTTTTTTCTCAATTTTTTAATTTAAAAAATCAAAAAATACACTTAATTAGGACATCTCAAACAACCCCCAGGAGGTATTGGCGCACAAAGACGAAAAAAAAAAGAGAGAAAAAAGTCATGCCACCTTGACCATTTCCCGTCTGCTTTTTCCCTTCTTTTTTTAATAGTATAATACCCGTACTATGTACGGACATAAATAAATAATTTTTTTTTTAAAAATTAAATAATAATAAGAATTTTTTACTTTTATTTATTTTTATCAAAGTTATGCATAAATAGAAAATTTTTTTTCTTCTTATGTCATTAATTATATAGTTTAAATTCTTAATAAAAAATATATGTCATAATTTAATTGGTAAAAATTAAAGAATAAATCACAAAAATTAATTTTAATTTATCATATGGTAATGATAAATTATATTTGTCAAAATACTAATTTTTTTTAATGTTTTTGTGTGAGTGATTTTCCGATCACACTGCCCTCCTTAGTGATTCAGCGGAAGAACACAGGCAGAGTAGTCGGCTTCCTGTAACCTGCACAGAAGGAAAAGACTCCGGCGGTGGTTCTTCCACCCGGGGGCACTCCGACGATCAAGTCAGTATATCTCTCAAAGATAATCAAGTGCTAAACTCACAAGCTTGAGTGTAAACAACGTACCTTAGACCCATGGGGGTGCCTCTCTTTTATAGCCAATACCATCCTAGTCCCAATAGGAACCCGGTCCTAATGGACGTAGGACTCCTGCTAATCTAGGACTCTTAGTGGAATTAAGACATACTCCCTAAGAGTTTATCTTTACCCCAAACAGAAGTCTTCCCCCAACCTTGGACTCTTGTCCACATCCAGGTTTGAGCTTCCTCTTCCTTCTAGGACTCTTGTCCTTTATCCGCTTATCTCGGATTCCGATATCTTCGGAGGTATCCTCGGCCTAGCCGAGATAACCTCAAGACAACTACCATAACACGTGGGGATCTCTCACGACACTTCGGTGTCACCGCCACGTGTTGGTACTCGTAAAATACATCCCCATTAACCGCCCCTAGGTTCTATTACCTCGGCATTCTGAGGTGATGGAACCTATCTTCGAATTTTATCTCGCACATCGGCCTAAGAACTTTTTAGCCGAGATCATTCATTCCAGGACGGCATGTCCTCTTCAGATTCAAATCGACTTCCTTACGTGTATGAGCTGTCATACACCAATCTTCAACCATTCTGAGGACGCGTTTCATTCTTACTGGTCCGTGCCAGTGACGCGCCTACAAGCCGTCTTTTCTCTGCCTGCGCCGTCTGGCGCATGCGTTACCCTAGGCGTCATTATTGCTGTTTTGCCGCCGCTTCACTTTTGACAAAAACGTTTGTCTCTCTCTCCTTTGCTTCACTTCTGCATTTTGAAATTCTTGTTCTCTCTCTCTCTGAAGCTCTTTTTCTTTCGAATCCTCCATTGCCCCAAGCTCGAAGCTCAGATTAGGTCTGCTTTGCCATTTCGTGAAGCTCAAGTCATTGCCGCCCAAGTCACCTGACCTCGGCAGAACTCATCTCGGCTTCATCCTTTCTGGTAAGCCCCTGTTCCCTTCTTTTCCAGTTCTTTGATCGTTACTGGTTTTTCTCGCTTCTAATGTTCTGTTTGTCATGTAATTTTTGAATCATTTCTTGATTTTGCATCTGAATACTTGCACCATCTCACTTCTGTTTTTGGCCTTCCACTTTCTTGTATTCCTGAATCTGAAACTTCTTTTTGCTTTCCTGTTTTCCAGATTTTCTGCCTTCCATTCTCACTTATTCGTAGATTTAAGTTTGGGATTTGTTGTAGAACCATCAATCCCTAGGAAAGAAACTGAAACAATCAGTACTTAGGTTTTAGCCGAGGTCTTTAAAACCTTTTAGGAATCCTTAGTTTCTGTAGCCAAACGCTTATCTTTATCAGGACCATGGGTGTGTGGAGAGACAGGGTGAACACCCCAACCAAGCTTCAAAACTTTAGGCAAGAATTCTCTATCCCAGACGATGTTCACCTCAGGCTAGCTGGGGAGGACGATTCCATTATGCCCGACGGTGATAAAATGCCTTTCCCCATAGTGGCCTTCGTCCAGTGTGGACTTAGGTTCCCCCTAGATCCCCTTTTCCGTGAAGTCCTTCACTACTATTCTCTGAACCCCATGCAACTCTCCATAAACGCCTTTAGGACACTTATTGGAATAATAGCCTTAGCTAGGCAGGAGGGTGTTAGAATCACTTTTGCTGATATCCAGTATTGCTACACCATGTGTGGCCTTGACCATAAGGAAAAAGGTTTTGTATACTACCTTAAGCCGAGGTCCACTGCCTACAAAATAGTAGCCGACCTTCCTGACTCCAACAAAGGGGCTGGGGACGATTACCTGATCGCTTCTGGAAACTGGGAATTCGGCCCAGATGAAGATGTCCATCTCTTTCCCCTTCCACGCACGGTCAGAGAGGGCAAGGGTAAGAGCCCAACGTCAACTGCTTAGCTATTGCTTTCTTTAAAAATCTTGCATGTCTCTCAAAAATTTTATCTGTTTCTCATGTTTTGTTCCGTTTTGCAGACGTTCGCCAACCACCCAAGGACTTTCGTCAGTCCTTTTACCTCGGGAAGGATCTGAAGAAGCTCTTGGATCTCCCGCTTGAAAAGCGCAAGGCCCCTTTACTCCTAAACTTCATACCCACATACACATCAAAGTTGGCCGACGTTCCAAGACAGAGGAAGAGGAGCACCTCCTCATCAACTGCCTCCACAGAACAAGTTGCTTCCACTTCCGAACCAGTCCAAGAAAAGAAACGCCGACGCAGACTCGTCAAAACGGCTGAAATGGAAAAACGGAAGAAAACGGTGCTCAATCTCTTGGCTGACCTGCCAGATGACATGGAGGATGAGCCAGCTCAAACTGCGCCCCCGCCAAAACCGAAGAGAACCAAGAAGGCCCAACCAAAGGCTAAGGTTACTGAAGCTGACGCCGAGGCCGAGGATGCGTTACCAATATTAAAATTGACCGAGAAGACCACCTCGGCTCCTGTGAAGAGGTCTACCGACGCTCTGGATCCGGGTCCACGAAAAGCAAAAGCCTTCAACTCGGATCCGTGGTTCCCAAAGTTCCTCGAGCCCAAAATTACGCTTTGAGGACAGGCTTTATGCCAATGAAAGCGCCTCGACGTTAACGTCGGCGTGGCACTCAAAGATGGTCGTTTCATCGAAGGTGATCTTGAGAAAACTCAAGATCGGAATACGAGAACTATGCCCTCATGTTGCAACGTTCTGTCCAAGTAAGCCTTCAGAACTTTGATAATCTTGCCTTATCTTCATACTTGTAGAACGTCATTTTCACTCTGTAATAACCTTTGTCTTTATGAACTGTCAGGCCGTTCAACATGCCCACGCCTTCTCTGTAAAGGCATTTGAAACAAGGGAGGAGCTCTCTGAATTAAAGAAGGAGTTTGCTGCCCTTCAAAAGACCCAAAAAAGAGATCAACTGAGGATGAAAAAACTGGAAGAGCAGGCCGAGGCGGCCACAAAGGCCCAATCACTTGCTCTTCAAAAGGCTGAGGCGGCTGTAAACGTCAAGGAAGTTGCCGAAGCCGAGAAAAAGGAAGCCGAGGCTAAGAAGGCCGAGGCCGAGAAAGAGCTTAGGGATGCTCTGGCCACAAAAAAGGCTGAAATCGAAGCTGCCTACAACCAAGGCATGGCAGACGTTGCTGAAGACTACAAGCTTCAGGTCAAGCAAGCTTGCAACAAAGGATACGTCCTAGGTTGGAATGCTCTGACCAAAAAGCTTGATCTTCCAGTCGACTCGCCATGGCGCAAGACTGAGAGCCTGCGTCTTCCTTGCCCACTTCCTCCATCTCCAAGCCAAGATGAATCTGAATCTGAAGCCGAGGATGAAGATGAAGAAAAAGATGAAGATAAAGATGAACCCTTGGTGAGGAAGGCCAAATCCCCTCCCAAGGCCGACTAGATTTTGGACCTCACTGGGGATGAACAGGTCGAGAAGCAATCCAAGGAAGCCGCTCATTCGTCTTCTGATATGCTTCTAATTGGGAGAAGTGTTGATGAAACCTTAGCCGAAATCGACGCTGAGGTTGCAGCTGACAAACACTCCGAGGTCGTGGCAAATAAAGAACCTGGGGTTCCGGCTGAAAAAGATGCAGAGGTTGTGGACCCAAAAGACACCGAGGTGGTTCTTCCAGAGCCTTCCGAGGTTCCAGCCCAACCTCCTGTTCAAGTTGAAGAAGGACAGCCTTGACGCTTTTTGCTTTCTTCTATTTCTTGTATTTTGTTTTCTTTTGATGTAAGCTTTCTTTTGTGACTGAAGTGCCTTCTCTGAAGCTTGTAAACAGCTTAATTATACAACCGTTTGTTCTTGAATGCGTCAGGCTTTTAATTCTTCTTACTGCTTCTGAATGATTCTATACTTAGAATTTTTTGCACGATTTCCAGATTCTTCCTTCTTTGCACAGTTTCCTCGGGTAACATACCTCGGGCATTACACCTGCAAATCTTACTTCGGCAAAAGACTGTCCTGCATTCTTTCATAAATTTCAACAAGTATAGACAGATACTAATCAATGTTAACTTTTCTCAAGTTCCAAAGGCCATAAATAACAATTTCAGTTTGCCTTTCTTGTGAATTGATACAAACAAAAATAATCAGTAAACTTTACTCAAGTCTTAACAAGTGTTTAGGCAGTAATCTTTACTCAACTTGTAAATTGCTACAAATTTCAAAAAGTGAGGTCAAGGAATCTTCTCGGCTTAACTTTAACTTGTAAATTGCTACAAATTTCAACAAGTAAAGATAAGGAATTTATCTCAGCTTAACTTTGACTTGTAAATTGCTACAAATTTCAACAAGTAAAGATATGAATTTATCTCACTTATCTTTGACTTGTAAATTGCTACAAATTTCAACAAGTAAAGATAAGGAATTTATCTCACTTAACTTTGACTTGTAAATTGCTACAAATTTCAACAAGTAAAGATAAGAATTTATCTCACTTAACTTTGACTTGTAAATTGCTACAAATTTCAACAAGTAAAGATAAGGAATTTATCTCAGCTTATCTTTGACTTGTAAATTGCTACAAATTTCAACAAGTAAAGATAAGGAATTTATCTCAGCTTAACTTTGACTTGTAAATTGCTACAAATTTCAACAAGTAAAGATAAGGAATTTATCTTGGCTTAACCTCGGCTAAGCAATACTAATGTCTTCTCTCTGCCCCCAATGTGAACCTAAGTTCCTCTTGGGTTCTCATTATTCAAAAAACAACATCGTGCCAAGTTGTAAAGGAATTCTGCTAAGATTTTATTTATCATATCGGTAAGAAAAAATCAAACAATATCTAATGATAGAAAAACTTTAAATTACAAGTGTTCCATGGTCTAGGCAATGCTTTGCCCTCATTATCTTCGAGCCGATATGCCCCATTCCCTAACACCGAAATTATTCTGTAGGGGCCTTCCCAGTTTGGGCCAAGTTTGCCCTCTCTGGCATCCTTCTTATTGCCGACCACTTTTCTCAAGACTAAGTCGTTGACCTGAAAATCCCTTGGATTGACCCTCTTGTTGTAAGCTTTGGCAAGCTGTTGCTGGTATGCTGCAAGCTGGATTGCAGCTTTCTTTCTTCTTTCTTTTAGTAGGTCCAGATCTCGGGCTAAGAGCACATCATTAGACCCATTCTCAACTCCCTGTGTTCTGATCCCTGGGATGCCGATCTCCAATGGAATGACTGCTTCCGTGCCATAAGCCATGGCAAAGGGGGATTCCCCTGTTGATCTTCTCGGCGTAGTGCGATATGCCCAGAGCACGTTGGGCAATTCGTCTACCCACTTCCCTTTGGCTGCCTGCAGCCTCTTCTTTATTCCATCTAGAATGACCTTGTTTGATGCTTCGGTTTGCCCATTACTTTGGGGAAAGCTTGGTGTTGAGAAATAATTTTTTATCTTGAATTTGGCGCAAAAATTCTTGATGAGTTTGCTGTCAAACTGTGTTCCGTTGTCGGCAACGATTGCTCTTGGAATCCCAAATCTGGTAATGATGCTTTTCCAGATGAAGTTCTTCATATCCACGTCTCGGATTTTGGCAAGAGGCTCTGCTTCTATCCATTTTGTGAAGTAATCCGTAGCCACCAGTAGGTACTTCCGTTGCCCAGTTGCTTGGGGCAATTTTCCAACAAGATCCATGCCCCATTGGGCAAATGGCCAAGGGCTGGAAACAGGATTCAAGTCAGCAGCTGGCTGATGTATCAATGGTGCAAACCTCTGGCATTGTTCACACTTCTTTACATAGGCTTCTGCGTCTTTTTGCATATAGGGCCACCAATACCCCTGGGTAATGGCCCTGTGAGCTAATGATCTGCCCCCTGCGTGGCTTCCACAAACCCCTTCATGAATCTCATACAAAAAGTCTTCGACCTGAAGAGGGTGTACACACCTTAAAAGAGGTCCAGTGAAGGATCTTCTGTACAGTTGTCCCTCTGCTGTCAGGCTGAATCTGGCCGACTTCAGTCTGACCTTGTGTGCTTCTTTTCGATCTTCTGGCAGTTTTCCCTCTTTCAGGAATGCAACAATTGCGTCCATCCAGCTTGGTCCCATGTCCACACATAATGCTTCTTGCATTGTGCGTGGTGACTCTATGCTCGGGCTTGATAGGTAATCCACCATGATTGTCCTCGTCCTCCCAGTTTGAACTGAGCTTGCCAAATTGGCCAGTGCGTCGGCGTGGTTGTTATCATCTCGGCTAACCTGAAGAAGTCGGCAGTTTTGAAACATGTCTGCCAGTCTGATGACTTCTTTTGCGTATGCCGACATTCTTTCATCTCGGGCAGCAAACTCACCTGTAGTTTGATTCACTATGAGTTGTGAGTCACAAAAGACTATTACCTCATCTGCCTCTGCCGCATCGCCTTTCAATCCAAAGAATCGATGCCGTACTCCGCCTCATTATTCGAGGCTTTGAACCCTAGTCGAATAGACTGCTCCAGTATCTCCCCATCGGGGGAAATTAATACTACTCCTGCTCCTGCACCCTGCCGGTTTGAGCTCCCATCAACAAAAAGTTGAAAGGAGTCGCCGATGTAGATGCTGCAGGGTCTGAGTTTTTCTTTCCTCGGTTCCTTACCCTTTGGCTGGGCTTCTCCTTCCTTGTTTGGACATCGTTCATCTTGGCTCAACGGAGCCCGATGTTCGACGTATTCCGGCGAAAACTCAGCCACGAAGTCGGCCAAGACTTGGCCCTTAATTGCCGTTCTTGGCCTGAACTCCAGGTCATACTGGCCCAAAGTTACTGCCCATCTTGCAATTCTTCCAGTCAAGTCTCCTTGTTGTAACAAGGATTTTAATGGGTGCTCTGTCAGAACCACTATCTTGTGAGCCTGAAAATAGTGGTTCAGCTTCTTTGAGGCCATTACCAAGGCCAACATTAATTTCTCTAGTGGTAAATACCTTGTTTCTGCATTGGCCAATGTTTTACTTACATAGTAGACTGCCCTCTGCTCTCCTTTTTCTTCTCGGACGATCACAAAGACTCACACAGGCTCAAACTGCTAGGTATAAAACAGCCTCCTCAAGGTTGAGGCGTTGAGAGGATCGGGCCGAGGTAAGGTACTTCTTCAGTCGGCCAAAGCGGCCTCACATTCCTCTGTCTATAAAAATCGGCCTTTTTACCAGATTGAAAAAGGTTTACACTTGTCCGAGCTTCGCTTATGAACTGTTTAGGGTCATGCCCTTCCAAAGAAGCATCTGAACTGTTAGCCGATGTCGGACTCAGAATTCCGAATGGCCTTGATCCGTCTGGCCGGCTTCAATGCCCTTCTTGTCACCAGTACCCCAAGAACTTCTGGGATCCGACTCCAAACGCGCATTTTGATGCGTTTAGCCTGAGCCGATATGTTTTGAGTATGTTGAAGACTTCTTCTAAGTCAGCGAGATGATCCTTCGGTTCCTTGGTCTTCACGACCATATCATCGATGTAGACTTCCATTCCGCCAATCAAGTGTCTCGAACATCTTGGTCACCAAATTTTTGGTAAGTTGTTCTCTGCGTTCTTCAACCCAAAAGGCATGACTCAGAATAAGATGCACCTTTGGGAGTGATAAACGCCGTTCTTCTCCTCATCCGGGGTACATGGCTATCTGGTGATACCCCTATATGCGCCCAAGAAGCTCATCCTTCCATGTCCAGATGTGGCGTCTACCAACCGGTCGATCTTTGCGGAGGGAAGTCTTTTGGGACAAGCTTTGTTCAAATTCGTGAAGTCTACGCACCTCCACTTGCCATTCTTCTTTTTTACTACCACGGTATTTGATAACCACGCGGATAATCGGCTTCTCGGATGGCCCCGCCTCTAGAAGTCTAGCTACTTCTTCTTCCACGCTTCGACGCATCAACGTTGGTCTCTGGCTCGTTGTATTACGGGTTTGGCCGACCATCAACGTTGAGTCTGTGGCATGTGACCTCGGTCAATGCCAGCATTTCATAAGGTGTCCGAACACCTCAATATTTTTTCTCGTAAAGGCTTCCAACTCCCTTCTTCTTCTTCGCTAATCTGTGCCGAGAAGAAAGAAGCGTTCCTCATCGCCCTCACGTACGAGGATTTTCTTCAATGCTTCTTCACTCTTCTCGGTCGGCTCCTTGCCGACATCATCTAGGACTTTCATGTCCTCTTCTTCAACCTCTGCTTCCTCCGGTTCTCGAATGCTGCAGGTTAACTTCATTGCTGCCATGGAGCAGTTTTTTCGCTGAATCGATCTCCTCGATTTCCTCAATCCCATGTTCATTGGGGAATCGTAGCGATTGATGCAATGTTGAGGAATCGCCCCATTGCATGCAACCACGGCCTCCCAGATGATGTTGTAAGGCGAAGGCGATCAATCACAATAAATTTCGTCCTCATCTTCTTTGTGCCAGCTTGTACCTCCAAGCTTGTTGCGCTAAAGGCCACGTCGGCGTTCCATTGAAGCCGACCATCGGGCCGCTTTGATCGCTCCATGTCATCAAGGTGAAGGCCTAACTCCTTGTAGCATCTGACATACATGATGTCACAGGAGCTGCCTTGATCAATCAAGATGCGTTTTACCTGGCACTCCCCAACCTGGAGGGATACTACCAGGGCATCATTGCGGTGTCAACCATGTCAAGGTCGGCTTCGTGAAGGTTATCATTGGTCCTCGGCGGTCTTCGCCGAGGTCTTTTCAATCGACTGGTTGACATGTCGCAGATGTTTCACCCTCTGCGTCTCCCCGTATGTCGTTTTCGCTCACCTTTGAGTGGATCACGTTAACCACCCGAGGTCCACTCGCACGTGGTTGTCAGGCTGGGTCGCTGGGTGCTTGAGGCAACCGTGCCTGTTCTTCCCTGGTTCGGGCCTCATCCACAAGATCTCTTAAATGGCCTTGTCTCACCAGATCTTCTAAGTGTGCTTTAAGGGCCCTGCAACCCTGAGTTGGGTGGCCCTGCTCATTATGGTAGGCACAACGCCTACCGAGGTTTCTCCCCATGAATTTTCCTTGTGCTCTTGCCGGCGCCCTGAAGTAGGGCTGATTTCGAATTTGGTCAAGGACCTTTTGGATCGGAATTTGAAACACCGTCGTCACTGCTTGTTTAGTCCTCAACTCTGTCTCCTATTTGTTTTGTCCATTGTTGCCTCGGCCTCGCTTCGGCGAGCCGTTGCCTTTTTCTGTCTTTGTCTCCTTGTTCCCCGAGGTGTCTTCCTCGGCTCGTGCATACTTCTCAATCCTCGCCATGAGCTCTTCCATACTCTTCGGCAGGGTTTTTGCTAATGACTTCCGCAAGGGATACCATCCTTAGGCCGTTCTTGAAAGAGACGACCGCCACCTCTGGTTGCACTCGGTATTCGATTGAACACCTCATAGTACCGCTTATGAGGCTCGAGGCTCTCATCTTTGCCGATCTTCGTGGCCATCAATGCATCCACCCTCAAAGGTTGCGCTTTGTTTGTTATGAACGGCCACAAACATCTCGCCAGCCTTCCCAGCTTCTTACGCCCCTTCTAGTTTGTGGAACCAATCGATGCAATCTCCCCAAAGGATGAAGGAACACTTTGCGAGCAACGGCTCGTTCCCAATCAGATAACGCCATTGAATTCAAAAATAATCCAACATGGAAGTTAGGGTCCGACTTACCATCATATATCCGAACCTCGGCATGTCAATCTTTTCGGTGCCACGAATTTGTCCAATTCCACCGAGAATGGAGTCCTCGGCTTAATCGGGAGGTTACTTGGCTCCAAAGATTCTCCTGCTTCCTCTTGAGGTAGTGTCTCAAATCCTCTTTACTTCTCCTGCCTCGATTGTCCAATGGACTTGACCTTTTTATGACTACTCTCGGCCTCATGGTGGCCCCTTTTGATCCTTCTCCGCAGACGATCGAAACACAACACCCGCCTTTAACATGCCGATGTTCTTTGGGGTCCGCTTCCTTCTCACGATGTGTCCTTCGACTCTTCTCTCCTCGGCTCTTCTCGCCGCCTCCCGGATGGTCGGTGAGAGTGCCTTCCGCCTCGTATCTCGAGGGCTTCGGACTTCTTTCCGTCCCTTCTTTTGGGCGTTTGCTGCTGGCATTGGTGTGTCCTGCAGCGGGTATGGCGGCTGCATGACATTATTCTGCATCATAAAGTTGACGACCGATTGAAGGTCAGCCAGCTTATGTGCCATCTCCTTTACTTCTTCATCCCTCCTCAGACATCTGTCTTTCCAGGTCTGGAGGTCATCCTCGTTGTAGTACTTGCCTTGGTTCGCTTTCTTTGATGTGTCGCCGTCCTGGCCGACGTCTTTTTCTGCGTGATTCTGATCACGAGTTTCTTCGTTGCGGTCGCCTCCTTCCACGTTAGGATCGACAGGTCTTCCACTCCCAGATGGAGTGTCGTCCCCAATATTTTCCTTCTGCGCGTTATTGGCCATCTACTCTCCTTTCGTTCCCACAGACGGCGCCAAATTGTGTGAGTGATTTTCCGATCACACTGCCCTCCTTAGTGATTCAGCGGAAGAACACAGGCAGAGTAGTCGGCTTCAGAACTCCGCAGAAGGAAAGAACTCCGGCGGTGGTTCTTCCACCCGGGGGCACTCCGACGATCAAGTCAGTATATCTCTCAAAGATAATCAAGTGCTAAACTCACAAGCTTGAGTGTAAACAACGTACCTTAGACCCATGGGGGTGCCTCTCTTTTATAGCCAATACCATCCTAGTCCCAATAGGAACCCGGTCCTAATGGACTTAGGACTCCTGCTAATCTAGGACTCTTAGTGGAATTAAGACATACTCCCTAAGAGTTTATCTTTACCCCAAACTGAAGTCTTCCCCCAACCTTGGACTCTTGTCCACATCCAGGTTTGAGCTTCCTCTTCCTTCTAGGACTCTTGTCCTTTATCCGCTTATCTCGGATTCCGATATCTTCGGAGGTATCCTCGGCCTAGCCGAGATAACCTCGGCACAACTACCATAACACGTGGGGATCTCTGCTGACACTTCGGTGTCACCTCGGCCACGTGTTGGTACTCAGAAAATACATCCCCACAGTTTTGTAAAGCCAAAAAATTTGTCTCATCATTCATGAAAATTATAATTTGTCTTATATCATAACTGTTACATAAAAATGTTAGTTGATTCAATATTTACGCCAACTTAACATTTAACTAATTATTAAAAATTGTCTTGATCTATGTCCAACTTATGAATTGTTTAACATATTTATTTATTAACCTGATAAAGATATTTACAGGTATTTTTTACTATAAAAATAAGAAATATGGATATATTTTATCCATACTTATTAAAAATTTTGAACTTAGCAAAAAAAGGTCATATATTTATGTTTAAAACTATTAAATGAATAGTTACATATATTTATGTATGAAAAAATTATCTAAGATAGAGCCGTCCCAAATTATAGGTCATATTCTAACCCTAATCTTACTCTTAATCTAAAAAATTGATCGGTTAATTAGTAAAAATATTTTATAATAATAAATTTAAACTTTATGTTTAAATTATATCATAATTTATTAAGTCGTGACCAATATAAGCTAGTTTGAGAGTTTTAATATTTGATTAAATACTAAAAAGTAACTTAAAAACAAAAAAAATTGATGGTAAGTAATATGGGGTAAATACATGTGGTTAGATAGTTAAAAAATATACATCTATATTCAACTTTTATATAGTAAAATCCGCACTTCGAATAAATCTCAATCACACATTACTTTTTTAAATCAATTATTCCCCCAAACTATTTGTTATTCTTTTAAGTAATACTTAATATTAGATTAAACGCTAAAAAGTAGCCTAAAAACAAAAAAAAAAATGATAGTAAGTAACATGGGATAAATACATGTGGTTAGATAGTTATAAAATATACATCTATATTCAACTTATGTATAGTAAAATCCGCATAAGGATATGACTGAAGGTGAATGTATGGATAGTGTTGATGTTGATCTAAGAATCTAAGGATTTTTTTTTTAACAGATCTGTATTTCTTCTTGTTGTTTATTATTTGTGTTGTATATCTATTCTTTCCTCTGTCTCAAAAAAAAAAAAAAAAAAAAAGGTCGGGGATTTTCGGGGTCAGGAAAACCCAATCCCTGTTAGGGGGCGGAGGCGGGGGCGAGGCGCGGGGAGGGGGGTAATGGGTTTCCTGCCAGGGATCGGGGGCAGGGACAGGGAGTTTTTTACATTCGGGAATCGGGGACGGGGGGTGTAATCACCGGCCCATTGCCATTCTTAATACAACTCTATTCTAGTTTTTGATAGCTGCAAACATAAAAAGACAAAATGAAAAATGGGAAAAAGACTTGAATTTAGGTTTTCTTCTTCCATATATATGAGTAATACTTTATTTTTATTTTTTTAAATTCATAAATTATGGGATAGTATTCATTATTTTAAATTTTTATTTATTGATGGGCAAGCCAATTAAATATATATACTTTTTAATTTTTTACAAATTAATAAAAAACAAAAAAACAAAAAAACAAAAAAAAAACAAAAAAACAAAACAAAAGTGGAGTGAGTGGCTTAGGATTGAACATCTAATGAGACAATTATTCATATTATTATAGAGATCGACTTGATCCTATTTTTATGTGACTTTTAGTGTCTAATCCAATTCTAACCTACTCAAACAACTAATTTTTTTTTATATAATGTAATTTAAATATAAAGTTTAAAAAAATAATTACCAAATATTTTTACTACTTGGCCAATCATTTTTTTTTTAAGGATAAGTCTTAGGCTAGCTCACTTTAGCATTGGATAATTTTTTTAGACTCAAGGATTCTCTAATAAACTTTTTTCTTAAATGTTCCTATATAAATCATTATACTATATTAAATATGATGTATATATGCGTATATAATTATCTTCAAGGCAAAAAAGAGATTGAAAGTGATGAGTTGTAAAAGAATGGAGAAATAGTACTGTTGAATACTAAAAATGTAATGTGTAAAATAAAAATTAAATATCAATTAACCTTTAATAACCTTAGAAAAAAATAATAAAAATGGTGTGGTGTTATTTTACATGATATAACCTCTTTAGGGATAAACAAGTTGCATATGATATTTTAAAAAAATATTGAAACTGTGTAAGGTAGGTAAGGTTTTTTTAATTAGAGAGATAGCTTGGGGGAGGAAGAGAAAGAGTAGTGTTGGCTATATATTTTGTACAGACCAATCGCACCTTAACACGTGGCTTATAAAGGGTAATGCGAAGAGTTAATGCAAGTCTCCAATCAGCGACAAACACGTGGCAGTTCATATTGGTAATGGTGGGTCTGCGTTGCATGGAAGTTGTAATGCCCTCAAAATAATACATAATCCTAACACCCAACAGTTCTATATACATGATAGATAGATCACATTTCCATACATACATCAGAGTTAATATTGCCAAAGACTATTTCATATAAGTTACAAATATTTACAAAAAATAATAGAATGCCCTACGGGCTTACATCTTTCCAAGTTGTTACTTGGTTACACAAAAGAAGAGTTCTAACTCTTTTACAGATAAAACCCTCGGCTTGCATTTACATAAAACCAATAAAACAAATAACAAAACTGAGTCTTCAATTCCAAAAATTTCCTAAGCAAAGATCTTGAACTTGGCACGTCTCCGGTACCTAAAAATAGTGTCCCAAGTAGGGTGAGCCAAAGCCCAGTAGAGATATACTAAACCCAACATGAGAAATAACTAAAACATTATCATTCGACAAGTGATTAACACGTGTAAACCAATTCACACCCTTCTCATAGCCCAACAACAATTACGTCCATGTTTCCATCCGCCTCTCTTATTTATCCAATTCAATTCCTAGATATGGTTCATTATCTAACCCAAACAATTTAAGTGAGACTACCACTCGACTTATTAACACCTCCGTTACCCTCAATTCAAAATGAGACTACATCTCACGTAATTAATACCTCAATTGACAACTTCATTCCTGCACTTCAATTTATAAGGTTGCGGGACTTTTAACCCCAGACACTCTGGCCAATTTACTTGTCTATGGAGTACACTCCCCTAACTCCTCCCAAACAAAGATACATAAACAATGTGTTAGAGTATATAAACACATATGGAGTACATCCCCTATCTCCTCCTAAACAAATATATATAAACAATGTGTTAAAGTATATAAACACATATGGAGTACATCCCCTATCTCCTCCCAAACAAATATATATAAATAATGTGTTAAAGTATATAAACACATATGGAGTACATCTCCTATCTCCTCCCAAACAAATACATATAAATAATGTGTTAAAGTATATGAACACATATGTGTGTGGAGTACATCCCTTATCTTCTCGCACACACTGGAGTACATCCCCTATCTCCTCCCAAACAAATATACAAATATAATGTATTTAAGCACTTTATCTCATATAATGATCAATCAATACACATATTTGTTGTATTATTTCAACCCTCACATTTAATAACATAACACGTTCAATTAGTTTCAGTTTTCCCTAATCAACATACAGTGTCTACAACAATCAAGACTATCCTCCACCGATAGCCCAAAGCAATTATCTCTAAACAGATAATAAATTTATCAACAGATAAAATGTTGATATTTTCATAGGTGAGTGATTAATTTATCCAACTACACCATTTACTCCCAAAATTTCCAAATTTCATTATTCTCAACTCAATTTTACATTTCTCCAAATTAATTATTCAATATAATTAAGGCATTTTTTTTTCTTTTTCAATATCAACCCTAAGGTTCAATTTCATCAATTTGACAACAATAATTCCATTTTTCGAAGTCTCTCATACACATGGGGTTTAACATTTGAAAACCCCCTTTTATTTTTTATAACTAACAAACAAACTCTAACTTTTTCAAAATTACCCAACAACATCAACTAATCAAAATGACTAATATTTATGTCAAAACCCATAAGATGGAGTAGGATATCTTACCTTAATTTTCGGAGCTCAAAGGAGAAGAGAGGTGAAAGTCAAAGTGCTCCAAATCCACAACTTTTCAGATTAAAGTGAAGCCCTCGCGAAGCTCTACCTTTCTTCCAAAGGGACTAGGGTAGAAGACCACTAGAACTAGATGAAACCTAGAGAGAAGATGTATAGAGAGAGAGAGAGAGGTCGGATCTAGGGTTTGAGGGAGAAAAGGAAATCAAAAAGTGATGGAGGGGACTGCTGCTGCGTACTGATATAACAGAGGCTCGCTCGAGCGACCAGACACAAAGATAACTCGCTCGAGCCAACAATTCGAAGCTTTAGGTCTGCAACCAGAAGCACGCTCGAGCGAACAATAGCTCGCTCGAGCGAAGAAACCCAAAACATACAGCTCGCTCGAGCCAAGAAATGCAACTCTTAGATCCAGAACCAGACACAGTCGTAGGCTCGAGCGCAAGACTTCTTGCTCGAGCCACCAGATACAACACCCAACTCTCGCTCGAGTGAAGGAACCCTGGTTCGAGCGAAGGATCTAAAACACAAAGCTCGCTCGAGCGAAGGAACAAAATTTTGGGCATCAACTATAGGTTCAAACTCATTACCAACATGTAACAAACCTGCCCAACACATCCTAAAACTCATACACAAAGAATTGAAGGACGGAAACAAGATATAAGCAACAACCGACATCACGGAACCTAAGTTCGGAATACCACAACCAAAGGAGGGAAAACCGGGATCGCTATAGAAGTAGTTAAAAGGCGCGAGGTGACGTGATCCAACAGTTACTCACAATTCAAATTCAAATGCAAGAGGGAAGCCCAGCTGCAAAGAAGGCGTCGTGGGAGCAGCTTATTTAGAGCCATAACTAATTATCGTGGAAGGGTATTTCGACGGTTACTATTGGAGCGTATAAATAGAAGAGAAGGCCCCAGAATGAAAGACTCAAACTCAAATCCAGAGACCAATTTATTTACTTTATATTTTTTTCTAGTTTTACATTTCTAGTTCTTTACATTTTCAGCACTTCAATTCCTGCACTGCACTTCATTTCCTAAGAGTAGTTTCAAGTAGTCGTTGCTGTAAACATTTTCAAGGCTGGGTCATTTCATTGTAAGTTCCTATTTACTTAATGAAATTCAGTTTCTGAATTGTTCTGTACTTGTTATTTCTTTTTGATTTCTCCTCAAACAAGTCACCAGTAAAGTCCTCTTCATTAAGGATGAAAGAATTTCAGCACAATCGTCTGATAATTGATTGGCAATTAAAATTTTGTAAGGACTAATTGATCTTTGCTAGCACGCTTAAATTTACACTATTAACCCTCGAAAGTCAAAAAAGCCAATATATATTTTTTGGCACGCCCAGTGGGACAATTAAAAATGACTAGACGTAGAGTAAGAGGAGAAAATGAACACCTACAAGAGGGTGTAGAAGGAGATATAGAAGTACTTAACCTAAAGGAGAATATGATATCATATCCTATAGATGCCCATTAGATCTTCCACAAATGGTCGAACAGACCAACACTTCAGAATATACAATACATGTCCAACATACTACACAGGGCCATGAAACTGGACCTTCGACTATCCCTTCGACCCAACCAATGAACCCATGTGGAGGTTTAGTAGATGCTATGGGGCAACAATTAATGTATACAATGGAGAGATGGGAAACATCCTTTTTGGATCGAATGAATTCTCATCAACTAACTGTCATAAGGCAGGTTGAAGAAAGCGTAAATGTTCTTCAGCATAGATTGGCTTGAGATAAACAGTCTATGCAAAATAATGGACAAACTAATGATCAGACTAGAAATCAAAATCATGAGAGGTCATCACCTGTGCCTCAGTCATGGTATGAAGCTCTTTCGAGACCAGTAGCCAACCAAAACATACCATTGCCCACCAACGAAACCATACAAATTGGTGGATCTGAGCTAGCACAAGGGAATGGTTTGAGGATGTTTTCAAATCCTATGTTTGAAGCCATACCTGGCACACAGGGTTTCACTAATCCTGTATTTGAATTTACACCCAGGGTGTCACGACTTGCTCTCCGTACCCAAGGGTTAAGTATCGTGATGGCAAGTAATTGAAGTTACCTACGGCCAATTCTTGAACAAATAAATAAACGTGAGTGCAAATAATATTTAAGTAAGGGTATTAAAATAATTATCAGAACTTCTATTTTTATAACAAAATTTATTGACCAAAAAAGTCGATATTCACATATGAAGAATAGAATTATAAATACTATAAAAGTGCTATGTGTGTCTATTCCGCAGCCCCGTGTCTAAAACTCTCCAAAAGCTATTTCTGAATTGCATTGTTTTCTAAAAATTGGTAAATAGCTATAAGTACATGGCAGAGTAAGAATATTATACTGAGAGCATAATTACCATGGATAAACTTTAGGCTTAAAATAGATAAAATATAATACTTTTCTATTTGAGTAAATAAGTTGCTCATATTATAACAAAAATCCATTTCAGAAATCATATGATATTATACGAAAATATATAACCATAACCACGGTGCAGAACAGAACAGAGGTCAATGGATTCACGACAATACAGAGGTATGAATTCAAGAGGTGGCTTGCACGGATTCTAGAGGTGGCTCCCATAATAGTGTAACACTTAGCTCTGCATAGCACTTTGCCCCACACAGAACAGAGGTCAATAGATCCATGACAAACAGAGGAGGCCACAAGGTGACCAATCAGAAGCCAATAGTTTATTTAAGTCCCCCAAGGCGTGGGACTCCCGTGGTGATACTTACAAAACATAGTTGTTTATAAAATCATGGTCAAATAATTATTAAAAGTTAAACAAACATATCCATGAGTTTCAATTACAACAAATAGGGGTCAGAAAATAATCCATGTAATTGAGATATTAATATAATTTATAAAACACAAATTGCGTAAAATAAATTATGATAACTCAAAACGTATGTAAAATATATTATAGTGACTCAAGGTATAATATAATTCACCTTAATATTAATTCTAACTTTTACTTTTCGTTCATTGGGACCCACTAAATACTCCAAACTAAACTCAAAGTTTTATATATAAAAAACAAAACTAGTGACCAGAGAGAGAGAGAGAGAGAGAAAGTTTTGGGGAAATTGTCAGGATCCTTAGATGATTACCATCTATATAGGCGAGAAGGCGTGGGCAACAAGGGAAGTAGAGGGCACGCATCCTTTTTGTATAGAAAATGTTACGTTTCAGTGTATTTCAGTGTAGGAAAAATATAGAGAAAAATATAATAAAAATACCATAATTCTCAGAAAATAATATCGAATAATAATATAAAGTTAAAATTATTTTTTTGAAATCATTTATAATGAAATAATACTAATATAAAATTTAAGGGACAACTTAAATTTTCGGGTTGTTACATGAGGGGTTGGAGGTGTTTCCTGCGGTTGGAAGGGAAACAACACCTGTTCCTTCTCATATAACACCCTTTACAGGGCATATCCCAAGGTAGGTTCTGAGAGGTCAGCCATACCTTCAATAGTAACCAGTACAACAAGGGCAACCAGTCCCGAATATACCCATATATGGACCAAGATTTCCTCAAGCACATGATGTTCCTCCAAACCCTGTGTTTATTCCTTCAAGAGTGGTCTAACTAGCACAAAACATGGTTCCTAGGGACCAAATTATTGATATTATTAGAGAGATGTGTAGACCTATGGCTTAGGGGGTCCAAACTCCGGTGTACAGAAAACCTTACCCAGAACGGATGGATAGGGTACATGAATATCCAAGGGGGTTTAGAATACCAGATTTTGCCTTTTTCTATGGAAATGGAAACCAGTCAATAGTGGAACACATTGCTAGGTTTACAGGCTAGTGTGGTGAGTTCGCTAATAATGATTACATAAAACTGAGACTTTTTTTTCCAAATTCTCTAACAAGGGCAGTCTTCGTATGGTATATAAACCTTGCACCTGGCTCTATCCAAACTTGGCAACAAATGGAGGAAACATTTCATACCCAATTTTTCCAAACAAAACCAGAGGTTTCTATGGCAGATTTAGCAAGATTAACCTATAAAGTTTCCAGATATGAAACAATACTGGAAGAAGAGCAGGATCGAAATAATGCATCCTATAAAACCTATTAGGGATCCTAACTACGAAATTGATATAGTACAGATCATAGGAAAAGAACCTATAACCTGTGAAGCATTGATTCAGCAAGACACTACAATAAACCAACAGTTTAAAAAGAATGACCTTCATAGGAAATATTCTTTTGACTTAATAAAAGTGGATGACATTTTTAATCATTTACTTGCAGCAAATTTCCTAAAGTTACCAAAGGGAGTTAAGATCCCTACTCCTGAAGAACTTAAAGGAAAACTGTACTGTAAATGGCACAATTTTTGGTCTCGTTCAACTAAAAACTGTATTGTTTTCCGAGACAGGATCCAAGAATAGATTTGGAAGGGGGGGCTAAAGTTTCCAACCAAGATTGAGAAAGCCATGGGAAATGACACTAACCCATTTCCAAAGATTAGAGAGGCTACAGCCAATGTTGGAATCCTAGATTTTTAAAATCTCTCCTTGAAGGAATTAAAGAAAGTCACTGTGCAGATGCATGTGGCCAGCCAGGCTGCCTTTAGGAAGGACACAAGAAGTTCACCAGCCGGTGGACAAAGTTCTGTAGGCTAAAAAGATGGCTCTAGTGAAAAGATGTTGGATGACGACACCCTCGAAGTCGCTGTAGTGTAGAGGATGTGTCCCAAGTGCAGGATGTGTTACAAGTGACTGAAAAGGCTCCCAATTGATGGGAACAGTATTACAAAGAGGTACAGAGAAACCGAATAGCCAACACCTAAAAAAAAGGCCATACCCAACTGGTCTTAGACATCATTTATCCTCGGTTGCCCTACCAGACACCAGGATGCAATCAAAAGGAAAGAGACCCTTGTATAAAACCAGGCCACCTAGTGAAGCCTAAATTTGGCTCAAGGCAAGGAACGAGGCTTAGTGGTTAGCCTCCAAGTGATGCTTCGAAGCCAGTTGTGAAGACAAGAGTAGCAGGCTCAGCAACAAGAACAATGGGTTCATGGGTTCTTGGGGTTCTAGATTGGTTTGTCATATAGTGCAAAACAAACCTAAAGTAATGCCTGCCCAAAGCAGGACTTTCGGGAACAAGGGAAGAATGATCAAACCCTCTTTGGTAGCTCTGAACAATTAGGTTCTGCTCAAAAACCCAAAAACAAGGGAACCAGATACGGTTACTGTAATTTCTAGGTCCCAAAGAAGGAATATACAGCGAAGATACACCCAGTATCAAACGAATATGAAAGAAAGTGGAGAAAACACTTCTTTGGCACAGTCAAAGGGCCAGGTAGAAGAAAAATAAGGTTCAAGACTTGCTTCTAAGATCAAAGAGGGTGCTAGCAGAGAAGAGTTGGCCAGAGTTTATGCTGAACTAAAAGCCAAAGAAAGAACCAGCCTAGCAGGTCTTGAAAAGGCCTTGATGGAAAGTGATAGTGAGATAGAAGGAGAAGCTGAACTAGGCCAAGAAAAGGAATTGACCGAAGATGAAATGTTCGAGGCTTTCATGGCTAAACAGACCTTCCTGGTGGAGAAGCCAACAGAAGCAGATCATAAACCAACTACTTTCGAAGGAACCCACTAGTACTGAGGTACCAGAGTGTAGTATGGAGGATGCTTCCTAAGCTTCAGAGCAGACCCATATAGAAGGAGAGCAATCACAGCCAGTGGTACAGTTTGGCTCATTCCCTCCAGTGCTAGTAAATATGGTCTATGTGCTGCCACAAGAATTCCACGCTAAGGAGGGAAACTAAGAAGGTCAGGAAGATGACCCCATTCTAGTTTCTAGTGAAAATTCACAGGCCAGCATGGTTCAAGATGAGTTAGAAATGGCCAAGCCAATGGAAACTGATGAAGGAAATGAGGAGGTGAGCATTAACCTCTCATATCCCTTCGAGTACCCTACAACATCTATGACCTAGTACGTTAAGCCCCTGTATATCAAGGCCTACTTCGATCGGATACAAATGAATAGGGTGTTAGTGCACAATGGGGCAACAGTGAACCTGCTTTCGAGGTCCTCTTTGAAGAAGTTAGGGAAAAAACCCCCTAGGTTGATCCCAACAAGTACAACCATTAATGGTTTGCTGGGGGTAAGCAGATGGCTCAGGGTATTTTGCCCATCAACTTGAGTGTGGGAACCAGAGATTGCATGACGGCATTCTTTGTTATAGACAGCAATGCCAAGTATAATGCTTTGCTTGGTAAGGATTGGATTCACACTAACAAATGTGTACCTTTCTCTCTACATTAGAAAATGATGATATCACTGTGCAATGGGGAGACAGAGGAGATCGATGTAGATCCGCAGCCCTTTTTTGCTTGTGCTGATTTTGCAAAGGCCAAGCTATACATTGAAAGAGTGGTACCACTCAATGTGTTAAGAAAGTCTGATGAAACAGCTGAAGTGATGGCTGATGAGAAAGTAGCACACCTAAAGCATCTAGTACAAGAGAGTGCTGATGAAGAGTTCTTCACCAAAGATGACAATGATGCCTGGTTGTAGGCAAGAAGATCAAGACCAAGAAGCCAGACCCTTGGCTTTTATCAAATTTTGAGCATTGGATGTAAAGTCAATACTCCAAAAGGTGTAGGAACAAGAGAGAGAAGCCATGGTGATTGGTTATAATCAAGAGCAATGAAAGGCCTGATTTTTGGCCCTTGGTAAATACTGTGCATTAGACATTGAAATAGAAGTCCAGGAGATACAAGAAAAAGAGGCTTTATGGATAGATTTTGTCTATGAAGAAGAGAGTAAGGATGTGGAACCAGAAAGGATAAAGGTAGAGCCAGATGAAAAGGTTGCTTTGAAGACAGAAGAATTTAAGGGGGAAGCATCAGTGAATATCCAAGTGCAAGACCCTTTGGAAAAAGTCAATCTAAGTGAAGGTTCAACATAACAACCTACTTATATCAGTGTTTGGTTAGATCCTAATGACAAAAACCAGTTATTGGTTGTCCTGAAACAATATAAGGATTGTTTTGCTTGGTCTTATAATGAACTGCCTGGATTGGATAGATCATTGGTGGAACATAGGCTCCCAATGAAGCCTAATTTCAGGCCACATAAGCAAAAGCCAAGACAGATGAGTCCTGAAGTGGTTTAAAAGGTGAAAAAGGAGATTGTTAGGCTTCTTAAAGTAGGCTTCATTAGAACAGCCAGGTATGTTGAATGGTTGTCTAATATTGTGCCTGTGGTCAAGAAGAATGACAAATTGAGGGTATACATCGATTTTAGAAATTTAAATTTGGCAACTCCAAAAGATGAATATCCTATGTCTATAGTTGACTTTTTGGTGGATAGCTCAGCAGGATACAAGATTTTATCCATGATGGATGGGCATTCTGGTTATAACCAGATCTGTATAGCAGAAGAGGATGTCCACAAAATAGCTTTTAGGTGCCCTAGAAACATTGGCACCTTTGAATGGATCAAGATGCCATTTGGGTTGAAGAATGTTGGAGCAACATATCATAGGGCAATGAACACTATCTTCTATGATCTCATTGGAGGGCACTTAGAGTGTTACATTGATGATATTGTTATGAAATCTCAGTCCATGGAGGAGCACCTGGTTCATTTGGCAGCGGCCTTCGATAGAATGAGAGAGTTCAAGTTGAAACTCAACCCTCTCAAATGTACTTTTGGTGTATCAGTTGGAAACTTCTTGGGGTATGTAGTGCACAAGAAGAGAATACAGATTGATCAGAATAAAGCCAAAGCATCATTGTTGCCAAACCTCCATTAAGTAAGAAATAATTACAAAGATTCCTTGGACAGGTCAATTTCCTTTGAAGATTTATTTCTGACACTGCAGGGAAAACTAAAGTATTCTCTTCTTTGTTAAAGCTAAAAAATGAAGAAGAGTTTGTATGAACAGTTGAGCATCAAGCTGCTTTCGAAGGAATTACAGCCTACTTGGCCAAGCCTCTAGTGTTGATGCCACCAAGGAGGGAGAAACCCTTGAAGTTACACATTGCTGCAGCAAAAGATTTATTGGGAGTTTTTCTGGCTCAGGACAATGAAGAAGGCAAGGAACAAGCAGTTTATTACCACAGTAGGTTTTTAAATTCTTGTGAATGTAATTATTTATCTGTAAAAAGTTGTGCCTAGCATTGTACTTTGTAGCAACAAAATTAAGATATTATCTTTTTCCTACTGTTGTCTTGGTGTAGCTTAACTTTTCGTGCTCCTTTCGGATATGAAATCCCTACAGTTCAGACTCTCGTGGTTCTGAATCTGATTCCACAAGTGCAATGTGAAATAGAGAAACACAAAAGAGTCCAAATCCGACAAATCTTTTAGAAAATTGATTTTGAATCAAAATGCCAAAAATGGACTACTTTGCCAGATACAGAGTCATCACCTAAATTTTTTTTGGAAGATTTAGAAAACCCATGACCTGTGCCAAAGGCTACGTATCTGTCATTACCAAGATTGTCTCGGCTCGGGAACTTAGGTACGAGAGGGGAAGGTCATGATTTGAGCACCCCACTCGCCCAATCAAATATCAGTCTCTACTAATCATGATGTGATTCTTATTTACATTATATGCTCTTGTTTCGATTATTAGGATAATTTACTATGTGCTTCACACAAATGTAGACTAAGTTGGAAAATTGGAACATTTTGACTTCATGTTTGTTTGAAAATTTATTTCAAATATATACCACTTGAAAAAGTGATCTCATATGTACATTACTCAAATCATCCCAATTCAAGCAATTAGCCTTCATCCACAGGTATTCAAATAGATATATCACTTAAGCACTTAGCCTCATGGTAGTCATGGTTATCATGGCGACAATCACACACATGCAATATGCTAAAGCAATAAATGCTTACCCCAATTCCTGAGGTGAGCCAAAAGAAAAACTAGTTAGAAAAATGCATTATTATAACTAATGCAAAATATGCCTAATGCAACACATACAATATGTAATTAATAAGCTCGGCCACTAATATGGCATCTGAAGCAACTTGATAGCATGCAGTTTAAACACGTTTTCAATGAAGTATGTAAACTACAATGCTTAGTTAGAATAATGAGCTGAACCTCATGCATGCAAAACAAATGAATGCAAACATAGAAAATGCTAAAAGAAACATGATGTTCTAAGCTAACCATCATAAGCAAGTAAATAAAAGAGAGAAAAATGTGGGATTGGAAGACATACACATTATTACATTTTTGCCCTTGCGCAGGAGGGTCTAAATAAATGGACTAGCTAAGCTAATTAACTAGCTATTACAAACCAAATGAAATAAATTAGCTACATTAGCTAATTATTATAATGCCACAACTTAACTAACTACTCTAGCTAATTAATTAAGTACAACAAAAAAATTAACTAGCTATTCTAACTAATTATTAGGGAATTGAAACTAATTAATTAATTTACAAATTAGAATCTAAACTAATTAATTGACTACAAAACATCATTAATTAACTATTACAAGCATAATTTTAATGAGCCCCGAGAGACGAGGGATGACTTATGCATGCACACGGATTTTCCATCTGAAAATGCCTCTGGTTTGTTACCAAAAGGGTTCTGTTTTGCAGCTAGAAACTTGTACTATTTTACCTCAGCCTCTGCTCTGTTCTGTAAAAAAAAAAGGGTATTGCTTGGTGGACAAAAGTGGCCAATAGGCTAAAAGTGGTGGCTGGCCGACCACTAATGTTGGGTTTCTCCTGTTACAATAAATAACAAACAGAGTACAAACAGAGCATTCTCAAGGGATGTTTGTCCACCCTACCTCTCCTTATCATCAAACATCTCACGGGAGAGTTAGGTTCGATCCGCAAGCCATCAATTGGCGTAATTTCATTGCGTGATGACTTATGAACCGAGGAATACAATTTCAATAAATGGTAAGGAAAGACTAACAATACCTTCTTCCTATCATGGATTGATCAAGGGAAGGGGTTGACATTGACTCTTGAACCATTTTCATCACTAACAAGTATGAAACAACTCAAGACTCAATAGGTTCAATTAACGTCCAATTGAACCCAAATTATTTTATTATTTACTTCATTTTAACCCCAATTTTATTTCTCTTTTTTAATTACCTTTCATTCCTTAGTTAATTAAGTCCAATAATGAGCTTTAAGTCCACTATTAGAGAGAAGTGTCAAACCGAATGTTGTTTTAGGCATGAAAGGGAGATTATGCCATTGGTAATAAACCCCCAAAGGGGTTAAACCATTAAGCACAATATCACCCTTCAAGCTTAAACAACACTCCTTTTGAAACAATTCTCGAAACAAAGAGAAAAAGCCAAGAAAAGAGGGGGATTACATAGATGCTTAGAGGTGAACACATGTAAGGAAAGTAAGAAATAAATACTATCAACTTAAATAGGTTGGTGGCTAAGGCCTAAACCACCAAGCCTATAAGGACTATTACACTACAAGCATGCTGTACAAAGCATGAATGAAGGTAACTCATAAAAGCAGTCCTAAAACAGCCAAAAGAAGTGCTGGAATGAAGACAAAAACTACTACAACAACAAGCTAAAATATTGAGGGATTAAAACTACCACGCAAGCACAAGGAGGGGAGGCTAACCCCTTCATTTTTGGGACTTCAAAACATGATTTTAGCCTCTGAAAAACTCTGAAATTCAGGGGTAAAAAAGCTCAAAAATAGTTGATGAGAAGATGGGAAATACAAGGGCAAAGGTCTAAGAAGCAAGGATCAAAGAAGGGTTAAATCCCTCTACCTTTAATGGACTTAAACCACAAGTTTTAGCCCAAAAATACAGGTGAGAAATACTTCAAAAACCAACAAGACAAGATGGAAAAGAGATGGTACAAAAGAGCTAGAATGTATACCTCTTAAAGAGGAATGATCCTTTGAAATACAAACCACTAATTTCACACCCTCAAGAGCCTCAAGAGCTAAAATGCAAGCTCAAATGACCTCAACAAAGAACTCTCTAGCTTTGGTTTAGAGTGTCTTGGTAATGGGTATGGAAGTTGTAAAGAAGAGAGAGAAATGTAGAGAGAGAGAGAGAGAGAGAGAGAGAGAGAGAGAAATTATTTTCAAACTTTTGCTTTTCAAAATTTTTCTAATAACCTATACAACATAAGAGAGGGTCATCTATATATAGAAAAATATTAGAGACCCTCTGAAATATCTATACAAACACAGCTGGAATGGGGCATGCATCTATGGAGACAGTTGGCAGAAAATATCTGGGTTTTGCACTAGTGGGTCTACAGGTCCCTGGATGCTCAGGCTTGAAAAACTATTGTTTTGATCCAAAACAAGGCACAAGGTTTGTAGGTTCAAAACTAAGGTTTCTTGCTGAGGAAATCAAGCATTTGACAAGCGTACACATTCATCATTGAGTGATCAATCAGTGACGCCTAAGTCTTAAGGGCAGTCTAAAATGGGGTGTCTACACTTGGTAATTGCAACCGCAGACTTGGTTAAATACATGTTATCTAGACCTATGCTAAGACGAAGAATTAACAAATAAATATTAGCTCTGTCAGAGTTTTATTTAGAATAAGTTCCCAAAAAGCAATAAAATGACAAGTTTGGCTAACTTTTTGGTAGATCATCCATGCCAAACAGCAAGCCAAGAGATAATGGATCTTGATATGGTCAATGTTGAACCATGGCGGATGTGGTTCAATGGATCACAAACCAATGGTCTAATTGAAATTGGTGTTGTAATTAAGTCACCATAGGGGATAGAAACCACACATGGTTTCAGAGTTGATGAAACTACTTGTTCCAATAACCAAGCTGAGTATGAAGCTTTGGTAATGGGACTTGAGATACTTATTGGAATACAAGCTCATGCGATTGATATATTTGGGGATTCCCAAGTGGTAATCAACCAAGTAAAAGGAATTTTCAAATGTCAAAGTGCTAGCATGTTACAATATTATGTTGCTGCATTGCATTTGATTTCTCAGTTTCAGATAGCCAATGTGACTTATATCCTAAGATTCATGAATCACAAGGCCAATGGCGTAGCTCAAAAGGCTTCGAATTTCAGAAGAAGTGGTGACACCCAAGTGGATATAAGTCAAGCAACATTCCAAAAGTTAATACCACCTTTGGTTAAAAGGGGTATCATGGTAGAAGTTAGCCATATTAACTTAGAAGAGCATGATTGGAGGCATCCAATCATCCAATATTTAGCTGGTCTTTCTTCGAAGGCCAGTAGAAAAATTAAATTACAGTTAATGCAATGCAATTTTATAGTATATGGGAATGCTCTTTACAAAAAGGGGGCAGATGGACTGCTGTTAGAATGTTTAGGGCCTAAAGAGGTACTGACTGCTATGGCTGAGGTGTGTAGACACCCCATTTTTGACCACCGTTAAGACTTAGGCGCCACTAATTGATCATTCGATGGTGCGGGCTATGCTATGCAAATGTTCGATTTCTTTGGCAAGGAGAGCGTCAAATCCCAACCTTACACCCCATGTTTTGGAAGAAAACTATTTTGACCAAAATGATTTTTAGACCTTAAAACCCTCTCTTTCAAAATATTTTTGAAAAAAGTTTCTACGATATTCCGAGACTCACATTTCGTTAAATGTTGCGCTTTTCGGTAAACCGAGCAAGGACAAAGTGGAAATGCATGAAAGATAGGTGAAATTTTTGAAAAATCTTCCAAAACACCTTATTTAGAGGTTTGGAGTTGAAGAAAATTGGAGGAGAGGGAAGAAACCTAGTTGGGAAAGAAGATGGGCATGAACCGTTAAGAGAAAGTCGAGTAGCCCTCGCTAAATCAGACTTATCCTTTTGTACACTTGGATTTCAGCTATGAGGCCACCACCGTTGGAAAGTGGACTTCCGGGGCTTCATTTTTCACTTAAGAATCTCCTAAAGCCAAGTCTGGATGGGGGAGATATGGTTGGTTGAAGTTAGGCATCAATCCGGTTAGGACCGAAACTGAGCAGTCTCCACTAAAATAAGAATATCTTTTTACACACTTGGAATTTTTATGTGAGGCTGCCACCATTGGAAAAAATACTTCAGGGGCTTCAATTTAGACACAAGAATGACTTGCAAAGGAGTCTGGATGGGGGAGATATGCCCATTTGAAGTTAAGCCCGAAAAGTAGATTTTTGTGGTCGGCCACCAGTGGTGGCCGGTCGGCCAGAAATGATGGCCGTCGGCCACCAATGGTGGATGTCAGCCACTAATGATGGCCGATCGGCCACTGGTGTCCAAAACTCAGATATTTTGCAGATATTTCCCCTATAGTTGTTCCACACTGCTCTAGATATTTCTACCTTGATATTTTTGACCAAGGCTCTTGTGTTTCTATATATAGATGGCATATCTCTCATATTGCAAGGTTGGAAGGTTTGGGAGCCTCTCTCTCTAAAATCTCTCTCTATCTCTATAATTCTCTCTCTAGACTTCTCTCTCTCTTGCCCTTTTGTGCATACAAGTAGAGATACACTTCTTTTTTGCCTAGACATCCTTGATCAAAGTTGCTTATCTTTGGGCTGAGATTCCTTGGAACCTTCTTTGAGCTTTAGAAGGTGATTTTAGCTTGATTTGGTGCCTCATTTGTGCCTAAAGTGTGCTTGATTTCAAGAGGTATAACCTTTACCCTTTAAGCTTGTTTTTTCATACTTGTTTTTGCCATCTCTTTGTACTGTTTTTGGGGTGATTTTGAACTAAAAAAACCTCTGTTTTTATGGGTTAAAAGTGTTGGTTTAAGGCCATTTCAAGTTAGGGGGTGGTTCACCCTTCTCACTCCTTTGTTGTTAAAGCTTTTGTGCCATTTTTCCTCACCTTCAAATCAAACTTTTTGGGCCTTTAAACCACTAAAATTCAGAGCTTTTTTAGTGACAAAAACCAACTTTTGAAGTCCAAAATTGGAGGGGTTAGCCTCCTCTCCTTGTGCCTTGTTTACATACCTAATTAGCTTCATATGTTAACATGTTTTTGTAGCTTAACTTAGCTTATTTTCAGCATGTTTTTGCCTCTGATTTGGGCTACTTTAGCTTTGCTTGGGGTTGTTTGTGTTGTATGAGTAGTCTTTTACATGGTTGTGGTGTAACTTCATGTTTTAGCTTATTGTTTTAGCTATTCTTGTCTTCATTCCAGCATGTTTTCTAATTGATTTTGAGCTATAAAAACTCTGTGTTTTTAGGCTGAAGCTTGGGTCCTAAGGCCATTAAAGGTTGAGGGGTTGATAGCCCTTCTTTGTACCTTATTTTGGAGGCGTTTGCCCTTGTGTTTCCCACCTTTTTGCTGTCTTTTTCCAAGCTTTTAAACACTATTTTTCAGAGCTATTTCAGTGGATAAAAATATGTTTTGAAGTCCAAAAATGGAGGAGCTAGCCTCCCTTCCTTGTGTATTGCTTATTAGTCTAGCATGCTTCATGTTTTAGCCTATTATTCTAGCTTGTGTTAGCTTAATTTTAGAATGTTTTAAGCTATATTTTGGGCTGTTTTGCATCTTTTTTGGGTTGGTTGTTGCTTTTGAGCTTTGTATTGCATAGCTGTGGTGTAATTTCCTTCACTAGCTTAGTGTTTCTAGGCATTGAACATCATTTGTGTGTCTTGATTGCATGTTTTAATGCTTTTTCATGCCTAATTCCAGCATTTAACATCTCTACAACCACCCTCTTTGCTTCACTTTTTCATTTGTTTGAGGGTTGTTTCAAACTTAGGGTTGTTTAAGCTTGAGGTTGAAGCTCATGCTTAATGGTTTAATCCTCTTTTGAGGGTTCATTACCAACGGCATGAAGCTTCCCTCATGCCTTGAACTACCCCTTGGTTGACACTTCTTTCACTTTAGACGACACTCACTACTGGACTAATTGACTAAAGAATGTTTGGTAACTAAAATGAGTAAACAAAATTTGATAAATAAAAGTGTGCAAGATAAGCATTCTTTATGTTGCATTGCATGTGTTCAAATCAGACGTTAATTTGAACACAAGGTAAATGGGACATTTTATACTCAATAGTGATGAAATGTGTCATTTTCCTTGGTCACCATTGCCCTTGATCATGCATGATAGGGTGGTGGTCCTTTTGGGTCATGTTTTGCACTCATTAAACTTGTACAAGCTTGGTTCCTTAGCCATCATGCATGGAAAATGCTTGGTTGATGGTTTGAGGGCCAAGAGCTGCACTCCTCTGAACTTATGTGATGATAAGGAGAGTAGCAGTACATACACTCCTTGAGAATATATTGCTTTGTCTTTGTTTGCTCTCTATTGCAGCAAAAGAAGAAGTCCAGGGAAGGGATGGCTGACCGGCCACTGGTAGTGGCCGACGGCCACCAACAGTAGCCGATCGGCCACCAATGGTAGCCGACAACCACCATTGGTAGCCGACTGGCCATCAATGAAAGTTTTGCACAAGTGTGCTCCTGAGTTGGAGCAGAGGCATTCTGGAAGGTGGTAGCACTGTTGGTGATAAAAAATGTGCAAACAGAGGCTGCAATGGCAAGGCGGTGAATTTTCAGGAGGAAACCAACCAAGCATGCATGTGCTCCTCGCCCCTCGAGGCCATTTAACTGCTTTATTTAGTTAATTAGTGGTAGCTAATTTACTCACCTTATAGCTAGTTAGTTAAAGTGTTTAGCTAATTAATTCGTTTTGTAATATTTAATTAGCTTAGAATAGTTAGTTAAAAATCATGTTGGAATAATTAGTTAACTAGAATAGTTAATTAGTTTTGGTTTGTAATAGTTAGCTTAATTAGCGTAGCTAGTTAGTTTATTCATTTGGACCCTCCTTCGCGAGGGCGTAATGTTGTAATAAGTGTGCGTGCATGTGTGTATGTCTTCCAACCCCACGTCTTTCTCTCTTTTATTTAATCACTTTTGATGGTTAGATTAGAGATCATTTTTCAATTAGCATACCTTATGCTTGCATGTTTGCATCCATTCATTTGTGTTGCATGCACCAAGGCTTGGCGCATCATTCAAATTGCATTGTAATTTCAATACATCTTTGAATACCTGTTTAATCGCATGTTGTTCAAATCGATTCATATGCCATATTAGTAGTCGAGCCTATTAATTGCATATTGCATGCGTTGCATTAGGCATCTTGTATAGTTAGGATCATGCATCTTTCTAACTAGTTTCTGTTTTGGCTTGGAATACTCGGTGAGTTTTATGCTTTAGCATGCTTGCATGAGTGTGATTGCCATATTGCCATAATTCGCATGCTTGCCATGAGGCTATGTGCTTAAATGCTAAATTGTTTGAATGCTTGTGGATGAAGGCTTCGTTGCTTGAATTGGAACGATTCAACAAATGTGAGTTTTAAGCCCACTTTGTTGTGGTAAATTATGTTTTAAGCCCATCGTGTTTGATGGCAAATCCGCATTTTAAGCCCACTTAAGGATGGCAACTTCAAATCATTTTCGAAAACAAACATGAGTTGAATTTGTTCCAAGTCTTGTGACTAGTCTATACTTGCTTGTGCGCATCATATAGTAAAGCTAGCCTAATAACTGGAATAAGAACACATAATGTTTATAAAATGGTATGTCATGATTAGTAGAGGCCGATCTTTGATCGGGCGAGCGGGGGTGCTCATTTTAGGACCTTCCCCTTTCGTACCCAAGTTCCCGAGCCGAGGCAACTTTGGTGATGACGGACACGTGGCCTTTGGCACGAGTTAGGGTTTCCTAAATTTTCCCAAAATAAAATATTTAGGTGGCGACTCTGTAATCTGGCAAAGCAGTCCAATTCTGGCATTATTTGATTTAAAATTGATTTTTCAAAATGATTTGCTGGATTTGGACTCTTTGGTATTTATCAGTTTCACATTGCACTTGTGAGACTAGATTCAGAACTGCGAGAGTCCAAAATATGAGATCTTTCTTTCAAACCCTTTCCGAAAGGTGAAGGCGCGGAAAAAGGCGAGTCCACAAGGTGCATGAAGGCATTTGTGGTGTCCATCAGCTTGGTGTGAAGATGAGATGGTTGCTTCAAAAGCATTTCTATTATTGGCCAATCATCCTTAAAGATTGTATAGAGTATGCAAAAGAATGTCAGGCATGCCAAAAGCATGGCATGATAAGACATGTGCCAATAACTAATTTACATGCAGTGGTGAAGTCATGGCCATTTAGAGGATGTGGAATGGATATGATAGGAAAATGTGTCCACCCTCTTCGAAGCATCATTGTTTCATTCTAGTGGCCACAGATTACTTCACTAAATGGGTCGAAACTAAGCTTTATAAGGCTGTAGATCAAACTGAAGTTATTGGATTTATCAGAGAATTCCCACAAACCTTAATTGTAGATAATGGGACTATGTTTGATGGAAAGATGGTAAAATCTTTCACATCAGAATTTTGAATTAGTCTTATTAATTCCACCCTTTATTATGCACAAGCGAATGGTCAAGCTGAATCATCTATCAAATCCTTGAAAAAAGGAATACAAAGAGTTATGAAAGACAATCCTAGGGATTGGCACAACTTGTTGTTAGATGTGTTATGAGTTTATAGGACTTCTCCAAGGTCAAGTACATGAATCACTCCTTATGCTTTAGTATATGGGCATGATGCAGTGTTGCCTGAAAAATTGACATCAAGTCCTTAATGGTAAAATGCCAATACCAGTTAACTACTGAGTAATACCATCAGAGCATGTTCTTGGAATTAGAGGATGTAGATGAAGCTAGAATTTTGGCATTAAATAATATCCTCTTCCAAAAGAAGAAGGCAACCAAGAGTTATAATAAAAAACTTAAGCACATTAGCTTTGGTGAAGGTGACTTGGTATGGAAGATAATACTTCCAATTGGCATTAAGAGCCATAAATTTGGCAAATAGTCACCTAATTGGAAAGGATCATATGAAGTTCATAGAGTCCTGCCTGGAGAAGCCTACTATCTGAGAAATCTATATGGTTATGTGCATCCCAAGAAAATTAATGGCAGATACTTGAAGCTTTATTATCCAATTGTGTGGGAAACACAAGGAGTGTAGAAAATGCCAAGTAAGAATAATAAAAAGCATGAAACACTCAAATAGATAATAAAGGGTTTTCATTTCATAAAGATTTGAATACATGAAGCCATAAATTGACCCAAAAATCAGTACAATGTTTCAGTTGTTCCCTTACAATTGATTCTCTACTCTTAAGGAATGAGAACAACTGAATGGCTGCATTATGTTGGCTAGCCTTTGGTTAGTAATTTGTAGTTTTTTAGCATTTCGATCCAAGGCTAGGTTGACTGTTGCTAGCTCCTCTTCCGGTTGGGCTTTCTTCTCCAAGAGTTGGGTTCAAAACTGAGAGGCATAGGAATGTTGTCCCTTTAATTCAAACACCTTAGCATGTATATGAGAGACAAACTCCTTGTCCTTCAGCAGTTCCTCCTCTGTAGCCTTGGCCATGTGGCAGATATTGATATAGAAATCTATAGCGGCTGCTACCTGGGATAAGTGAATTGAGAAGGCCATGTTGAACTGCTTGAAGACTTTACAGCACTTGAGGAAACCATTTTTGATGATAGGCTTTTGTAAGGCTTCAAATGGAATTCTTGAGAATGATTGCAGTAGGTCCAAGCAGGTGCCCAAGTCCACCTGAGGAAAGAAGGCTTCACTAGTAGTAAAAGAGCTCTCAGTAATTTCCAAAAGGGAGTCAGCAAGGATTAGTGGCTCAGTCTCACTGTTTAGGGCTCGAACTGGTAAAGATACGCCAAATAAGCTAGCCAATTAAGCCTAAAAAATGTCCATCTCTTCATCTGACATTATCAATGCAAAAGAGTCACTAATTGAGGGAAGAGATGGTAGCATGGGGAGAAAGAGTTGATGAATCCCTATCAGTGTTATAAACGTGCCCGCGTGGGCCTCATGTGCTACAGTTCGGACTCGATTTGTCATGATTCTTAATCTGAACTAAAGAGTCCAAATCCGGCAAATCGTTTTAGAAAACAGATTTTTGTAAAGAAGTGCCAAACATGGACTGCTTTGCCAGATACAGAGTCGCCACCTAAATATTTTTTTATGGGAGAATTTAGGAAACCCTAACTCGTTTGCTTAAGGCCACATGTCCGTCATCACCAAAGTTGCCTCGGCTCGGGAACTTGGGTACGATTGGGGAAGGTCAGCTATGAGCACCCCCTCTTGCCCGATCCGAAGATCGGCCTCTACTAACCATGATATCTTGTTTTGAAAACATATACGTTCTTATTCCAGTTAATTAGCTAGAATTTACTATATGATGCGCACAACACATAAGTATAGACTAGATTGCCTAATTTGGAACAAAGCATTGCATATCCGTTCGTTTGGAAAATGGTTTGGGATTTGCTACTCGCGAGTAGGCTAAAACACGGATTTCAATGAGTTGTTCCAACTCAAACAATCCAAACTTCACCCACAAGCATTCAGGCAGTAATATCACATAAGCACATAGCCACATGGTAAGCATGCTGTCATGTTAACATTCACACTCATGCGAGATGCTAAAGTATAGATACTTACATCGTACTCCGTGCCAAAGCAATGAACTGGTTAGTAATCATGCATGATCCTAGTTCAAGTTAACAAATGGCTAATGCATCGCATACAGAATGTCATTAGAATAGGCTCGACTAATCTAAGGATGACATGTGAAATGCGATAACTCGATGCACGTGTTCAAGTTTGGAATTGAAATGCTATGCGGTTAGCATGATGTGCCGAGCCCGGTGCATGCAAGACTGATAAATGATGCACGCATGCATAGCATAAGGTATGCTAAATTAAACATGCCCTAATACTAACCATCAAAAGCAGGTAAGTAAAAGGGAGAAAGAAGTGGGGGTTGGAAGACATGCACACACACACCCACACTTATTACAAATTTGCCCTCGCTCGGAGAGGCCAAAAGAATATACAAATTAATTAACCTACAAGCTAATTAATTAAATTATACAGACCACCTAATTAATTAACAAATCAATTAAGCTAAAGAAAGCATTTAAAGGCCTCGGGAAGAGGGATGCACGCGTGCTCGGATTGGCTTCGCCCGGAAATCCAATGCCATGCACAAGTTGCCTCTGTTTTCCCTACTTTGCTCCTCTGAAGACTGCAAAAGTCCCAAGGTACACTCTCTGGACATTGGGGAGGGTCACTGGCCAAGGGGGAACACCACCGGCCAAAGGTAAGTGGCCATCGACCACAAATTAAGCTCTCGGCCACCAATTCATGGCCGGCCGGCACTGGATGTAGTCGGTCGGCCCAATCTTCCTGCAAAACCTGTTTTGACAACAGCAGAGGGCAAAACAAGGCATGGCTATGCATTTCAAGCAAATGTGTGCACCAATACACCCGTTATCATGTTTATGACTCAAAAGAGGATGTTCCTTGATTCTCGGACCACTAATCGCGCATTTCAATGCGTGATGGCCCAAGGAACCAAGTTGTGCATGTTGATTTCAAATGAAATGCAAACCAAACAAACAAATAAGGCCTAACCTCTATCACTTGATCAAGAGGCATGGCATGCATGCCAAATGCAACCTAAGCATGCCAGCTAGATGTGCAACACGAGCATGCAAGTAAGCAATGTGCACTAGGCACTCAACCTAAGCAAACAAGCATGCAAGGCATGCAACATGTTAAGCAACTTAATCAAGGGAGATTGCATGCCAAATGCAACATGATTCAAGCATGCAACACGTGCGATAGTCCAAGTATGCAACAACACACAAGGTGAGCATGCAACAATATGCAAAGGAGGGACTTAAACTAATTAGGACAGCTCCTAAACAAGCCCAAAACAGTGGCCAACATGCTCAAGAATGAAGGCTAATATGCATACAAACATGCAGGCATACAAGGTCCAACACTTAGGCACCAAAGAGTAACTTTTTAAGCACACTTAAAAGAGGATAAACATGGACAAATGGCATGCACAATAAGCTCTGAAATCATGTTATAAGAGGTGCCAAACCAAGTAAACAAGACAAGCTAAACATGCAATAATGTCCAAAACTCAAGGTAAGCCAAGGGGCTTAAACCATGGCCATGCCAACCAAGCCTCACAAGGCTAAGAGGACTTAGAATAGTCCCAAGGCAGACCTAAACAAAGCTAAGGACACACCTAGATAGCATCTAAATGGCCTACACATGGAAGCATACAAAAGAGGCCAAACATGGAGCACAAGACAACAACCTTTTAACACATTAAAGGGGCATCAAATGCAAGCATACAAGCACACCACAAGGACTGAAATGGCATGGAAACTGGTTTCAAACCACTGAAACAAAGCAAGGATGGCATGCTAGAGGGGTCAATGCTCAAGGCATACAGGGGGGATTACATGGTAGCTATACAAAGCAAAGCATAGATGTCACGACCCAAACCCGCCCCTATGGTTTAGCATCAGAATCGCCAAAGAATCCGAGATTATCAAGGCTGCTTATGAAAGAATACAAAGAAAAGAGCTGGGGCATGGCGGAAGCCAAAACAGTAAATAAACAATGTCCAATAAGCTGGGACAGTCTGTATACAAAAGACTTTTCATACACATATATATATACATACAGTACAGAACAGTATGCACAATATTTACAATCATTTAAAACAGGGACCAAATCCCTATTAATAGTGGTAACAGTCCTCACAGTATATACAGTAAACAAAACAGATGCAGAGACGGACAAAGGGGAAATAAAACACCCCTAAGCCAAAGCTTGGCAGGCTCGGAACCTCGCAGTGAGGCACAGTGGTTGGCTTGACAAAAAGGGAGTCTACCTCGATGCTTCTAACTCCGGTCTGGTGCCTGAACACCTACATATATATATATATATGAGCAGTGAGCTAAAGCCCAGTGAATAACATAATGCGTAAAGGGGTTTAGAATGAATGTCCTTACAGTAATGAAAACAGTTCATTTCAATCAGTATATCAGTTGTTCAGTACAGTAAACAGTCATATGTGGTACATCCATTAGCATAACAGTACAGTAAACAGTAGGTCTAAAAGACCGAACAGTAAATGATGGCCATCAATCAGTAAACAGTAGTGGTTCCAACGAGGGAACCGACAGAGATCTCTGTAACAGTAACAGTCAGTAACAGTAGTTGCTAAGGATGCCACAATACAGTTCAGAATATAGGACATACATTCATTCAGTTAACAATATCAGTTCGGAAACAGTACAGTTCAATTGTTCAGAAGATAATCATTTTTGAACATATCTTTACACAGTTGTTACTCACAGAGTTCTGGGCTACAGTAAGCTAGAGCGCGTCTCCAGTCGCCGACCCTACACAGTTTATAGAACGAACACACTCTAAGCTATACAGTTGGGAAAGATAATAACTTAATCCCTAATCGCCTCGATGTGTGCTACATCTATATCCTCATTAAGATGTCTTAAACTAGGCCTAAGAATACCTAGGATGGGATGAGGATGCAAAGATGCATTCAGAAAACATTTCCAGAATTTCAAAAAAATAGAGGTCCTACGCGAGCGTAGGTTTCCCCGCTCGAGCGGACATGTAGAAAAAGGTTTCTGCTTGAGCGTCACTTCCCACGCTCGAGCGTAATGCAAAACATGGCAAAAGTACTAGATGCAAGAAAATCACGCTCGATAGGCGCTCGATAGCCGCTCGAGCGCAAGACATAAGGTCCCGCTCGAGCGCCAATTACCCAGCTCGAGCGGACTGTAAAACAGTGCAAAGTACTGGGAGCACGAATTTCCCGCTTGAGCGCCACTTTCCCCACTCGAGCAGGAGTCCAAAATCTGGAATTTCTAGATTTGAACTTCCAAGCTCAAATCAAGTTCAAATGCACAAATTTCGATCCTCTTGGGCTAATTTTCTGGAAAACTCTTGTAAACACATAGAACAACATGATTCAAAGCTCAATTTTAGAAATCAAAGCCCAAGGGTGTTTAATTCAAACTCAATTTCAAACCAATTTTCATGAACATGCTACAAACATGACATGCATGAGTTTAAACCACTTTCAAGCTTCAATTTCATGCTCTAAAGAGCGAAAAATTACAAAATCAAGATGAATTCATGATCTATTCTCAAAACATGGACATGCATGAGAGGAATTATAAACTTGCAACCTCAAAACTTCCAAATACATACAGTCATGCAACAATTAAGCTATAATTCAACATGTTAGAACTAAAACATGACTTAGTTCCTTAATTAGACATGAACCATGCATGAGTCAACTTAAAGACACAATCAAAAGGATGAAATTCATACCTAGGTTCCTTAATTACTAGAATGGAAGCACAATATGCAAGAATCCCTTCAATCTTTACAAGTCCCTAAGCCAATTGTGAAGAACTCAAGCTTTCTCTAACTCTCACTCTCTCAAGTCGGCAAGAACAAGAAATGAGGCCAAAGAAATGTTTTGTGCAAGTGTAATAAGGCTTAAATAACTTCAAGATAGTAGGCCACTAGGATAGCAATTTGGTGAATAAGTCCAACAATGCAATCTAGCTTATATTAATCCAATTTAATCATACTAAATCACATTTCAGATAAATATGTCATAAAATCACATAAATTCTAATGATCGTAAAACACCAATCGATTTCAGATTCGGCCGCCGATAAGGCCTTTAATTTGCGATTTAACATAAAAATATGAACAGATAATCAAACAGTCAAACAGATAGAAATGCATTTAAACAGATATAGTCAATCAATCAGTTTCAGATTTCAGTCAGTCAGTTCAGTATTTCAGTAGCTAATCGGTAAACAGTAACGAGGGTTGTTGCAATGGATGACCCAAATGACCAAAAACAGACCCTTAGCATGCTAAAACAAACATAAAAGCTTCACAAAGCTAGGTCAAAAGCATGCTAGACACAAGGCTCAAAGCACAAAGCATGTTAAGGCAATTCATGGCATTACGTGACAAGTATGCAAGCTAAGCATGGTGTGTCTAAACCAACTTAAAACAGAGGTAAAACATGGCAAAATACTACCAAATACCTACTGAAACATGGCCAACATGAACTCAAAAATGGTGTTCACACATGAGGCTTAAAATGGCAAGTTTGAAGACAACAAGGAGACGGGATGGCCCTCTCCTTCTTAGGACCTTAGGACACCATCCTCACCACTAAAATCCCTCAAGATTTTAGTGGTGAGGAGGCCCAAACAAGGTGGTCCCGGAGCTCACCAAAAATGCACAAAATGGGGGGCCAAACAAGGCCTAAGAGGGGTCAAACAACCCCAAATAACAAAACACCCTTAAACAACTATTTTAAGCAATGAAAAACAAGACTTTTATTAGTTATATAAAAAGTCTAAAAATAGTTGCAAGATAGGCAAAAAAGCTATGCAAAAATGGGAAATAAAGAGCAAGGTTTTTACCCTTGAAGACCCCTTTGAAGAACTGAGCTCCACCAGCCTCCTCAAGCTTGAATCCACTCAAGAACTTCAAGAACACCCCTTTGGTACCTCAGCAACCAAGGTAAGGTGTAATGCTAGGCGTCCTAGTGCAAAACCAAGAACAAACACACACAAAGGGCAAAAGAGAAGGATAAATAGAGATAGATAGATACACTATGACCTAACCCTAGTTCAAACCTCTGGAATTCTTTTTTTGTAACCCTTGAGGAGGGAGGAAGAGCCCTCCTCTTATAGAGGATCACTCTTGCAAAGCTTACAAAACAAGAGTGAAATCCCTCCATACACGTGTATGGAGGGGGTGCAAAGTGTATACCAGCTAGCACAACTGGCATAAAAATATCTGCAAAAGCAAATGCACAGTGGTCGGCCAGCAAAAAATTCCAAATTGACCAAAACAATGGTCGGCCGGCCACAAAGAATGCCGGCCGGCCAAACATATGGCCGATGGCAACAAAACACTAGCCGGTGGCCTTAAGACATGGCCGGTGAGGTGTGGGGATGGCCAACAAGCCATTCCCTGCTCCTCAAAAGCAAAACACAAGTGTTTGGTGCAAAATCAAACACAAAACAGTCGAGTCGAGAGATCCTGAGGCAAGGTGCGTGGCCGAGGCCTCTGGGAACTCAAGACGAACACAAACAAGGATGATCACCGAGTGTTCAAACGGTGACGTCCAAGTCTTAAGGACGGTCAAAAATGGGGTGTCTACAAGTGTCTATTGTCCTGGCCACCAGCAAGTCAAGAGAAGAGAGACTGGAGCTGGATGGTGGGAAAGAAGTTGGTAAGCTGCTAGTGTCATCCTTGGAAAGGCCAATTGCCACTAAAAGAGAAGTGACAGTTGGAGTGATTTTGGTAGGTAAAGGGGCAGCCAGGACTATAAGAGGAGTAAATTGAGATGAGACAAAGGATAGATAGGGTAGATATGGAGTTAGGATTGGGCATAAGGAAAGTGGGATGCTTTGCCTCAAAGAAGGAATGGAAGAAAGCATGTGGAATGTAGAGCTGGAAAGTGGAAGTATTATCTAGATGGGCTCTACACTCATTGGCACTTCGGTGTTAATCTTATTTTTCCCTTTTGAGGTTGCTTTTAAGGGCTCTTCATCCATAGGCAAAGCAGAGGAAGCTAGTGTCGACGGAGGAGGAACTAGCCTGACTACTGCTGTATGTCAGAAAACAAAGGAAAAGTGTAAATTTCATGCCAAACCCTAGAAATGGAAATTATCAAAAGAGATTAAGGGAAAATTACCAACTTCAGATGTGGTAGTGGTGATGGTTGGAGAACTGCGAAGGGAATAATGCTCAGTAGTTTGTTTCTTCTTTGCAGCCTCTTTTTACAATGTAGCAGCATAGCAGCAGCTTCATTCCTTAGTATTTATTGCTGCCTCCTCTTTTTTGACCTTTGAAAGACAATAATCTCTTTACAGTGCTCTTGCTTCACTAATTTGGTAGCTGTCTCATGAGTGAAGGCCTTGGTAAAATCAAAAGGAGAGACTGTCATCTTCTTCTTCCTTTTTAATGGTATTTCTTTTCCTTTTTCAGCCTCCTCCTTTTCTGTGTGAACTTTAGGTCCTCTTCTTCAGGGTCGAGCAAAATTTTTATCTTCTTTTGTTGCTGTTGCTTGCCCCAAAGAATGGTCAAGGCTTGAGACCTTTGAGGAGAGTCTTCCTGTGAAGTTCCTACATCAAACAAAAGCCATAAGTAAATAAGCAAGACATCATAAAAAGAAAGAGAAAGGGAAAGTAGAAGTGCATACATTTCTTCGAAGTAGCCCTGGTAATTCTAGGAGGAGGGGGTGAGGCAGCAGGAGCAGCCACTAAGACAGCAGATATAAGAGCTGGGACAACAGGGACACTAGTGGTCCTAGTCTCTTTGAACTTGGTGTGAAAGGGCACATCTAGCCCTACCAATAGGTCCAAGGGAGAGATAGCTAGGTACACTTCCATATTGGCTGTCCACTAATTCTGGTACCTCCTCAATGCAGTGCCATGTGGGATGAAATGAGTGAATTTGAATTTGACCAAGTCTTGTATCAACTTGGAGGTTGCCTCATCCAGCCTGATTTTTGGCACTTTTAGCTCTCTGGTTACAAGATTGGGGTTAGTTTGGCTGCAAAGAGGGACAAGAATTCCTTGAGTAAGCCTAAATTGGCTAGCAAATTGGGCAGGGTAGTAGGGTTCAACAATACACTTATAAGCTCGAGAATTTAAGGTATCAATAAAGAGCTCCCTTGGAATCAGAATAGAGGCTTACATATCTCTGTGAAAGGGATTGGAGCAGGTTCTGTCAGCCAAGAAAGTCCTCAGCTATACTGGCCTTGTGTTAGCTGCAAAAGCGGCAGAAGAAGGTGGAAATGGGGGAAGCTGGGAGTTGACGAAAGAAAGAGAGATAATAAGCAAAGTTAGAAGGGGAGAGAAACTCTGGCGTACTTCATTCCATAAGTGGTAGGGTCTTGCATCAAGAATCTCAAGCACCTGGAATGCAAGTCAGTGAAGTAGGCAAAAAGCCAGAGTTGTAGTACCCAGAGTAGTCCTCCTTGGTTGGCATCTAGACGTTTTTCACAAAATTGGGAGCAAGTTCTATATACATGACCCTAGACATAAGAAGCTAAGGCTATCTTTTTAGCTGAAGCAAGAGCCTTGGCAAGAGGGCAAATTTAGGCATAATTCCCTATGAGGAGGTGCAAAATAAAAATTTACAGTGCCAATATAAGAGAAAAGAAAAAAACTCTCGATCTATTACAAGGCCCTCTTTCTTATTTTCAAAACTCACAAAATCACTAAAGGAAGAGTTCAGAGAGGGAATAGAGAATGGAACATTAAGATCAGGATAATCAAGACCGAATGGAGTGCCAGCGGGTGATAACCCTAAAAGATGGCACATATTAAGGATGGTGGGGGCCATCATACCACACCTAATTGGAAAAAATTGAAAGCTGGATTCCAAAAACAAAGTGCAGTAGGTATGAGGAAAGGGTCTTCAGGAATAGGAAACCAGGCTAGTCGAAGGGCATCGAGGATGCAAAGTTCTTGGAGGTCCACCATCGTGGCGGGAATAACTCAGTCATACCATTCCTCTCATTCTAGCCATAATGTGGACCAGTAGCGATGGTGATGGTTCATCTTTCAGCTTTCCCAATCAAGGCCACCCTCGTAAAGGAGGCAGTGATCCTCTAAGCGCGGATAAAAAGTAGAGAGTTGGGCAGGAGCTTCCCTGAAAATAGGTCCAAGAACAAACTCCCGTTGAGCATGATAACGGGGAATAAAGATGCGCCGATCAATAGTACACTGTTCACTGGCTTTGTATTTGTCACATTCTTCGTTATTGATTCTCCTCAAAGCCACAGATGGGCTCACACGCTCAACGACTGGTACTTCGGAAGAAGAAGCCATTAGCGGGGGTTGAAAGAAGAAAATGAGTGGGAGGGAAAGAAGGTGCAATTGAGAACAATGAGAGTGGGAGCGATTTCTTTGGACAAGTGAATAGGTAAGCGTGAGAAGAAGGGGTTTTAAACCTTTCTATCCAAAATTACCCATTTAATATAATGGGTCAAACAGACCCAAGTTCTAACCCATGTGTGATTAAGGCTATTATCTTAAATCCATGAAAACACAAGAGCCTTCGAACCAGGTGGATGCCTTATGAAGGAGGGAAACACATTTTAAATCTCAGCTTGGCTTCGAAGATGGTCAGTTGGCTTCAAAGCTAGTTTTCAAGAACTTAGCTTGGCTTTGAAAATAGGTAGTTAGCTTCGAAGCCAGTCTTATACCTTAAATTCAAGCATAACTGAAATTTGTTTACTTCAAAAGTCTTGGAGGTATGCTTTCAGACTTTCTATCAAAGGAAATTTCCTTCGAAGGGGTCTTTATAATGTTCTGTGATAAGGATATGATTCGTGCTTGCTCTTTCAGCATAAATAAGCACAATGAAGCCAGTTCTTGGTTAAGTAAAGAGGAAATTTCAAAGACCAGAAGGCTTACCCATTTGAAAACAAATTTTGTCATTTTGCAAGGAACTGACATGTTTCAAAACACTTAAATCAGGCTTCAAAGCAAGATTGGTTAAATCTAAGTTGATTTTTGCATATATTAGATTGGCCATATAATTGGAAAATGTAAACCCAAGACAAATGTTGTCTCAAGAAGAAACTCCACGCTTCGAAACCTTTAAAATCAGGCATCAAAGAGAAATTGGTTGCTTTGAAGCTGTTTTTACAGATTACATATACAAATAAGGAATACAGGCGATCATGCAATTGGAATACAAAACCAGATCATGCAAATGAGAGTTGAAGAACCTAGTTGTATTGATATATAAAATATTTACATTGAGAGGGCCTATTTGGCTACAAACTCAATTTTGTAATAATAAGGGATAGAAAGACTAACAAGTTCATTAAGTTTAGCCCAACAATGTTCTATGAACTTATGTTCTTTCTTTATTCTATCTTCAATTCTATCTACACTGGGTTGTTGCAGTTGATATGCCCTTATTTAGTGGAAAAGTTGCTCAGCTTTCACCTCGAACTCCGTCTCTTTCAAGCCCTGCTCTGTTTCATCCATGTCTACATCATTCCAGTATGATGAGTCCTTGTCCTTGAAGGCATTATATCCTTCAAGAAGGTTCTCTGGTTCATATTGAGTTTGAATTCGATTGATAGCAATTTCATCCAGTGAGTCATTGGTGGCCGAGAAGTTTTTATGCCAATTGAGTAGGAGGGGGAGCTGGTCCAAGAAGGTATGGAGTTCTGTTTGGGCTATGGGGTTAAGAGCATGACCCCAAGACACAATGTCACAAGCCCATAAGAAGATTCGATAAGGAACATCATCTCTAAGGACTTCAAAGGGTAGATGGAAGAAGGCAGCAAGCAAAAGTTGAGCTTTATACTGCTGAAATGCAGTTGGAGGAACTGGAGGTTGATAAGAAGAGAAATGTTGACCCTTAAAAAGAGTAATTTTCAATTCTTTCACCCAGTTCGAGTTTTGAGGAAGAGGGGGTGTAGAAGGGTCCATCCTAAAAGAAAGAAGAAATTGGGGGTCATTCACCATCTCCAGCCAGTCAGAAGAACAATGTTTGGCCTTTTTACCCAAAAATGACGGACTGAATCCCAATGCTTCAATTGGATGAGGTGTCTTTTGCACTATTCTCGTTAGTACAGAGAAAGTATACCACGCTGAAAGTAGGTTGTCCTCCAGACAGCGACGACGATCAATGGGTACGTAGGGATATACTATGAGCTTCAGGAAAAAGGAGGCACCAGAAGAAGATCATCGGATTCGATAATTCTGTGGTGAATTCGCTCCCTTATTTTAGGCTGAACTAGTGTTGACCAAGTGTCCTAGCTAGTATTTCCAGAAGAAGAAGATGGAGCAGCTTTATCCCATGCAGAGATTATTGGAGCAAATGAAGAGCTTCCAAGATCCATTTATGCAAATGCTTGCTCTAGAGGTTCATATGGTGCAAAAGCTTCCATAACTTGAATAGATGGAGGCAGATAAGTGTGACCAATAAATGCATAAAGGTTCTTTCGAGGACGCTTATCATTATCAAACACCTTCTCGTATGCTCGATCAATGTAGGAGAGGACTTGATTGGCCATTGAAGAAGTATTAACCCCTTCGGATACCCAGATAATGAAGGAAATATTCAAGCGTAAGGGAGAATTTAATAAAGTTCAGTGCTTCATTTCTAAGAAGACGGTTACACTTCTAAGATAAAAGAAGTCCATGTACGTCCTAGGACGTAGATAGAGTGCACTAATCCACTAATATCACCAAGTATTAGGTATATTAGTGCGGGAGGTAATGTTGGCTATATATTTTGTACAGGCCAATTGCAGCTTAACACGTGGCTCGTAAAGGGTAATGCGAGGAGTTAATTCAAATCTTCAATTAACGACGAACACTTGGCAGTTCATATTGGTAATAGTGGGTCTGTGTCGCATGGAACCAGTTAAAAGGCGTGAGGTGATATGGCCCAACGGTTACTCACAATTCAAATTCAAGTGGGAATCCCAACTGCAAAGAAGGCGTCGTGGGAGCAGATTATTTAGGGCCATAACCAGTGATCGTGGAAGGGTATTTTGACGGTTAAAAGTCCATTTCAACGGTTACCATTAGAGAGTATAAATAAAAGAGAAGGCCCCAGAATGAAGGACCCAGACTCAGATCCATAAACCAGTTTATTTACTTTATATTTCTTTCTAGTTTTACATTTCTAGTTCTTTACATTTTCAGCACTTTAATTCCTGTACTGCACTTCATTTCCTAGGAGTAATTTCAAGTAGTCGCTGCTGTAAACCTTTACAAGGCTGGGTCATTTCATTGTAAGTTCTTATTTACTTAATGAAATTCAATTTCTGAATTGTTCTGTACTTGTTATTTCTTATTGATTTCTCTTAAAACAAGCCACCAGTAAAAGCCCTTTTCATTGAAGCTGAAAGAACTTCAAACAATCGTCTGATAATTGTTTGGCAATTAAAATTCTGTAAGGATTGATTGATCTTTGCTGGCACACTTAAATTTACACTATTAACACTCAAAAGCCAAAAAAGCCAACAAGTAGGAAGAAAGGTTTATAATTTTTTGAAAATTAGTGAGAGAGATTATGATGGGAGAGATTATGGAATATTTTGTTATCTTTCCATTTAAAATCCATAAATTAAGGGATGATTATTATTTTTAAAATAATCAATGATTAATTAAACATATCAATCAATAATTTATTTTTTAAATTGAAAATTCAATAATTTTAGAATGGGGATTTGAAATTCCTAAAAGGCTTCTCATTAAATACCCCCTTATACTTATATAATATTGTTGGCTATATATTTTGTACAAGCTAGTCGTAGCTTAATATGTGGCTCGTGAAGGGTGTTTTGGGGTATTGATGCAAGTCTCCAATCAGCAATGGACACATGGCAATTCATATTGATAATGGTGGGTCTGCATTACATGGAAACAACTAGAAGGCGCAAGATAACATGGCCCAATTGTTACTCACAAATTCAAATTCAAATTCAGGAGGGAAGCCTAACTACAAGAATGGCGTAATGGGATGAATATAAGAGAGCATGATCAGTAATCATGGGAGGACATTTTGACGGTTGGAAACCTACTTCAACGGTTACTATTGGAGTGTATAAATAGAAGAAAAGGCCCCAAAATGAAGCCCCTGGACTCAGATCCAAAAACTAGTTTATTTACTTTATTTTCCTTTTCCAGTTTTTATATTTCCAGTTCTTTACATTTTCAGCACTTCAATTCCTGTACTGCACTTCATTTCCTAGGAGTAGTTCTCAAGTAGTCGTTACTGTAAACCTTTTCAAGACTGGATCATTTCATTGTAAGTTCCTATTTACTCACTGAAATTCTGTTTCTGAATTGTTCTGTACTTGTTATTTCTTATAAATTTCTCCTAAAACAAGCCACCAATAAAAGTTCTCTTCATTGAGGCTGAAAGAATTTCAATACAATCGCTTGATAATTGGTTGGCAAATAGCCATTCCATCAAAGTCAATGTTTGATGTGATCCACAAATCCAAAATGGATTTTGAACAACAAAAGTCATGATATAGTGTGACCATGAAAATTCTTTGAACCAAATATATAGACCTTTGAAGTGCTTTTGAGGGAGCTTCGACCTACCTTTGAACTAAATATATGGCGCTTTGAAGTGTTTTCAAGTTTTGAATTACCTTTGAACCAAATATATAGACCTTCGAAGTGCTTTGACACATGGTTTTAAAAACCGGACTGGACTGGCCGGTTCAACCGATTGAACCGCCGACCGGTCGAGGTTCCGGTCCGGGTACACCCACTGAACCAGTCATAGTGGAAAACCGGCCTATTTTGAGAGAACCGAAAAAATCGACAGTCGAACCGCCGAACCGGTCGACCCGGTTCCGGTTCACCGGGTTGATAAAACGAATTTTTTGTATTTTTTTTATTCTTTCTTTCTTTCTTATTATATATATATATATAATTAAAAACCACAGAATTGGAAAGCACTTAAATAACCAAAATCATTTAAATAAAACTGTTAAATACATACAGAAAATAATTTACAATTACAATCGTAGCAACTGCAAAGATCTTAACTAGTTTACAGAATGAGGGATTAATTTTCACTCAGAAACATTCAAGGATGCCTGAATGAATACATTTGATTCTAATTTATAGAAAATATTCTAACTATGCAACATGTGAATTCGTTGATTGATGAAAGCAGTTGGCAGCATTGAGGACTCAGCCGGGCTGTCGGATGCTTTCGGTAGATTCCTTGAATAATTGAGCAGCTTTAGACAAAATTTGATTGAGTGAACAGTAAAAGTGAATAGTGACTTTTACTATTCATGCTTTCAGTGGAAACATGTGAACAAAGGAATCAATATAAATACAAATTGGCAGCTTTTCTCAAAAGAGTATTGATTGAAGCTAATTTGTATCTATATGGAATCCTAAGTTGGTTAAGCAAATGGATCTTGAGCATCTTGAAATTTTAGACCTGAATACTAATTGGTTGATCCTTCAGAAGAGTGTGATCTTTCTGATTCTCCTTCTGAACTTCTTGAACTAGTTGACTGGGCTTCATCTTGATTCATAATTTTGCGAACTAACTGGAGCACTTCATCTTTGGATAATTTGGATTGGGATTTACTTTTGGATTTGACTTTGGGCTGAGCAGGAGGTGAACTAGGCTTTGACTGAACTTTAGATTTTGATTTGGGCCTTGATTGAGTCTTGGACTGAGCTGGAGACTTAGCCTTGGACTGATCAGTATTGGGTTGAATCTTTGACTTGGATGATTTGGGCTTGGAACCACTAGATGAGGGGCTTCTAAGGTTGATTGGAGGAAGACTGGGCTGATTTCCTTGGCTGATTGCAGCAATTGGGTTCTGCTGGGATCTAATCATTGCAGGAGTAAGAGCATATAGATCAGATGGAAATTCTTCTTGAACAATTTCAAAAATCCAGGGTAAGTTGAACTTAGCCCACCATTTGACTGAATGATGACGGATGATTATGTTACCATCAATTCCATAATGCCATTTAAATATCCAATGGATTTTGTATTTGGATATAAAAATTAGCAATAAAGGAAATGATCTTTGATGAACAGTGAATGGGTAAACAGTAGCAAAATAGTTGATTAATTCAAGTAGATTATCAGGAAGGATATCTGAAATGGCGCCATAATGAGTCCACCATCTTAGAAACCAGGAAGGTAATTCTGACTTGAATTTTTGATCAAAACAAATGAACCAGGAGTGGCTGAAAGTTTCATTTTGGTACAAGAAGATCTTGAACCATGCATCAATGTAATCATGGTAATTGTATTGAATAGAGTGACCAGGCAAATCACGAAGCTGATAGGGAGGACCCCATTCAGCTAAGGAAACAATGTTGTGAATGTAAATAGAATGATACAGAACCTTGCTAGCATAGGTTCGATCATAAATGGGTTTGATTAGAACTGATTGGTGATGGATCAAGATATCCTTGTAATAGGTTAGTGTTTTCTCTAGATGTGAAAGAATGAAATGGCATCTAGAGCCAAAATAAGATTTAGCAATTTCATGAATAGTTTGACTCTTGGAATGACTAGGTTCTTTGAAGAACAGGTTAGTGGTGGTTGATTTAACATAATCAGATCGAGAAGACCTGGTTGGATTAGCAGGGAACGGAGTAACTAAAACTGCTTGGCTTGAAGAAGCAAAAGGATCAGAAGCCAAAGCAGAAGAATAATTGGGTCTGGGGATGTTACCAAGAGCTTGGTAACGGTTGACCATTTCAATTGGGTGGTACTGAGTAACTAACTCCAAAGGAGGAGGAACAATTTGTTGATTAGGTTTACTAGATGGAACCAAAGCCTTAGAAGGAGGCCTAGGGCGAGACTTCTGTAGAATTGAATAATAATTAGTAGCAGAGATTAACAACCAGATAAAAGATCAAAATAATATTGATGATGATTCAAACAATTGTAATTATGAGCAAGTAAATTGCGACGAGCTTGAATCTGATGGTAATTGATGTATTGGGCTCGTTTAGTAATTTTTTTGACTAAGTTTGAGATCAATACACATTTTTAAACCTTCTTTTTGAATAGTGCTAATTATATCACCATATGTCAAATTATCATATTCAATAATACCAGTAGGTTGACTAAGAACATCTCTAATTTTATGGGCAAATAAACTAGGTAAACCATTAATAAATTTTTATTTCCAAAATGATTTTGCACAGTCTTCTCTTAACATAACTCGAGATGTAAAAACATCTTTATACCATCCAAAATCGCTTAAGGTTGGGCAAGTAAGATTACTAAGTTGATCATGTATGCGAGAATAAATATTAGTAGGTGTTCCTATGAAATGTCGAATAATTGTATAGATTAATGTATTAATACTGTCTGGGTGACAACATCCAATATTTTCATCGAAGATAGGCATATCATTTTCATCCACTTGATTAGCATAAATAATAGAGTCTCTTTGATCGTTAGTAAGATATTTTTCCCACCAAGATTTGAGCATACCCGTAAAACCAGAGGTAATAAGAGCAACAATTTCAGGTTGTGAATATTGGGGATAATTTGAAAGATAATTATTTGAGACCATAGATAAGTGATTTAATTTTTGAAGGATTTGATCTTCACTAAGACCATCAATATTCCATTCATATAATCGTTTAGCAGAAACAGAGAATTGATTATTAATATTTGTTTCTTCAAATTGGAGATCAAGTGGAGTAGGTTTAGAATACCAATTTTTGGTAGTTTGAGGATTAACTTTGGGATAATGGATTTTATTAAGATTAGAGGATTGGAACTGTTGAGCTAATTGATTGATTTGATTATCAGTATTATCAGTGTCAGATTGAGAAGAAGTAGCATCAGTAGGAGCTTGTTGATTTAAAACAGTAAGACCTTTATCCTTAGAATGGGAGGCTATATCAATGGTAGATAATTTACTGAAGAGTTGTTCAATAGCTTTGATAGTAGTTTGATCATTGGTGACTAAACTAGTTCTTTTAGTACAATTACTAGGGAGATTAAGCAAAGGTTGATCTAAAGGTTATTTAGTAGATGTAATAGTATTGGAATCTAAAGTAGTTTCTATTTTATCTAATTGTTTACCAATTATTTTTAAGCATTGATTAGTGTAATTATTTTGTTCAATGACTTTTTTAATTTCAGGGTCGGAGCTAGGTAATTTAAAAGGAGAGGCTGGAATTTCAGAACCTTGATGTTCAATAATTATATTTTCTAATGGAGGATGATTAGAGCTAACCGAAGTTGTAGAAGAAGTTTTCCATTTATGATTTGTGATTGTATTTATCTTTTTGTAGTGGTTTTCAACATATTCTAAAAGGGGTAATTCTAAACTATATTCAACCATAAAATTATACCATTGATATATATATAATAAAAATTTAATTGGAAACTCTCTTTTAAGGTTCTCCTCTTGTGAGGAATCCCATTAAGAGCTTGAAATTATTGTGAAAGCCTCTATCTATTTATAAGAAAAAAATTCTTTCAAAAAAACTCAAGAAATCTATATGGGATTCAATCAAATTTATTGGAGAAAAACTTAAAATTTTGATATCCCTTCAAAATTTTTGCTCTTCTTTCAATCAAATTATTTGAATTAAAATCATATGGAGGGAATATTGAATATTTAATTTCTTCTTCCAAAATTAAAATTAATAATATTTTTAAATATATTTTTATATTTTTTAATAAAAAAAGTATTAAGAGAAATATTTAAGATTATTAAAATTTTTAATTTTTAATTTTATTACTTATATTTTTATTTAAATATAATTTTAATATATTTATGACGTCATGGTTCGATTCCGGTTCAACCTGACGGTTGAACCGGTGACCCGTCCACCCGATCATTTTTCCGGTTCACTCACCGGTTCGGTTTTTAAAACATTGCTTTGACATACCTTCAAAGTGCTTTGGCTGCTCTTAGCCGAGTTCTACCTTTCAAACGGTTAATTTGTTCTTCAGTGTATCAAATTCATCAGAACAATGCTTAAAGATGATTGTTTTATTAGCCATTTCATCAAAAATAAATTTTGATGTGGCCCACAAATCCAAAATAGATTTTGAACACCGAAAGTCATGGCATAATGTAGCCTTGGAAGTTCAAATACTTTGACATTTTCAACAATGTCAAATATTTTAAATCCGTCAATAGTGGGTTAATTATCATCTTTAATCACTTTTGGTCTAAGAACATGTTCTTTGGCCAAATAACTTTCATCATTCATTGACAAATGGAGTTGTTTTTTTTTTTTTTTTAGCCATTGATGGCTTATGAAAATCCTTCATAGATATGTTATTTCCATGGCTTGACTTTCTAAAAATGGGTTTTTTAACCCCCCAAGCCTTATATGGAACATCATTTTTAATCATATTTGGCTCAACAACATGCTTTTTAACCATGTTATTTTCATAAGTTGGCTCTTTAAAAGTGGGGTTTTTAACCCCCCGAGCCATGCATGGAACATAATTCTTAGCCAAATTTGGCTTAGGAACATGCTCTTTTGTTATGTTAATTTCATAATTTGGCTCTCTAAAAATGGGCTCTTAAACCCTCGAGCCATTGATGAAATATTTTCATTAATTTCAGTCATAGATGACTTGAAAACATTTTGTAAAACCCCACAAAATTCAGTCGTTGAAGACTTGACAAGAACGGTTGATAACTCATGTCTCCATTGGCAAATTTTCACAGCAAGTTGATGAATTACTCCAATTAAATGGTGTATTTTTTTCTTCTACCAAATAATATGGTAATGAAGAAACAACTTGGAAATTTTCTTCATCGAGAAAATGGATCTCTTCTTAAAGATCCAAAAATTTTCTTTTACGCCAATATATTTCATTTTGACAAATTTGAATAGCAAAATTCAATTCATTTGTCATTTCTTCTTTTATGCCTTCATCAAGGCACTCGTTTTCTCCTTGTCGTCTACGTCTAGCCGTTATAATGGTCCCACTGGGCGTGCCAAAAATATATGTTGGCTTTTTTGGCTTTCGAAGGTTAATATTGTAAATTTAAACGTGCCAACAAGGATCAATCAGTCCTTATAGAATTTTAATTGCTAACCAATTATTAGACGATTGTGTTGAAGTTCTTTCACCCTCAATGAAGATGACTTTTACTGGTAGCTTGTTTTTGGAGAAATTTATCAGAAATAACAAGTACAGAACAATTCAGAAACTAAATAGTTAGAGAGATAGCCACGACTCTAGAAGGAGTAGGCTGGGATGAGGCAATGGACATCAGGGGCAAATAGGAAGATAAACCAGGGGATAAGGAAGATGGAATGCTTTGCCTCAAGGAGAAAAGGTAAGAAAGTATAGGAAGTGTAGAAGAGGGGAGTGGAAGTAATCTTTGAAGAGGTGTTACACTCCATGGCAGTTCAGGATTGACCTTCTCTTTTCCCTTTAAAGTTGTCCTTAGTTCTGAAGAAGTCAAGAAGGGCCCATCATCTATAGTCAAGGTAGAAAAAGCCAGTGTTAAAGGAGGAGGAACTGGACTAGCTGCTGCTGCATTTCATAAAACAAAGAGAAAATGTTAAATTTATGCTAAGTCTTGGAAAAGAAAATTTTCAAAAGGGACTAAGGAAAATTACCAGTTTCAGTGATTGTAATGGTGATGGTTGGAAAGCTGCGAAGGGCATAATGCTTAGCAGTTTTACTCTTTCTTGTAGTCTCCTTTTGTATTGCAATAGCAGCAGTAACTTCTTCCCTTAATATTTGTTGCTGCCTCCTTTTTTTGGACCTTTAAAATACAATAATTTCTTTGGTCTATTCCTTTTCCACTGCTCTGACAAATGCGTCATGAGTGAGGTCCATGACAAGCTCACTAGGGGAGAATGTCTTCTTTCTCCTCTTCAGTGGGGCTTCTTTTTCTTCATCCTCAAGCATCGTCTCCACAGGGTCAGGTTGCAGTAGGAGTTTTCTTCTTCTTTTTTTGTTACTGTATACCCTTAAGGATGTTCAAGGCTTGAGTTCTCTGAGGAAAGTCCTCCTGTGAAACTCTTACACCCAATATTGAGGCTATAAGTAAATAGACAAGACATCATAAAAGGAAAGGGGTAAAAGGAGACGAAGTTTGTACCTTTCTTCAAGGTAGCCTTGGTAATTCTAGAAGGAGGAGATAAAGCAGGAGGAATAGAAATTGGGGTAGTATGAGCAGTGAAAGAGGTGATGATAATTCCAGTCTCCTTGGGTTTGGCTTGAGAGGACACATCTAACCCTTTCAGCAGATCTTTGGGGGAAATGGCCAAGTGCACCTTCATATTAGTTGTCCACCAATTTTGATATCTCTTCAACGCATTGCCTGTGGGATGAAGTGAGAGAATTCAAATTCATCCAAGTCTGTTATCAATTTGAGGGTTGCTTCATCCAACTTGGTTTTGGGCACCTTTAGCTCTCTGGTTGCAAGATATGAATTAAAGAGGCTATAGAGATGGACAGGAATCCCCTGAGTAAGCCCAAATTGCCTAACAAATTGAAAAGGGCAATAAGCCTCAGATATGCACTTATAAGCTCGAGGGTTCAAAGTGCCAATAAATAGCTCCCTTGGAAATAGAATGGAAGCCCACATATCTTTGTGTAAAGGCTTGGAGCATTTCTTATCAGCCAAGAATGTCCTCAGCCAGGTTGGCCCTGTGTTAGCTTTGAAAGGGCAGAAAAAAGGTGGAAACAGGAGAAATTGAGAGTTGATAGAAGAAAGTGAAGTAATAAGCGAAGCTCGAGGGGTAGAGGAAAACCCTGACATATTTTTCTCCATAGGTAGTGGGGTCTTGCACTAAGAATCTCAAACACCTAGAATGTAAATCAATGAAATATGAAAAAAGCCAGAGTTGCAATACCCAGAGTGGCCTCCTTGATTAATGTCCAGAGGTTTCTCACAAAATTAGGAACATACCCTATAAACATGGCCTAAAACATAAGAAGCCAAGGCTATCTTCTTCTTCGAAGCAAGAACCTTGGCAAGAGGGGCAAACTCAAGCATGATTCGCTGAGATAAGGTACAAAAAAGGAATTTGCATAGCCAATATAGAATAAATGAAAAGAACTCTTGGTCAGTCACATGACCTTCCTACTTATTCTTAGTCTTTACAAAATCACTGAAGGAAGAGTTCAAAGATGGAATGGTGAAACTAACCGAAGGGTTTGGGTAATTAGGGGTGAAAGGATCACCAATTGGTGAGAGCCCTAAGAGATGGCAAATATCAAGAACAGTAGGAGCCATCATACCACATTGGAATTGATAAAAAATTAAAAACTGAGTTCCAAAAGCAAAGAGCAGCAGGAATAAAAAAGGGGTCTTCAGGGATAATAAACCTAGAGAGGCGAAAAGCATTAAAGATACAGAGCTCTTGCAAGTCCCATTCTCTAGCAAGGACAACTCTGTCATACCATTCCTCTCATTCTGTCCTCAAGGTTGGTTCATCCTCTAGCTCTCCCAGTCAAGGCCCTTCTCATAAACAAGGCAGTGATCCTCAAAACGAGGATACAGAGCAGGAAACACGACAGGGGCTTCTCTAAAGATAGGTCCAAGGATGTATTCTCCTTGAGCATGGTGACGAGGGATGAAGATATGCCCATCGATGGTGCTTGGTTCACCAGCTTTGTATTTTTTTATCTCGCACCTCCTCAAAGCCACAAATGGACTCATACGCTCAATAACTAGTACTTTCAAGGAAGAAGAAGCCATTAGTGAAAGGGTGAAATGGGGGTGGAGAGAGTGATTATGAGAAAGGTAGAAAGCTGAAGTTGAGAGCAATAGGAGTGAAAGGGGAATTTTGGATAAGTGAATAGGTAAAAGCGAAAGAAGATGGGGTTTTTAAACCTTTTTGTCCAAAATTACCCATTTAACATAATGGCTCAAATAGAGCCAAGTTTTGACCCATGTGTGATTAAGGCTTTTATTTTGAAACTCCTGAAAACACACAGAAAGAGAGCTACAGTATCTGGATATCTTATGAAGAAGAGAAACACATTTCAAAAACTCAACTTGGCTTCGAAAACATGTAGTTGGCTTCGAAGCTAGTTTTTCAAATACTTAGCTTGGCTTCGAAAGTAGGTAGTTGGCTTCGAAGCCAATTTTATATCTTAAACTCAAGTATAGCTGGGGTTTGTTTACTTCGAATGTTTTGAGGGTATTCTCTTTGGCTTTCCATAAAAGGAAATTTCCTTCGAAGGAGTCTTTGTAGTATTCTGTGATTAGAATATGGTTCTTACCTAATTTTTTGGATTTCAAAATAAGTAAGCACTATGAAGCCAGTACTTGGTCAAGTAATGTGGAAGTTTCAAAGACCAGAGGACTTACCCATACATGAAAGTACTTTCTTGAACTTTCTGCTAAAACAAACCCTTCAAAGACAAAGATTGTCATTTTGCAAAAGAAACTCCATGCTTCAAAAACACTTAAACCAGGCTTCGAAGCAAAATTGGTTAATTCAAAGCTGTTATTTACACAGATTATGTGAAGAAAGTAAGGAATAAGGTCATATTAACCATACAATTGGAATATGAAAACCCAATTTTATTAATAAAACATTTACATTATGAGGGCCTATTTGACTACAAATTCAATTTCATAATAATAAGGACTATAAAAAGTAACAAGTTCATTGAATTTAGCCCAGCAATATTCTATGAACTTGTGTTCTTTCTTTATCCTGTCTTCAGTTCTATCTAAATTGGGCTGTTGCAGCTAATGTGCTCTTAGTTGGTGGAAAAGCTGCTCAGCCTTCACTTCGAACTCAGTTTCCTTTAAACCCTACTCCATCTCGTCCATATCCATATCATCCAAGTACACTGAGTCCTTGTTCTTGAAGGCATCATATTCTTCAAGAAGGTTCTCTACTTCATACTGAGTATGAATTCGAATGGAAGCAATTTCATCCAATGAATCACTAATGGCCAAGGAGTTTTTATGCCAGTTGAATAGAAGAGGGAGCTGGTCCAAGAAGGTATATAGCTCTTTTTGGGCTACGGGGTTAAGAGCATGACCTCGAGACACAATGTCACAAGCCCATAAAAAGTTCTTGTGAGGAACATTATCTCCAAGTACTTTGAAAGGTAGATGAAAGAAGGCGATAAGCAGAACCTAAGCTTTAGACTGCTGAAATGCAGTTAGAGAAATTGGAGGTTGGTAGGAAGAAAAATGCTGACCCTCGAAGAGAGTGAGTTTCAATTATTCTATCTAGTTAGGATTCTAAGAAAGAGAGAGAGAGAGAGAGAGAGAGAGAGAGGTTGGTAGGAAGAAAAATGCTGACCCTCAAAGAGAGTGAGTTTCAATTATTCTATCTAGTTAGGATTCTAAGAAAGAGAAAGAGAGAGAGAGAGAGAGAGAGAGAGAGAGAGAAAGAGGGTGCAGAAGGGTCCATCCTAAAAGAAAGAGGAAATTGGGGGTCATCACGCACTGTAGCCAGTCAGAAGAGCAAAATTTTGCATTCTCAACAAAAAATGAGGAACTGAATCCCAATGCTTCGATTGGGTTAGGAGTCTTTTGCACTATCCTCATTGGCAAGGAAGAGGCATACCATGCTAAAAGTAAATTGTCCTCTAGGCAACGAAGGCGATCGAAGGGCATGTAAGAGTATACCAATGAGCTGCGAGAACGAGGAACTAAAAAGGGATCATCGAATTCAACAATTCTGTCATGAATTTGCTCCCTTATTTGAGGTTGAGCCGATGTTGACCAAGCATCCCAACCAGTGTTTCCAAAAGAAGATGAGGCAGCTTTGTCCCATGTAAAAGGTTTCGGAGGAGAGAACGAGCTTCTAAGATCCATTTTGGAAAATTCTTGGTCCAAACATTTGTATTTCGCAAAAGCTTCCATAACTTGTATAAATTGAGGCAAATAATTGCGGCCAATAGTAGTTTGTTAGGAGTAGTTTCAAGTAGTTTGTTGCTGTGAACCTTTTCGAGGTTAGGTCATTATAAGTTCATTGTTAGTTCTCATTTACTTAATGAAATTCAGTTTCTGAACTGTTTTGTACTTGTTATTATTTATAAATTTCTCATAAGCAAAGCTACGAGTAAAAGTTCTCTTTATTGAGATTGAAAGAATTTCAACACAATTGTCTGATAATTAGTTGACAATTAAACTTTCTGTAAAGACTTATTGATTCTTGCTGACACGCTTAAAATTACATAATTAACCTTCGAAAGTCAAAAAAATCAACAATCATTACGTCATATTCAGATTCTATATAATCTAACAAAATTTGTGGAGATGTATTTTCTGAGTACCAACACGTGGCCGAGGTGACACCGAAGTGTCAGCAGAAATCCCCACGTGTTATGGTAGTTGTGCCGAGGTTATCTCGGCTAGGCCAAGGTTACCTCCGAAGATATCGGAATCCGAGATAAGCGGATAAAGGACAAGAGTCCTAGAGTGAAGAGGAAGCTCAACCAAGATATGGACAAGAGTCCTAGATTGGGGGAAGACTTCAGTTTGGGGTAAAGATAAACTCTCAGGGAGTATGTCTTAATTCCACTGAGAGTCCTAGATTAGCAGGAGTCCTAAGTCCAAGGGGACCGGTTCTGTTGGGACTAGGATTGTATTGGCTATAAAAGAGAGGCACCCCATGGGTCTAAGGTACGTTGTTTATACTCAAGCTTGTGAGTTTAGCACTTGATTATCTTTGAGATATCTTGACTTGATCGTCGGAGTCCCCGTGGAAGAACCACCACGGAGTCTTTTCCTTTGTGCAAAGTTCTGAGGAGCCGTCTACTCGCTGTGTTCTTCCTGAATCACTAAGAGGCGGTGTGATCGGAAAATCACTCACACAATTTGGCGCCGTCTGTGGGAACGAGAGAAGAGTAGATGGCGATAACTTCGCAGAGGAAAAGGTTGGGGATGACGCTCCGGTTGGGAGTGGAAGACCACGACCTTAACGGAAGAAGGAGACCACAATGAGGAAGTTCGTGATCGGAATCACTTGAAAAAGCCGTCGGACAAGATGGTGATACATCAAAGAAGGCGAGAGGCAAGTACTATAATGAGGATGACCTCCAGACTGGAAAGACAGATGTCTGAGGAGGGATGAAGAAGGAAAGGAGATGTCAAATATGTTGGCAGACCTTTAGTCGGTCGTAAACTTCATGATGCAGAATAATGTCATGCAGCCGCCATACCCGCCGCAGACACGCCAATGCCAAAGAAACGCCGGAAGAAGGGCGGAAAGAAATCCGAAGCCCCACAAAGACACGAGTGGAAGGTACTCTCACCGACCCTCCAGGGAAGTCGGCCGAGAAGAGCCGAGAAGAGAAGAGTCCCGAAGGACATACCGCGAGAAGGAAGCAGACCCCAAAGAACATCGGCATGTTCCGGGGCGGATATTGTGCTTCGATGCATCCTGCGGAGAAGGATCAAAAAGGGGCCACCATGAGGCCGAGAGTAGTGCGCCGAAAAGGCTGAAGCCCAATGACAGCAGGGCTGCAGGAAGAAGTAAAGAGGACTTAAGGGATTACCTCAAGAGGAAACAGGAGAATGCCGGAGCCGAAGTAACTTCCCCGGTTAAGCCGAGGACTCCTTTCTCGGCAGAATTGGATAAATTCGTCGCGCCGAAAAGATTCAGTATGCCGAGGCTCCAGATATATGATGGTAAGTCGGACCCTAACTTCCATGTCGGATTATTTTTGAATTCAATGGCATTGTACAGTGGGAACGAGCCGTTGCTCTGCAAAGTGTTCCCTTCATCCTTCGGGGAGATTGCATCAGACTGGTTCCACAAACTGCCAAAGGGGAGCGTGAAGAGCTGGGAAGGCCTGGCCGAGATGTTTGTTGCCAGGTTCATAACAAACAAAGCTACGACCATCGAGGGTGGATGCGTTGATGGCCCTAAAAATCAGCAAAGATGAAAGCCTTAGGGCGTACGCAAAGAGGTACTATGAGGTGTTCAATCGAATACCAGAATGCAACCAGGAGGTGGCGGTCGTATCTTTCAAGAACGGCCTGAAGGATGACTGTCCATTGCGGAAGTCTTTGGCAAAACCCGCTAAAGAGCATGGAAGAACTCATGGCGAGAATTGAGAAATGACGAGCCGAGGAAGACACCTCGGGAACAAGGATCTGAAGATGAAAAAAAACGGCAGCCAAGCGAGGCCGAGGTAACAATGGGCAGAACAAACAGGAGACGGAGTTAAGGACTAAACAAGCAGTGACGACGGTGTTCCGAATTCCAATCCAAAAGGTCCTTGACCAAATTCGAAACCAGCCCTATTTCAGGACGCCGGCAAGAGCACAAGGAGAATTCATGGGGAGAAACCTTGGTAGGCGTTGTGCCTACCATAATGAGCAGGGCCACCCAACTCAGGGTTGCAGAGCCCTTAAAGCACACTTAGAAGATCTGGTGAGGCAAGGCCATTTAAGAGACCTTGTGGATGAGGCCAGAACCAGGGAAGAGCAGGCACGATTGCCTCAAGCACCAGCAGCCCCGCCCCCCCCAGCACAGCAACCACAGGCAGGTGGACCTCGGGTGGTTAACGTGATCCACTCAAAGGTGAATGAAAACGACATACGGGGGGAGACGCAGCGGGTGAAACATCTGCAGCATGTCAACCAGGTCGGACTGAAAAGACCTCGGCCTGAAGATTGCCGAGGACCAGCGATAACCTTCACAGAGGCCGACCTTGACATGGTTCAGCACCCGCACAATGATGCCCTGGTAGTATCCCTCCAGGTTGGGGAGTGCCAGGTGAAACGCATCTTGATTGATCAAGGTAGCTCCTGCGACATCATGTATGTCAGATGCTACAAGGAGTTAGGCCTTCACCCGGATGACATGGAGCAGTCAAACGGCCCGATGGTCGGCTTCAATGGAACGCCGACATGGCCTTTAGGCGCAACGAGCCTGGAGGTACAAGCTGGCACGAAGAAGATGAGGACAGAATTTATTGTGATTGATACGCCTTCACCTTACAACATCATACTGGAGAGGCCGTGGTTGCATGCAATGGGGGCAGTTCCCTCAACCTTGCATCAATTGCTACGATTCCCAACAGAACATGGGATTGAGGAAATCAGAGGAGATCGATTCAAAAAAAATTGCTCTATGGCAACAATGAAGTTAACTCAACATTCGAGAACCAATGAGCAGAGGTTGAAGAAGAGGACATGAAGGTCCTAGATGATGTCGGCAAGGAGCCGACCGAGAAGAGTGAAGAAGCATTGAAGAAAATCTTCGTCCAAGAGGCGATGAGGAACGCTTCTTTCTTCTCGACGCAGGATTAGCCGAAGAAGAAAGGGAGTTGGAAGCCTTCGAGAAAAAATATTGAGGTGTTCGCCGGACACCTTATGAAATGCCCGGCATTGACCCGAGGTCATATGCCACAGACTCAACGTTGACAGTCGGCCAAACACAGTAATACAACGAGCGAAGACCGACGTTGATGCACGTCGAGCGGTGGAAGAGGAAGTAGCCGGACTTCTAGAGGCGAGCCATCCGAGAAGCCAATTATCCGACGTGGTTATCAAATACCGTGGTAGTAAAGAAGAAGAATGGCAAGTGGAGGGTCTGCGTGGACTTCACAAATTTGAACAAAGCTTGTCCCAAAGACAGCTTCCCTCTGCCAAAGATCGACCAGTTGGTGGACGCCACCTCTGGACATGGAAGAATGAGCTTCTTGGATGCATATAGGGGGTATCACCAGATAGCCATGTACCCCCCGGATGAGGAGAAGACAGCGTTTATCACTCCCAAAGGTCATCTTTATTCTGAGTCATGCCTTTTGGGTTGAAGAACGCATGAGCAACTTACCAAAGGCTGGTGACCAAGATGTTCAGACACTTGATTGGCCGAACTGTGGAAGTCTACATCGATGATATGGTCGTGAAGACCAAGGAACCGAAGGATCATCTCGCTGACTTAGAAGAGGTCTTCAACATACTCAAAACATATCGGCTCCGACTAAACGCATCGAAATGCGCATTTGGAGTCGGATCCGGTAAGTTCTTGGGGTACCTGGTGACAAGAAGGGGCATTGAAGCCAGCCCAGATCAGATCAAGGCCATTCTGGAATTACAGAGTCCCACATCGGCTAAGGTGTTCAGATGCATCGGAAGGGCCATGACCCTAAACAGTTATGAGAAGCTCGGACAAGTGTAAACCCTTTTTCAATCTGGTGAAAAAGGCCACGGATTTTTTATGGACAGAGGAACCTGGGGAGGAACTGTTCTTATATCTGGCAGTTTCAGAGCACGCAGTAAGTGCTGTGATTATCCGAGAAGAGAAGGGAGAGCAGAAGGCAGTCTACTATGTAAGTAAAACCTTGGCCGATGCAGAAACAAGGTATTTACCACTGGAGAAATTAATGCTGGCCTTGGTAATGGCCTCAAAGAAGCTAAACCATTATTTTCAGGCTCACAAGATAGTGGTTCTGACAGAGCACCCATTAAAATCCTTGTTGCAACAAGGAGACTTGACTGGACGAATTGCTAGATGGGCAGTAACTTTGGGCCAGTATGACCTGGAGTTCAGGCCAAGAACCGCAATTAAGGGCCAAGTCTTGGCCGACTTCGTGGCTGAGTTCTCGCCAGAATACATCGAACAACCGGCTCCGTTGAGCCGAGATGAACGATGTCCAAGAAAGGAAGGAGAAGCCCAGCCAAAGGGTAAGGAACCGAGGAAGGAAAAACTCAGACCCTGCAGCATCTACATCGGCGACTCCTTTCAACTTTTTGTTGATGGGAGCTCAAATCGGCAGGGTGCAGGGGCAGGAGTAGTGTTAATTTCCCCCGATGGGGAGATACTGGAGCAGTCTATTCGACTAGGGTTCAAAGCCTCGAATAATGAGGCGGAGTACGGCTTGATTCTTTGAATTGGCCGATGTGGCAAGATGCACGAGGTAATAGTCTTTTGTGACTCACAACTCATAGTGAATCAAACTACAGGAGAGTTTGCTGCCCGAGATGAAAGAATGTCGGCATACGCAAAAGAAGTCATCAGACTGGTAGACATGTTTCAAAACTGCCGACTTCTTCAGGTTAGCCGAGATGATAACAACCACGCCGACGCGTTGGCCAACTTAGCAAGCTCAATGCAAACCAGAAAGACGAGGACAATCATGGTGGATTACCTATCAAGCCCGAGCATAGAGTCACCACACACAATGCAAGAAGCATTATGTGTGGACATGGGACCAAGCTGGATGGATGCAATTATTGCATTCCTGAAAGAGGGAAAACTGCCAGAAGATCGAAAAAAAGCACACAAGGTCGGTGAAAGTCGGCCAGATTCACTGACAATGAGAGGGACAAGCTGTCTGAAGATCCTTCATGGACCTCTTTTAAGGTGTGTACACCCTCTTGGTCGAAGACTTTTGTATGAAATTCATGAAGGAGTTTGTGGAAGCCACGCAGGCGATTATTAGCTCACGGGGCCATTACCTGGGGTATTGGTGGCCTATATGCAAAAAAGACGCAGGCCTATGTGAAGAAATGTGAACAATGCCAGAGGTTTGCACCATTGATACATCGGCCATTCTTGACTGAACCTCGTCTCTAGCCCTTGGCCATTTGCCCAATGGGGATGGATCTCGTTGGACAATTGCCCCAAGCCATCGGACTGGAAGTACCTACGGTAGCAACGGACTACTTCACAAAATGGATAGAAGCGAGCCCTTGCCAAAATCCGAGATGTGGATGTGAAGAACTTCATCCGGAAAAACATCATCACCAGTTGGGATTCCAAGGGCGATCGTTCTTTACGGAACACGCTTTGACAAAGAAACTCATCAAGAATTTTTGCGCCAAGTTCAAGATAAAGAATTATTTTTCAACACCAAGCTTTCCCCAAAGTAATGGGCAAGCCAAGCATCAAACAAAGTCATTCTAGATGGAATAAAGAAAGAGAGGCTGACAAAAGGAAAGTGGGTAGACGAATTGCCCAACGTGCTCTGGGCATATCGCGACTACTGAGAAGATCAACAGAATCCTTTTGCCATGGCTTATGGCACGAAGCGATCATTCCACCGGAGATCGGCATCCCGTGGATCGTAACATGAGGAGTTGAGAACGGGTCTAATGATGTGCTCTTAGCCCGAGATCTGGACCTACTAGAAGAAAGAAGAGAGAAAGCTGCAATCCAGCTTGCAGCATACCAGCAACAGCTTGCCAAAGCTTACAACAAGAAGGTCAATCCAAGGGATTTTCAAGTCAATGACCTAGTCTTGAGAAAAGTCGTCGGCAATAAGAAGGATCCCAGAGAAGGCAAGCTTGGCCCAAACTGGGAAGGCCCCTACAGAATCACCTCGGTGTTAGGGAATGGGGCATATCGGCTCGAAGACAATGAGGGCAAAGCATTGCCTAGACCATGGAACACTTGTAATCTAAAGTTTTTCTATCATTAGATGTTCTCTGATTTTTTTGCTGATATGATCAATAAAATCTTAGCAGAATTTCTCTGAACTTATACAACTTGGCACGATGTTGTTTTTTGAATAATGAGAACCCAAGAGGAACTTAGGTTCACATTGGGGGCAGAGAGAAGACATTAGTAATGCTCAGCCGAAGTTAAGCTGAGATAAATTCCTTATCTTTACTTGTTGAAATTTGTAGCAATTTACAAGTCAAAGTTAATGAGATAAATTCTTATCTTTACTTGTTGAAATTTGTAGCAATTTACAAGTTAAAGTTAAGCCGAGATAAATTCCTTATCTTTACTTGTTGAAATTTGTAGCAATTTACAAGTTAAAGTTAATAGAGATAAATTCCTTATCTTTACTTGTTGAAATTTGTAGCAATTTACAAGTCAAAGTTAATTCGAGATAAATTCCTTATCTTTACTTGTTGAAATTTGTAGCAATTTACAAGTTAAAGTTAAGTGAGATAAATTCTTTATCTTTACTTGTTGAAATTTGTAGCAATTTACAAGTCAAAGTTAAGCGAGATAAATTCCTTATCTTTACTTGTTGAAATTTGTAGCAATTTACAAGTTAAAGTTAAGAAGATTCCTTGACCTCGCTTGTTGAAATTTGTAGCAATTTACAAGTTGAGTAAAGATTATTGCCTAAACACTTGTTAAGACTTGAGTAAAGTTCTTGATTATTTTTAAATTTGTATCAATTTACAAGAAAAGAAAAGTTAACACTGAATAGTATCTGTCTATACTTGTTAAAATTTATGAAAGAATGCAGGACAGTCTCTTGCCGAAGTGAAATTTGCAGGTGTAATGCCCGAGGTATGTGACCCGAGGAGATTGTGCAAAGAAGGAAGAATTTGGAAATCATGCAAAATATTCTAAGTATAGAATCATTCAGAAGCAGTAAGAAGAATTAAAAGCCTGAAGCATTCAAGAATAAACAGTTGCATAAATAAGTTGTTTACAAGCAGCAGAGAGGCACATCGGCCACAAAAAAGAACAGCTTACAAAGAAAAGAAACATAGTACAAAAGAAAAACAAAAGACATTCAAGTTGTTTCAGCTTCAGGAGTTGGTTGGGCTGAGACCTCGGGGGGCCCTTGAGGAACAACTCCAGCATTTTCTTCCACCACAGCCTCAGCTTCTTTATTTGCTGCAACCTCAGCCTGTTTGTCGGCTACAACTTCAGCATCGATCTCGGCAAGGGTTTCATCAACACTTCTCTCTGCTAGAAGAAGATCAGAGGAAAGAGTGCCGATGTCTGCCTTTTTGGGAGCGGCTTCAGGATCTTCATCTTCAGTCAAGTCCAAAACTTGATCAGCCTTGAGAGGAGATTTGGCCTTCCTCACCAGGGCTTCACCTTCACTTTCCTCTTCAGCCTCGGCTTCAGAATCGTCTTCTTCAGTTTGGCTTGGAGAAGGAGGAAGAGGGCAAGGAAGACGCAGGGCCTCGGTCTTGCGCCATGGCGAGTCGGCTGGAAGATCAAGCTTTTTGGCCAAAGCATTCCAACCTAGGACGAATCCTTTGTTGCATGCTTTCTTGACCTGAAGCTTATAATCTTCAGCAACGTCGGCCATGCCTAGATCGTAGGCAGCATCAACTTCGGCTTTCTTGGTGGCCAGAGCATCTCTAAGCTCTTTCTCGGCCTCAGCCCTCTTAGCCTCGGCTTCCTTTCTTTCGGCCTCGGCAACTTTTCTTACGTTCACAGCAGCCTCAAATTTTTGAAGAGCAAGTGATTGGGCCTTTGTAGCTTCTGCAGCCTGATCTTCCAGCCTTTTCATTTTCAGTTCGTTGGCCCTGTTTTGTTTATGGATAAGAGCGAACTCCTTCTCCATGTCAGCCAGCTTCCTCCCAGTTTCAAATGCCATCATGGAGAAGCTATGAGCATGTTGGATAGCCTGAAAGAATACAAGGCAAAATTTAGTACAAGAAATTTCAGAATTCTACAAGTATGGAAGACAGATTTTCGAAGAACAAAAAGACTTACTTGGACTGAGCGCTGCATCATATGGACATAGTTCTCATAACCAGACATTTGTTCATTTTTCTCCATGTCGCCCTCAAGAAGGACGGCAGTGCTGAGTGCCACGCCGATCTGGGCATCGGTTGCACTTTCATTTGTATACACTGGCCGGTCTTCAAGAGTGACTTTGGGTTCCCAGGGGATCTTGGGACCCTTGGACCTCGAAGACGTCCCAATGAGATGATTCTGTTTCTTTCTTGCGATGGACTTTGGTGGTTGGGCCTCAGCAGGCCTCTTAGAAGGAGCCGAGGTGGTCTTCTCGGTCAATTTTGATATTGGCAAGGCATCTTCGGCCTCGGCATCAGCTTCAGTAGCCTTAGCCTTCGGTTGGGCTCTTTTGGTTCTCTTCGGTTTTGATGGGGGCACAGTTTGGGCCGGTGCATCGTCCATATCATCAGGAAGATCGGCCAGAAGGTCTAGCACCCTTTTTACTGGACGTTCCATTTCGGCCGCTTTAACAAGCCTTCGTCGACGTTTCTTTGGGGCCGAGGTTGGTTGATCGGTGGCACTTTCAGAGGGCGTGGATGGAGAGGCGCTCTTCTCTTTTGGAACGTCGGGCAATTTGGATGTGTAAGTGGGGATGAAGTTCAGCACCAAAGGAGCCTTGCGCTTTTCAAGCGGAAGATCCAAGAGTTTCTTCAGATCTTTCCCAAGATAAAAGGACTGGCGAAAGTTCTTAGGTGGCTGGCGAACGTCTGCAAAACAGAACAAAACATGAGAAACAGATAAAATTTTTGACAGACATGCAAAATTTTTGAAGAAAGCAATAGCTAAGCAGTTGACGTTGGGCTCTTACCCTTGCCCTCTCTGACCGTGCGTGGAAGGGGAAAGAGATGGACTTCTTCATCTGGGCCGAATTCCCAGTTTCCAGAAGCGATCAGGTAATCGTCCCCAGCCCCTTTGTTGGAGTTAGAAAGGTCGGCTACTATTTTGTAGGCAGTGGACCTCGGCTTAAGGTAGTATACAAAACCTTTTTCCTTATGGTCAAGGCCACACATGGTGTAGCAATACTGGATATCGGCAAGAGTGATTCTAACACCCTCCTGCCGAGCTAAAGCTATTATTCCATTAAGTGTCCTATAAGCGTTTATGGAGAGTTGCATGGGGTTAAGGGAATAGTAGTGAAGGACCTCGCGGAAAAGGGGATCAAGGGGGAACCTAAGTCCACACTGGACGAAGGCTACTATGGGGAAGGGCATTTTATCACCATCAGGCATAATAGAGTCTTCTTCCTCAGCAAGTCTAAGGTGGACATCCTCTGGTATGGAAAATTCTTGCCTAAAGTTTTGAAGCTTGGTTGGGGTGTTCACCCTGTCTCTCCACACACCCATGGTCCTGATGAAAATAAGCGTTTGGCTACAGAAACTGAGGATTCCTAAAAGGTTTTAAAGACCTCGGCTAAAACCTAGGTACTGATTGTTTCAGTTTTTTCCTAGAGATTGATGGTTCTATAACAAATCCCAAACCTAAATCTACGAATAAATGAGAATGGAAGGCAGAAAATCTGGAAAACAGGAAAGCAAAAAGAAGTTTCAGATTCAAGAACACAAGAAAATGGAAGGCCAAACACAGAAGTGAGATGGTACAAGTGTTCAGATGCAAAATTAAGAAATGATTCAAAAATTGCATGATAAACAAGAACAGTAGAGGTGAGAAAAACCAGTAACGATCAGAGAACTGGAAAAGAAGGGAACAGGGGCTTACCAGAAAGGATGAGGCCGAGATGAGTTCTGCCGAGGTCAGGTGATGTAGGCAACAGCAGCTTGAGCTTCACAGAAATGACAAAGGCAAGCGATCTTGAGCTTCGAGTTTGGGACAATGGAAGAAATTCGAAAGAGAAAGAGCTTCAGAGAAAAAGAGAACAAGAATTTCGAAATACAAAAGTGAAACGAAGGAGAGAGAGACAAACGTTTTTGTCAAAAGTGAAGCGGCGGCAAAACAGCAATAATGACGCCTAGGGTAACGCAAGCGCCAGACGCCATGAGCGAGAAAAAAGGCTTGTAGGCGTCACAACGCGGACCAGTAAGAATGAAACGCGTCCTCAGAATGGTTGAAGATTGGTGTATGACAGCTCATACACGTAAGGGAATTGATTTGAATCTGAAGAGGACATGCCGTCCTAGGATGAATGATCTCGGCTAGAAAGTTCTTTGGCCGATGTACGAGAAAAAGTTCGAAGATAGGTTCCATCACCTCAGAATGCCGAGGTAATAGAACCTAGGGGGCAGTTGTGGGGATGTATTTTCTGAGTACCAACACGTGGCCGAGGTGACACCGAAGTGTCGTGAAAATCCCACGTGTTATGGTAGTTGTGCCGAGGTTATCTCGGCTAGGCCGAGGTTACCTCCGAAGATATCGAAATCCGAGATAAGCGGATAAAGGACAAGAGTCCTAGAGTGAAGAGGAAGCTCAACCAAGATATGGACAAGAGTCCTAGATTGGGGGAAGACTTCAGTTTGGGGTAAAGATAAACTCTCAGGGAGTATGTCTTAATTCCACTGAGAGTCCTAGATTAGCAGGAGTCCTAAGTCCATGGGGAGGGTTCCTGTTGGGACTAGGATTGTATTGGCTATAAAAGAGAGGCACCCCCATGAGTCTAAGGTACGTTGTTTATACTCAAGCTTGTGAGTTTAGCACTTGATTATCTTTGAGAGATATACTGACTTGATCGTCGGAGTCCCCCCGGGTGGAAGAACCACCGCCGGAGTCTTTTCCTTTTGTGCAGGTTACAGGGAGCCGTCTACTCTGCCTGTGTTCTTCCGCTGAATCACTAAGGAAGGCAGTGTGATCGGAAAATCACTCACACAAAATTAATTTTCGTATGATACACTTATATTTTTAATCATATTGACAAAAATAATTGACTTTCATCAAATTACATATAAAAACAAAAGTTAGGCAGGGGTCATTTGTTAACTATTCTATTTTCTGTTTCATTTTATTTTTTGGAAATTCGAAAGAAAAACTTATTTAGTATATTGTGTTCATAATAGTTTCTAAAGTTTTCATTTTTTTTTTTCTTCGAAGAGGCAAAAAAAGGTTTTGTTTTGTTTACAAAACAAATTTTAACTTCCTCTTTCCTTCTCCCAACCCCCTAATACTATAACAATTGTAGAATCAAGAAAAAGCTAACAAACTTGTATAATCAATGACAGTAATAATTGAAGTTGTTATTACTTCACTTTTTATTGTAATATACATTGAAAACCATGTCATATATAATTTTAAATGCTAGAGATATATTTTAGAGTGTATTTCTCTAATTTCATCTTGTTCAATTTGTGAAACCCAAACATTTTTTTATATATTTCTACCTTAAACATCTTAAAAATGAAAATTGGGTCAACATGCTATAGCTTCGCCTATGCTTCGTGTTTCTCGTTAGAACTCTTCAATTTTTTTATTTTTTATTTTTTTTCTGATTAAGGCTTACTTTGGCAATAGCTTAAAATAGTCAAAAAGTCATTAAAAAAAATTAATTATTCTCTTAACTTTTCTATACATATTTTTGTAAAGAGTAATGATAGGTATTATGAAAATTTTTTCATGAAAATGATCACGAAAGATTTATGATCTTTAGATTACACTTAAAATAAAGTATTACACACTAATCACGATAATCCAAGAATTATAAATATCTTATGATCATTTTCATAAAAAAAATTTCATGATTCCTAATTTTTTTCTTTCGTAAAAATATAAAAAATGAACTAAAATAACAAATTCTCAAAACAATCCTAAATATTTTTACTAATAAAACAACACTTACACATGTTATTTTTTATATAGAGAATTACATAGGAAAAATTACCATTAAGGATGGGCCGCTAGCTCGTCCAACACGCCTAACATAGTCCTATTTTTTCAAGACTTGGGAAGGGTATTTTAGTCTACAAGACTGAATTAGGCTGGATTAATAATTTTAGCTCGTTAAATTAATGAAATGGGCCTGGGATTAATGTTTGTAGTCCGGCCTGTTAATGTCTTTATTTTATTATTTTTTATGTATATTATATTAATAAAATATATAAATCATCTATAACAGATTGCGTATTACTTGAAATTGGAAGTTGCTGAAAACATTTGCAGGACTGATTGTTATGTCCATTATAAGCAGTGAAACTCTGGTTTTCATAGGTCTAAAAGTGCGAGGAAGAGCCTTGAATGGTTACAGAACTCTTTTGCAAGAGAATAATTGAGTTGATTTACTTGAAACGTTCGTTCCTGATCACTTTTGGGAACCATCTCATTTAGTTAAAAAGTCAAAAAGTTATTAAAAAAGTCAAAAAATCAACAACTGATACTAAGGGCTAGTTTGACTTGTACTAAATAAGTCAAAAAGTCACTATCTTATTTAAGTCACATCATCTTATTTAAATCACATCACCTCTTTAGCACATCACATCAAACCCAATCCAAATCTACCAATAAGTCAAAAAGTGCACTTTTTTAGGACATCCCAAACCAACCCTAAAAAGTCAAAGATTTTTTTTTATCTCTATTTTTTACATATTTTTTCATAAAAAGTCAAAAAGTTATCTCAAATATACTATTTTTTTTTAACTCATATTTTAATTAAATAATTAAAAAATTACTAAGGCCTTGTTTGGGAAGACTAAATAAGTGTACTTTTTGTCTTTTTTGACTAAAAAAGTGAGGTTAAAAATATGGATGTTTGGGTTAACTTTTTGACTTTTTATGAAAAAATATGTAATAAAAAATTGTAAAAATTAGTTTTTAGAGGAAAATTTGAATTGGGAGTTGTGCAGCCGTAATTGTTGACTTTTGGTGAATAGTGTTAACTTTTTAATTTTTTGAATAACTTTTTGACTTTTTAAATTATTCTCTACATGCCAAACTTAGCCTAAATAAACATGTTCCCAGACGAGACCTAACTACAAATAAGAATGGGTGTTAACTTGTTTAGGAAGATGTTGTGCGGTCTTGATACTTTTTTAAGAAATTAATTTACTTGCAAATTTTTTTAAACAAATCATATAAATAGAAGTTCGATGGACAGGTTTGGGAGTCATAATTTTTAATAGGATTGAATTTGAATTGACTATATAGACTCAAGGTTCATAATGGGTCAAACTTTGATAAATATAAACTCTTTTACTAAGTAATGTCAATCTATATTTTAGAGTAAGACATCTAATCTACTAACAAGCGAGAATTTTTTAAAATGTAATCTTTGCTTTGATTTTTTACACACAAAATATTACACCACAAGTATCTGTAATTATTTTTAATCTTGTACATTAGTTTGTAATGTTTTTAAACGAACCATGCAATGCACCAATGGCTCGCTGTTAAGCCCATCGTCATGGTAGCTGTCCCCGTAGCCATGACAAACCCAAATGTATAAAGCCAGAACCTCCACCACCACCACCACCCTCCTCCGCCATGTTTTCCGACATTCCTCAACCCCTTTTCCCGTGATGTAATTATACATAAAATATTTGTAAATTTCTTCTTTCTGACAATCCCAACATGCCTTCAGTCATCGATAAAGGTACTCATATAATCTGTGTCATATGATAATAAATTTTAGACTAAGAATGTTTGAATTGATTTTTATCTGATAATAATGTGTTTGATTGCCAAGGGGACGAGAGCCGCGAGACGGATCTGGAAATGGGGCTGAGCTCGCCGTCTCCGACGCCGTTGCTGGCGCGGATTCGAACCAAAATCGGCACCGAGGCGCTCGGCGGCGGACCGAATTCCGGCAAGGCACTAGTCATGTCGAATTCAGGCAAGCGATTGGATCAGCCAAATTCAGCGAAGAAGAAGTACGTGAAGCAGGTGACGGGGAGGCACAACGACACCGAGCTTCACCTGGTGGCTCAGCGGGGGGACACGGCGGCTGTGAAGAAGGTGCTCGGCGAGATCGGTGTGGAGTTTGGTGGTGTTGATGTGGCGGAGATTCGGTCGGACGTTGTGAATGAGGTGAATGAGCTCGGCGAGACGGCGCTGTTCACGGCGGCGGAGAAGGGGCACATTGATGTGGTCAAGGAGCTGTTACCGTACACCACCATGGAAGGGATTAGGGCAAAGAATCGTTCGGGGTTTGATCCGTTGCACATTGCCACCAGTCAAGGTCACCCAGGTAAAATATTTTGTCCTAATTCATTTCACACATTTCATTACTTTCATGTTAAAATATTTGTTTTTAGAGTTTTTTGGGTTTTCAAAAACTTTTCTTTCTTGTTTCACAAGAAAGGATGAAGAGTTAAATGGAGAAAAAAATAATAATCAAAAGTAAAAACTAAGAGAACTTTCAATGGAAGATATTGAGATGAGTTCATTTACAAATTAAATGTGAGGAAGCTAACAATCTTGAACAATTCTAAAGAAATTTTATAGAGGTTAAACTTCCTTTAGAGTATGTGAATTACTTGCGAATTGCCTGAAATGCCGACGGATAATTTCCTTGACATTCTCTTACTGCTCATTTTGCAAGCTTCACAGTTTGGTAAGGTCAATTTTAACTTTTAGCATTAGTGGCTGACAAAATAATGGGTAAGCCCTAATAAGATTGTGTGCATTCATCTCTGAACTACCGAAGCTTACATTTTTTGAGGTACTCTTTCCTTTCTTAAGCTGCAAAATTATGTTTAAAGGTCTGTTTCAAGTAGCCAAGAAAAGACTTATAAAAAACAACTTTTCAAAAGAAAAACTTTTCATGGGGATCCTTGAAGGCTTTTGGACCTTCATGTTTTAGAACCTTTAGATTTTTCCTACTTGCTTAGGATTTTTTTTTATGTACTTTCACTTTTCTCATTTTTTGTATGGCTCACAAGCATTTGGAAATTGATCTTGATTTTTTTTTCCCCATAGATTTTCTAATAGAAAATCATGGGCATATTTAAACCAATTTCTGAGTACAATAGGCCAAATTTCGTTCACTTACTTCGTATAAAAGGTTTGCAGCACAAGTTCAGTAAATAATGTTCAACTTCAACTACATAACTCAATAAATATTCATGATGCTGTTGTTACGACATTCCTCATAATTCTACATAAAAGAATATGGAGTCCAAATCTAAATCTTCTCAGTGATTAAAATATTGCTTATCTGAAGTTTAGGCAATCCCTTCTTGATATAAAATTTGTCTTTGCCTTAATAGTTCAGATTCAATTTTAGCATTTGAAATCTCGTGTTTCAAGGTCACATGGAAATTAAACACTCCAATCTTCATTTTGTTCAAGATTGCATAGGAATGTAGACATCCATTATACCGACTGTGGCTAGCAAAGAAATTTGTAGCCAGTAATGAATTTTGTGCAGTTATTGTCACCCTGTAGTGGGTAAGGTCAAACTGGATTCATTACTGGGCCATAGGTTGTTCATTCTGCTGGTTCACATGTTAGAACACTAAAGACATGCACTCTCACACCCAACTGTTTAAACCTTGGTATGGTTATTTGACTCATTTACTAGTTAATAACCATATTGAATCCTGAAAATGTTGTCAAGAACACTACACAAAGGAAGTTAGCTTCACATGTCAATTTTCAAAAACAAGTGCTGTGTAATATATTGTTGGCTCCATTGCTGAATTCTGGAAAGCTCGTCAACTCATTTGTTTTTTTCTATTTTCCAATCAGTTAAATTTATGCATTGCGAAACTGAACCACTCCAGGATGATTTAGTGGCTATATTTATGCAGCCATTGTCCAGATACTACTAGACCACGACCCAGGGCTAAGCAAAACGGTTGCTCAATCAAATGTAACCCCGCTTATATCTGCTGCAACAAAAGGGCATTTGGAGGTGGTTAATGAATTACTGTTGAAAGATCCCAGCTTGCTAGAGATATCAAGATCCAATGGAAAAAATGCATTACATTTAGCTGCCAGGCAGGGGCATGTGGATATTGTGAAAGCATTGCTCAATAAGGATCCACAATTAGCAAGAAGAACTGATAAGAAAGGACAGACTGCTTTGCATATGGCTGTAAAAGGGGTTAGTTGTGAGGTGGTGAAGTTGCTTCTTCAGGCAGATGCAGCCATTGTGATGCTCCCAGACAAGTTTGGTAACACAGCATTACACATAGCCACCAGGAAGAAACGGGCAGAGGTATTGATTAACACTGCCCCCTCTTATAAATGTATCTTTTCGTATCACTATGGACCTAATATCTCAATTGGCTCTTTGTAATCTTTTTTGGGTGAATAGCTCTTTGTAATCAATCCAAGTGAACGTCTTAAAATTTGTCTTGTCTGGCCAAGTGTAAGGGCCCACAGATTTGGTTTGTAGGGACTTGCACACAATTAAACCCCGCCAACCCCATAAATCCCACATTCAGAAGAGTTAGAAGTTACTTGTAAACTACCAGGAAACCACAATTACTCCAAATAAGATACCAGGAAGCCACTTCAATTCCTCCAAGAAAGGGCACCTGCTTTCATAATTCAAAACTGTGTTTGGGGATTAACAAATATTCAAAACTAATCAAGTTATATGTGCCTGTGTGGACACCCTTGAATTTGAATGGCTCAAATCTCATTTTAATAGCGGCTTAATCTAGAAGCTTGAATGGATATGGAATGTAGAAGACTCTCATGGGTTGTCATATGGGTCAACTTATAAATTGACTATTTATTTTTTAATCTTATTTGGTTTTTAGATAAGTTTGGAAGTCCAAAAACTTGGTTTCGATATAGGCAGTCAAAATCCTATGGTTTCTCTAAAGTCTATATAAAGGCATGTAATACTTCTGTCAATGAAGTTGAGTTTAGAAGCCTCTTTGTGATTGGATGATGCTTTTCTAACCCTAGATGTGATGTCTATGAAATCTAGGTACCGTGCCTAGACATTTGAATTACTTGTCTTTTACCCTTAACCTTCGATTGGTCAAGCCTTATCCATTCCTCATCCAATTATATAAGACAATAGCACACTGAATATGCATAGTTACTGTTTTCGGGTACTATTTACAGCACCTAAAACAGCATTTAAACAGCCCAAGTCCCATCTTTTCATGCTTTAAACCCTAACCCTTTTAAATGTGTCTTTAACTAATGCAATATGCTCATACAATTTACCTGATACAGGAACAGAGCACACATCAAATTGTCTTTTATCTTATGTACTTTTTTTATACTTCATTCATACTCCATACTTTTTTTACTTTTTCTGAATGAATGAGTTGAGTCTTCAGCACTTGGATAGTCAGACCTAGACACCAAGCACACGTTTTGTTTAACTAAATTGCCAACCCACTAAATCCAAAATCTTGTGAAGTTGTAACAGAGAGTGTTCTTCACACTTGTCCTACATTATTAAGGGGATTTCCCCTTATTTTTTTATTCATGAACATTCTCGGGTTTCCTTGAACTGATTAATTCATGATTGGATGGTTGCCTTTATTACAAATGATGTCATACAAGATGATGATGTTTTGCATTGAATGCTCTATGCAAAAAGTAAACGGGGCCATTCAAATTCAAGGATGCATCCACAGAGGCCCTATATAATTTCAAACTGGATAAGAAACATTATGTAAAAGAACTAAGAGAATATGCATGCTGCTTAGAACCATAATTAAAAATTGTAACTTGCATATAAACTAACATCATGATTATAGACCAAGAGCTTTTCATGTGAACTAGAAAACTTTTAAATAAACCTGAACCAGAATTATGTGGAAAAGTCTAAATTGCCTCCTAAATTTAAAAAGCTAAGACTTGCGCAAGAATAATAACATGATGTAACTAAGAAAATGTATAAAGGACAATGCATATACTCAAAAAACGTGATGGCTATGTAAAGAATCTAGGCATCAAAAACATGTATACCAAGGCAAAATCTGTACCAATTTAAAATGTGGTAATTTTAATCCTTTTGATTTATTGCAGATAGTTAATGAGCTGTTACTCCTCCTGGACACCAATGTGAATGCGCTAACAAGAGATCACAAAACAGCCCTTGACATTGCAGAAGAACTTCATCTGTCTGAAGAAACTGCAGAAATAAAGGACTGCTTGTCTCGTTATGGTGCTGTCAGAGCAAATGAACTGAACCAGCCAAGGGATGAGCTTAGAAAAACTGTGACAGAAATCAAGAACGAAGTCCACACCCAGATTGAGCAAGCCCGGAAAACCAATAAGAACATGGACGGAATTGCGAAGGAGCTCCGAAAGCTCCACAGGGACGGAATCAACAATGCTACTAACTCAGTCACTGTGGTGGCTGTTCTCTTTGTCACAGTCGCATTTGCTGCTATTTTTACAGTTCCTGGAGGTGATGGTGATAATGGGGTGGCCGTGGTGGTGAGCAGTATGTCTTTCAAGGTTTTCTTCATCTTTAATGCTATTGCACTCTTCACATCACTGGCTGTTGTCTTAGTGCAGATTACAGTTGTCAGGGGGGAGGTAAAATCTGAGAGGAGGGTTGTGGAAGTGATTAATAAGTTGATGTGGTTGGCCTCTGTTTGTACTTCAGTGGCATTTATAGCTTCTTCTTACATAGTAGTTGGCCGGCATCATAAGTGGGCTGCAATTTTTGTTACAATTTTAGGTGGAGTTATAATGGCGGGAGTCCTTGGTACTATGACATATTATGTGGTTAAGTCGAAAAGGAAAGTGAGGAAGAAAGGGAAATCGAAGCATTACTCGGATTTATCTGAGTCAGAAGTAGTACATCCAATTTATGCAATTTGATTTCCTCCCTGACATTGTCTTTTTGTTTTGCTTTGTTTTTTGTTTTTTTTTTTAAATGAAGAAAATCAGAAGAAAATGTGATGCAGCTTGTGTATAAGAGGTTCTGAGCTGTAAATTCTAGAGTATCCTATAGTTATATTATACATTGTTGCTTGAATCTGCACTCTTTCGTGGATTCAACGGAGAGTGGGTTTCTCTTTGAATGAGAAAATATCAGGGTCTTTTTATAAGCAGATTCAGTTCTGAATGCTCAATTGACTTGTGAATGTATCTGTGAATCAAATTTGTGCTGAACCTAGTTATGCAATCTTGGTAATTTGCTTTTGGTGAAAATCTGATAAGCATTTGATGTGCCCCATTTGAAAAGATCAGATTTGGACCCAATAGCCAAATTTTTTTATAAAGGATCAACTTTGAGTGTGCCAGTTGATTCGACACAACCCTAATGCAAAGTAAGTTTTCTGATATGCGACTCCTAATCATACATTTTCTTCAGTTGTTCCTTTAACCAATAGTGATCAAACTTTGACTGTCATGGACAATATAAAAATTGACTCTCAAAACTGCCAACAGTGCCTAAGATTTTATGGTTGATCAAATGCTATATATGTTACTGATTTTGTAATTTTGATGATGAAGTGAAGGTTCTTTCATTATTTGATTGTGAAAAATGAACTTCTCAATGGGATGTTGCAGCTCATAGTAGAACAGAAGCCTTCATATCATAAAGCTCCACGTTTTTAGGTGAGTGGCATATCTCTAATTGTTTTATTTCTGTGTGTTTTTTAAAATTAGTGCATGGGCTGCAATATTCCATTATACTCTTTCTTAAAATTTTAACTTGATTTTTCATTGTTATTTTTTGTCAGATATTGGATTGACAGATAAAGAAGATCTAGTGCTACAGAATTATAAAAATTAAGGTAGGTTAGCTTCCATTATGGTGCTAGCTTCTTGTAGTTGATCAATTTATTGTCATTAAAAGTTGCATTTGCTTCATGTAAATTTGTTCATACAAGTCCTTAAGAACTCTGTTGATTTGATTGCTTCCATTGTGGCGTAGGCTGTAAGTCCTGAAGTTCACTCTGTTGTGTTGGGATTGCATGTTCTTAAGGACAGTTAACTAAGGAATGAGGAAGATTCAATGCAGACAAAAATTAAGAAATCGATAAACAAATCACATTAGGAATAAAATCTTTCTATTGATTCAAAATTGTATTTTAAGGTATGGAACATCACTAGTCTCCCCACAGATTGAGTTCAACGATACATGCACAAGTTCACATATGTACATACATATATGTAATCATATATGTACTCATATATGTACATATATTCAATTGCAGTAATCATCTTACCCCTCCTTATCTCAAAAGTTGGGGAGGCTTTGGTAGCCATGAAAATTGCATGTTTTCTGCAGCAAGGTGCCTACTGGAACCATTATTAAAACAACTGCTGTAAAGCTACTTGGACTACAGATTAACAACCATCCATGCGAGGTTTGATGTAACAGATCTGTTAGGACCTTTTGTTGTCAAATTCCATGGATCAAAACCAAGGTTGTAACAAGAGTTCTTTAAGAAGTTGGTTTCCAAGAAGTTGGTTTCCTTCAAAAACAGGATTACTTTGGAGTTCTGCAAGAAGTTGATTTTCTACAAACAAGAAGTTGGTTTTCTTTCCCAACTAGGATTGCTTTGGATTTTCTATAAGTAGTTGGTTTTCTCCCAAAACTAGACTAACAAAATTATTCCTCCAGATCTTCTTTTTGGTCCTTAAAGGTTTATATCTGGGGATATTTTATTTTTCTTTGATGTCTTATTGAGTATTCAACTCATGATCTGAAAAGGCTACATCAAAGGTTTTGTTTGTTACACAAAAGAGAGTTGTTCTTGATTGTGGATTACGAAGAATTGATGCAAGCTTGGTGGTGGAATCTGGAGTGGCTCATCAGAAAGACAATTCCGTGGTGAAGATGGGGTTGGAAGAGGCACATAGAGGTTGGTTCAATTAGGCGTTGTGGATTCGCTAGATAATTGAGAGTGATACCTGTGTAATTCCTTTATATCTTCTTAGTGGATTGTTCTGGTGGCTGTGGCCCGTGGTTTTTTGATCACAATTGGAAGGTGTCCAATTGTGGTTTTTTCACGTAAAATCTTTGTGTCTCTTTCTTTTGATTGTTTGATTGGGATTGTTATTTTTTATATTCTGCTTAAAATTGATACATAATCACAAATCAACATCTAGGGGGTTTCTAGATTTTTCAATTGGTATCAGAGCGGGTCGTTCTATTTTTTTTATATAAAAAAAAATTTTCTTTTAGAAAGCTCTATTTTTTTTAAAAAAAAAAATAAATTTTAGAACGAGATCTTGTTTGATTGTGATAATGGATTTAAAGAGGTCGGTTGAGAATACCACTAATAATGAATCCTCTGAGAGTGATAATGAAGAACTTGAACAAGCTTATGAAAAGTTGTATAAGGAGTCTCTTAATTTATTCAAGTTGAATGACAAACTCACAAAGAAACTCAAAGCATGTGAATGTGAGAATGTCAAACTTAAGGAGGAGATTTCCGAGGCTAGGATCAATGTCATCAAGATAACTGATGATCAACAAGTTCTTTGTGCAAAACTGCTGACTTGTGAGACAGAGAGGGATGAGCTACAGGAAACTCATGCCATGTATGAAGAAAAGATTAAATCTCTCGAGATGTCTCAAGTTGGTTTGGAAGAACTGATGATCAAGAAAGAAGAAGAGCTCAAGGTTGCCATGGTCACCATTGGTCTTTGGAACAAAGGATCAAAAACTTTGGAGGATATTATTGGGTCTCAACAAATCTGTTCAGACAAGAGTGGCATTGGCTTTGGTGGCAAGAAAGAGCAAAAACAGAGTGCTTCCACATCTCATGACACAAGAACTCAAGGAAAGGGAGGACAAAAGATTCAACAAGAGGAAAAATTTCTCAAACTCCCTAGAGTTGGTAAGGTAAAAGAAAAGAAGGTACGTCCTGTTTTTATTTGTCATCATTGTGGTATGCATGGCCATATTCGCCCTTTTTGTTATAAGTTGCATGGGAGAATGTCTCAAAAGGGTAGAAATTCGAATACTTTTTGGGTTAGGAGACTACCTTACATGTCTAGGCAGAATACCAAGATTTATGAGGGTGTTCACAACACCATGTCATTTACCAAGACCACTAGACCTGATTTTGTTAAAACCAAAAAGATTTGGGTAAGAAAACTTGACTTGTGTTAATGTGTTTTCTTTTTTTAGTTTTTTGAGTCTCTGTTCTTTTTAATAAAAAAAAAAAATGTGTGCATGTTTTGTTTTTTTTTGTCTTGCTTTATTGTTGAAAAAAAAAAAAAAAAAAAACCAAAAAGATTTTCTTAGTATGGTTTTGCAAGTTTGAATTTTTGAGATGTCCTTGGTGCATATTGGAATTGATGAGAATATCCATTACATGTTAATATGTGTGTGCTTTCTGTGGTAATTACTCATTTTGGAGTGTGTGTTCTTTGATTAGTATGTCTCATTCTGTACACACTCTTGGATTAGCAAATATTGGAGTCTTTTGCCTTAGTGGTTATTTTTTCTATGGACTTCTGGCATGATATCTTTTGCTTTTCTAGAGGAATTGACCTATACTAGCATATCATGGGTGATGTTGAGTCTCTTAACCACCTTCCATCTTTTTGCATCTCCATGGCTTTCCCCTCTATTCTTTGTAGTCCAAACATGAGGAAAAGGCTACCTCAGAGTCACCAACCAGGCCATCACTATTATATCCATGCTTCTCTGGTTCGGTTTCCATCCTCTTGAGCGTGTCAGCCGCCAATGAATGTGCAAAAAGAAAGAAAAAAGTGCAAAAGAAAGAAAGGAAAAAAGTGCAAAAGAAAAAGAAAAAAAATGAGCAAAAGAAAGAAAAAGATGTGAAAAAAAAAAAGGAAAAATAAAGGATTCATTGATTGAAGGGGAGCCTCCGCTTTTACTCACCAAATACCCCTTGATTCCTAGTGGTTTGACTTTCCTTTGTTGTGCTCAGATTCTCTTGTCGGAGGTCCAGCCTTTATATCACTACTAGGATTTGAATCTAGTGTTTGTCGAACTCCAAGAGTCACACACACACTTTTATCATGGGATCTATGCTTTTCACATAATGCATCACTTTCTTTTATGAGGAATCTTCTAGAGGCTGTGCACATTGTGTTTTCTTGTAATAGTGCTTCTTGGATAATTTTGTGTGTTTCAAGGTACAAATCTGAAATTCCTTGCTTGCTCCACCATATTATTTGTTCACTGTTTTCAGTTTTTGTGGTTGTTTTTTAATAAGGGAGAGTTTGGTTCATCATTACCAGTGTTTGATGTATATTGATGGTACAGTAGTTTGGTTGATGGTTCATTGTTTTTACTTTTGCTTATATCCTTCTTTGGTACAGTTGGATTGTTAGTATTTTGTTTATGGATTGATTTATATTTTGTTATTTAATCTAGTTCCACATATTTTGGTTGGCTTGTGTGTGGTTATTTTATTTCAGGATAATTGTTCAAGAGCATGGATTTGAGTGTTGGTTCATAGTTGGTGGTGCTGCTTGAGAGATTTTGTTAGAAAATTTGTTTTAGATTGGTTTTATCCAGGATTTGACAAAGGGGGAGATTGTTAGGACCTTTTGTTGTCAAATTCCATGGATCAAAACCAAGGTTGTAACAAGAGTTCTTTAAGAAGTTGGTTTCCAAGAAGTTGGTTTCCTTCAAAAACAGGATTACTTTGGAGTTCTGCAAGAAGTTGATTTTCTACAAACAAGAAGTTGGTTTTCTTTCCCAACTAGGATTGCTTTGGATTTTCTATAAGTAGTTGGTTTTCTCCCAAAACTAGACTAACAAAATTATTCCTCCAGATCTTCTTTTTGGTCCTTAAAGGTTTATATCTGGGGATATTTTATTTTTCTTTGATGTCTTATTGAGTATTCAACTCATGATCTGAAAAGGCTACATCAAAGGTTTTGTTTGTTACACAAAAGAGAGTTGTTCTTCAGTTGTGGATTACGAAGAATTGATGCAAGCTTCGTGGTGGAATCCGGGTGGCTCATCGAAGACAATTCCGTGGTGAAGATGGGGTTGGAAGAGGCACATAGAGGTTGGTTCAATTAGGCGTTGTGGATTCGCTAGATAATTGAGAGTGATACCTGTGTAATTCCTTTATATCTTCTTAGTGGATTGTTCTGGTGGCTGTGGCCCGTGGTTTTTTGATCACAATTGGAAGGTGTCCAATTGTGGTTTTTCCACGTAAAATCTTTGTGTCTCTTTCTTTTGATTGTTTGATTGGGATTGTTATTTTTTATATTCTGCTTAAAATTGATACATAATCACAAATCAACATCTAGGGGGTTTCTAGATTTTTCAAGATCATTGTTTCATAATAAAGCACCATGATCTCTTGGTAGTAACAGTGTAGTAGTACTAGTTTTGAGCTAGAGTTTCAGATTATTGTTCTTTAGTTTCTTTTGCTTTTGTAATCTCATCATTTAGGACTTGTGAATTAAGAGATTTGGGCCATGTAACCATCTGATGTGAGAAGAAGAAAGCTTTCAATTGATGATCCAGGTCAATCTCCTCCAATCAATAGGAAATTACAATAGAAGGTAACTTGGTTCCTTGAAGTCAAGTCTGATTTGTTCACTCACTTGACAGGCAGGTAAAAACTGCTCTATTATGTGATTGGTTCTTCCACTAGAGTCTATCGCTTTAGTCCCGACTTAAAGTAGTGAACCCCAATAAAAGAACTAATCATATTTGGTCCCGACTTAAAGCAATAGACCTCAGTAAAAATACCAATCATATAAGAGGATAATGTTCACCTACCGAACAAATGGGTGAGCAAATTTTTTTTTTTCTCTTGAAGTTTGTTTATATTTACTTTCATCAGCTGCTTATCCTTGTACTCACTTCCCTCTCCATCTATGACCTTTCTTTAGACTATATCTTGTGAATCTTTTGGACAGGTCTTCAGGGAATGGAAACTATAATCAAGAAGAAATTGCTTGGAAGTTTCTCTAGTTGCTTTGGCATTGTGCACACTAAACTATTATCAGAATAGGAAAACTCTATTCTCACATAGTTTTTAAGAATTTATGATTAAGATAATGTGGTGGTGGTGTTTTTGAAAATTTAAGCTACTTGATGGCCTTCTGCTTTCAACTGATAAGATCAAAAGTTGCCATATCATTTTGTATTGATTTTATGTGCAGTGTTTCTGTTTGTATAGTATTATTCATCTGAATATTATTGAGGAACTTAAGATTAATTAGCTTTCTTGATCGAAGGAATTCAAGCTTACATAGCCTATATAATGAGCAATGTTATGTCCAAGTTGCTATGATATGACCTATGTGGTGATGTTTCTTTTTGTGGCTTTGCCTTGGGCTATGTTTAAGGTCATTCTTGTCCAGATCCGGAATGCAAAGAATGCTGAAAGTTGTGCTAAATGTTTGATAGAAACTTCTACGTAGAAAACACCACTTTTTAGTGGGGTGATATTGGCAAGATTTTAAGTTTTCATTTGACATGCAATAGTTTTAACTTAAAAGTCAAAAAGTTATTAAAAGGGTTGGGTTTTCCTCCAGTCCGATAACAGACTGAAAAGTACTGTTAGGCCAGTGGAAGCCCATCACGAGTCTCGTTTCGATAATCCAAACCGTTCAATATGTAAAATTCGTCGAGTACTATATGCCTGTAAAAAATCACGTTAATCGGATATCGATAGCTATCTCATCGGATCAAATTTCTGTCAGCCTTTTATTTTTCACTGTCTTTTTTTTTTTTGGGTACAAAACTGATCTAATCACGTAGTTATACATATCCGATCAATGTGATTTTTTTACAAACATATAGTATTTGACGATTTCTACACATTCAACGGTTCAGATTATTAAAACGAGACCTGTGGTGGACTTGTGGTGGCCCCTACGGGCCCAAAGATACCCTTAAGTCTAATCATGGACGGGAGAGAAGCCAGCCTCTTACTACAAAAAGCCTATATACCACAAAGTCAAAAAAAAAAAAAAAAAATTTCTTTACTTTTGCACATCTTTTCGTTAAAAAAAAAAAAAAAAAAAAAATTACTCCAAATATACTAATATTTTTATCTTATATTTTAACTAAAAAATTAAAAAATTACTAAAATAGCATGTTCTCAAACGAGACCTTAGTTTGAAAAATATTTTTTTTATTGATTACAGAAAATATTTTTTGTTTACTTTTGATTTATGTCATACCAATTTTTAAAAAATATTTTCTATTTAGGCGGGTTGGTTTGGGGTATCCTAAAAAAGTGTACTTTTTGTCTTTTTACGAAAAGATGTGCAGAAAAGTAGAGAGATGATGCGATGAAAAAAAGATAAAAAGATAGATTATGTAGGTTATGCCAAACCTAAATAAACAAACGAAATGTGAGTTGTAATTAGTGATCTTCATCTCCCTCTGTAAGTTAACGGAATGTGTTCGAATATTAGATTTTTGAAGAAAAAAATAAAATAAAATAAATCCCAATTTTCTCTTCCATGCAAAAAAAAACCTATACAAAACCAAGATTCATATACATCTTTAAAATCTTAATATTGCATGTATTGCTTGATCTCTATCATTTCTATTTGTAACTAAAAATTGCTTTGTTGCATGAACGAACTTATTAGTGTTTGTAGAGTTTCTTGGTTCATTAGGTTGTGTTTTAAGTATGTATTTGGATAGATATTTGAAAAGAAAAAAAAAAATGTGTGTGAAATATAAGTAAAATGTAATTATATTTCATTTACATTTCATTTTCTTTTTTCTTTTTCTTTTTTTTTTTATTTTTAAATTCATTTTCAAATTCATAATCCAAATACAATTTTAGTGTATGAACTTGAGGTTCAAATTTTCTTTATTGTCCCTTTTACATCTGTTGATTGATCATACACTGCAAAATATATCTTCTTCCATTTTTATGGACTGTGAAAGGGGGCATATCAATAAATTTTAGTGTATGAACTTGAGGTTCAAATTTTCTTTATTGTCCCTTTTACATCTGTTGATTGATCATACACTGCAAAATATATCTTCTTCCATTTTTATGGACTGTGAAAGGGGGCATATCAATAAATTTGTTAGGATAAATTATCAATAAGTCTTAATAGTTGAACTTAATTTTCATTTAATTTTTATCAAGTCCTATTGAAAATAAATCCTAATATAATCGTCGCTAAAAATAATTTTTTGTAACGATTTTTTGCATGTCGCTAAAAGTTGACAATTAGTGTTTTTTTTTGTCACTATTTTTATAAATTGTCGCTAAAACTTATAATTAGTGATTTTTTTATGACGAATTTTTTAAATCGTCGTTGGAAGTTGAAAATTAGTGTATTTTTTTATGACGACTTTTTAAAATTGTCGCTAAAACTTATAATTAGTGACATTTTTATGATAAAATTTTTAAACAGTCGCTAAAAATAAAAAATTAGTAACGTCTTTTTAATAGTGTATGATGAAAAATATCATTAATTATTATAAGATTTATTAGACAATAAATTTACTTAGTAAAATCTACACGTAAATCACCCAAATTTTTATTTTAAATTGAAAATGATTGAAGAGATTTTAGTAATATGGCAGTGTACATATTTAATTTTAAATTTTGAAGATCTCTAAAAATTTTGATTGAAACCCAAATCTATACATGTATATATATATTTTTATAGTAATGACAACAGTTTGGTCATCAAACATTGGTCATCCTTTTGTTTTTTTAAAATCTTTATATATATATATATATTGAGTATTTATTGTTATATTGAGACAACAGTCCCGTTACAGAGCCCGAAAGGGTTTCGAGCCGAATTTGGCTCGAATTTGAAAAGGAAGAAGAAGAAGAAGAAGAAGAAGAAGAAGAGAAGGAGGAGGAAAAGCAGAACTGGAGGGGCCATCAAAATCAGGCCATAGGCGGAGGCAGGGCTGCGATGCGACGATCGGCCGACGAGCGACGAGCTGCGCCGACGAGCTCTCGCCTCTGTTTCTCTCTCTCGCCTCTGCTCCTCCTATGTTCAAAACGAAGAAGAAGAAGAAGAAACGAAAGAAGAGGAAAAAAAATAAAAAATAAAAAAAAATTAATTAAAACCCAAAACGACGTCGTTTTAAATTTCGAGTCGAATTCAAGCCACTGAATTCGGGCCCTCAAACATTTTTCTTGAGACAATCACGATTCCCATTCTGTCATCATACGGTCATCAACTGGTTATATATATAAATTTTTTTTTTTTTTCAGAAAGTTATAAAATAGTTATATTAAAAACTTTAGTATCTCAAGGGTAGTAGATAATTTACTCAAAAAAACATGACTTTTTCAAAGGTCTCAGATATACCTCTTTTTATTTTTGTTTTTATTTTATTCTCAGGTCAGCATTATAGAAACTAGATTTGAGTCCCAATCAACAAATTTATTAAATTTTAAGGTCAATTACACTAAGGGCTTGTTTGATTCATGGGATTAGGGGGGGACTATTTACTGTGCGGATTGTAATCCGCACAGTAAAGCTAATCCGATGTTTGTTTTTTTTTTAGTCCGCCGGACTCCATGTCCGGCCGGACTCCCAATCCCTCATATGGGGGATAAAATAATCCCGGGGGGGTGTGGGATAGAATTTGTGGGATTGTTTACTGTTTGGATTAGAGGGGTGAGATGACCATTTTGCCCTCATTTGTTGTGGCACATTTAATTCAAATTTAAATTTAATTATGTATTATATTTAATAAAAAAAAATTAATTTAAATGTCTCAATTTAAAAATAAAATAATTTTATTTAACTTTTTATTGATGTTTTATTTATTTAATTTTTTGAAATAATTTTTTATGGATATTTTATTGATGTTTTATTTTAAAATTTTGTTTATGTTTTATTTAATTTCATTATTTAAATGTAATAGATGTTTTATTTAATTTCATTTTTGATTATTATTTTTTTAAACATATTTATTTAAAATCTTAATTAAAAAAATAATATATATTTATTGATATTTTATTTATTTATTTTTTAAAAATAAATTTATTTAATTGTGTAAAAAATAAAATAAAATAATTTTTTATTTAATCTAGCTAAAAATAATTAAAATATTAAAGATATGTTTAATATTGCTATTACTTAGTAAACTATTAAAAAGGGTAAAATAGTCATTTGTGCATTTATCCTATCCAAATCATTCAACCAAACGTTGGATTCACTAAAAATAGTCCGGGGGATTCACAGTCCGGACATCTAATCCCATGAAAAAACAAACACAGGATACATATCCAATCCGACCAAATAGTCCGGGAGATTCACAGTCCTAGGACTCCAATCCGATGGATTCTAATCCCCCCTTTTCCAGTCCGCCCAATCAAACACACCCTACTCTCTTCAAGTTTGAGAAAAATATAGTTAGTGTTGATTCAAAATTTTAATTTACTTAAAACTTAAGCACTTTTTTATCAATAATTCGTTAATAAAAAATGATATTTGTATACATATCTTACTAAAATGATGTTATTTACCATTAACATTAAATTCGATCGCTTTAATTATATCAAACACCACTTAGCCTTTGTTCGTTTGGGGAGTGGCTATTTTAGCCAAAAAGTCAAAAAGCCAACTAAAACTAGTCACATCACTTCTTTACTTTTCTACACATCTTTTCGTAAAAAGTTAAAAAGTTATTAAAATAGCCTGTTTCCAAACGAGGCGTTGGGCTAAAAAAACACAAAAGATCAATCAAAAAAGTCAAATTAAACGAACTTTTTAGTCCTAAGTTAAAAAAGTCTCAGCTTAAAAAAGTCAATATCAAATGGCGACTTAGTGCTCATTTGGCATGTGAGTTTGGGTGAGATTTGGACTATTTTAGTCATAAAAAGATAAAATAGGCTTTTTAATTAAATAAAACAAAATGTCTTATTTAAATCATAATTATTTTATTTTTTCTCTTACAAAAATTAAAAAAATTATCATAAATAAAACTTTTTAACTCTAAACTAAAATAATCAAAAATATATATATATAAAAAAATTAAAAAATCAATCCACGTCCCAAAACTAACCCGTAATAGCACTTGGAGTAAGATTGATGTTGTTGAGACTGGCAAGCAATTCAAACAGACAGAAAAGTGTGATTGATGATTTTTTATGACTTTTCTTGTTAGCATATAATAAATCATAAACTATAAATTCTACTAAAGCACAGAACACAACAACCTATATTTAGGATATGTTTGACATGTTGGTTTAAGACTATTTTAGTTAAAAATAAAAAATAAATAAACTAAATTAAATTAAAAAATTAATAAAACAAAATATCACATCTTAATTTTTATTTTTTCCTTATAAAAGTTAAAAGAATTAAAAAATTTATTTCAAACGAAACTTTTTAATCTTAAATTAAAATAGTTAAAAAGTCAAAAAATTAAAAATCCAATCAACATCTTCAACGAAAGCTTAAAGGGATTAAAAAGGGTAGTGTTAACATCAATTTGTAGAATTTTTTTGATGGAAGCCGTCTACTATAATTGGTGTCTTGAATTTATAATAATAAGAAGAAGAAATTCTAACATTTGGCCTCATGGCTATATAGTATTCTTTTTGTAGTGCGAGATTATGAATTTAATTTTTATAATAACAATATGAAAGCTTTTAGACAATGGCCATAACCAAAAAATTAAATAAATTGTAATTTATAGAGAGAGAGCCACATGAATTTTTAAGCAATTACTTAATTCAAAAATTTTATGTTAATTTTTTTTTTCAAGGCATTCTAGTTTGTAAGGATCTAACACTTCAAAAAATTAAAATTTAAATTTAAAATATATTTTTTAAATTAAAATTTAATTTAATGGTAGGGTTTATTAAAGACAAAGTTTTTTTTTTTAATTAAAAATTAATTTAGTTGTTTGGTGCACTACTTTCTCATGCTATGAGCATGAGAAGCTAGGTTCAAATTTCAAAGCATGTTGGTGTATTTTATTATACAACCCTGCTAGGTAATTCAAACAAACATTGGATCGAATGGCTTGAGATGCCAAAACGATCGTTTTGGCACCTTTTTTTTTTGGTCGCGCTTCTCTCTTTTTCCTTTAATAATCTGACATCTGGGTCAAGATTTGCCTTCATGTCCATGAGTGATCTCAGCTCGGCATTTCCACGAACAAGTTAAGGGTGAGCTAGTGTGAAGAAAAGGAGCAGAGAAGAGAAATAGTGGGTCTTCATTACAAAGACAAGTTTGGGTCTTCATTACAGAAATGGTAGGTCTTCTTCATTATAGAGAAATGGTGGGTTTTCATTTTCCTATACTGGTTTTCATCTTGCTTAGTGTTCTCTCTCTCTCTCTTTCTTTTTTCTAGATCTTCATTACAGAGAAATGGTTTTTTTTTTTATTCATAGAGTTCTATAAATGGTTTTTTTTTTTTTTTTGGAACAGACAAAGTGGGTTTGATTCATGAAGTTGAAGAAGAAAAAGAAGAGATTCATCAAACCTAGTAAGAAAAAAAAAATCAGTTTCAGAGAAGGAAAAAAAAAATCAAAATCAAAATCAAAATCAGAATTAGAATAAAAAAAATAAAAAAAATCCCACAGCCATAGCCACAATTCATTCACCAATTGCTGGGACTTTCATCGTTCAACGAGATTCTAATCAGCTCAAATCTCTATTTTTCTTTGTTAAAAAATGGATGAGTTCACACAAAATCAAACCCAAATCAAAGAGAGGGATGAGAGGTCTCTGTTTTTCTTTGTTAAAAAATAGATGAGTTCACACAAAATCAAACCCAAATCGGAGAAAAGGATGGGAAGTCTCTGTTTTTCTTTGTCAAAAAATGGATGAGCTCACACAAAATCAAACCCAAATCAGAGGGAGGGATGAGAGGTGAGAGTCCTGAGAGTGTTTGAATAGAGATAGGAGTAGGGCTGCAAATGAACCGAGCTGTTCGTGAACAGGCTCGGCTCGGCTCGGTAAGGGCTCGGCTCGGCTCGGCTCGTTTAGTAAACGAGCCGAGCTCGAGCTCGATTATTGGGCTCGTTTCGTTAACGAGCCGAGCTCGAGCTCAGCCTGTTCGCCCGATAGGCTCGGCTCGTTTATCTATAATTAAATTATATAATAAATATATTATTTATATATTAAATAATATATAAATACATTATTTATATATTAAAAATATATAAATATATACATAAATAATAATTTAAATTCATTTTTTATATATTAATTAATATAAATAATATTTTTTATTTAAATTTTTAATTATAAATAATATAAATAATATTAAAAAATTTTATCGACCCGAGCCAAGCCGAGCTCGAGTTCGACAAAATTAACGAGCGAGCCGAGGCTCGAGCCGATCCTTATCGAGCCGAGCTCGAGCTCAATAAACGAGCTCGATAGCTTAACGAGCCGAGCTCGAGCCCAGCAAGGCTCGGCTCGGCTCGGCTCGGCTCGTTTGCACCCCTAGATAGGAGAGGAGATAACAAGGAGAGGAGAGGAAAGGAAGAGAGGAGAGAGAAAATGTTCAGGCCACTTGAGCCAAAAAGTTTCGAGCTACGAAGCTTTTTCCTTTATTATGAATTAAAAATTAATAATTAGAAAGTAAAAGTTAAAATTGTTTCTAAATAATTAGTTTATTTAAATTATTTTCTATCTATGGGGCCGATTCTAACTTTTCTAGGGCTCAAAACGAGCTTATAATAACAGAAGAAGGTTGATGTTGTGCCTATAAAGCACATCACTGTGCTGTGACGGCCAGAGTGCCTTATCCCAAGCCCATGTTGATAATTTGAATCGTTCATATTGTAAGATTCGCCGAGTAAATCATTCATAAAAAAAATCAGATTAATTAGATATTTGTAGTCCCTTAATTAGATTAAATTTATTTTTAAAAAAATAAACGATTAATATTATTTTGATAATTTATTTTAAAAACAATTAGGTTCTAATCATGAGGTTACAGATGTCCAATTAATTAATTAATTAATTTTTTTATAAATGATATACTCGATGAATCTAACAATATGAACGATTCAAATTATCAAAATAAGCTTGAAACACGTCCCCACAGGACCTCACAAATAGGGCTAGGCATAGGGTTATTCGACTTGCAGAAACCGCCCAACCTAATCCAAACTGCATACAAATAGGCGGTTTTGAGTGTAGAGTAGGGTCGGGTGCAATTTGAATTATTCTTTCAGTGCAGATTGCGGGTTTCACCCGCACCCGCACCCGCCCGCACTAAACAACTTTTTAAAAAAAAAAAAAAAAAAAAAAGGGTGCTTTTGACCATGGGTACTTTAAAGGTTTCCTTGACTCAATTGACTTACCTATTGTTCCTTTTAGTCAATTCTTATGGAATGTTAGCTTCTAAAGCTTTTTAGCTTTGTGTATATATATATTATATACTTACAGTTGTTGTGGAGGATATTTTCTATGTTAGTTCTTATTTAATTTTTATTACAATTGTGTCTAATCCAATTTCAATGTTAGCTTGAATGTTTTGCTTACATTAGGAATTGATTTTGTTGTGTTTTTAATTTTATAAGTTTTAAATCATTAATTATTGATGTTCTAAAGTAGGAAAAAAACAAGCCAAAGTTTTGCTTTTTCAAAGAAAAAGTCCAATCCTCAAACTGCTTGCAACCGCCCCCATATCTGTGAACCCTATCCACATAAACTACAACCCGCATTGCAGGTTGTTACGAGTTCAATTTTTCTCAAAAATCGCAAACCAAATCATCCAAAATCGATCCGCGACCACCCCTACTCACAAAGTGTGTGATGTGGCTTATAACACAGCACACTCCCCAAATCCTATAATAATATGGCACATTTTATACATATAAAAATCACAACAATGCTACATCCCTTTAATTTATCATTTCTAAATTATCCCCAATGATGTGACATTAAGGTTAGATCACACATGATGAAATGTTTAATAAATCAAAATTTGAAACTTATCAAACACATCATTAGGAGTGGTTTTTAGAGGTGATAAATTAAGTATCTCAAGCATTTTTCTAAAACTAATAAGTGGAACTGATTGAAAAGTTCTATTAAGAATATGGGGGCACTAATAAATCCTTTTCAGGTTTTGGTGCACCAAAAATTCCTCTTCACTTTTACTTGTTACCAGAAAATTCTATTTTTTTTTTTTTAGGGTGTTTTCATAAAAAGTACCATTAATTGTTAAATTTTGGTAACAGTTTAAAAAAATTGTCATAGAAAAATATCACTAATTGTCATTTCTAACGACAAATTTAGAGAATAGTCACAGAAAAAGTCACTAATTATCATTTTTTAGCGACAGATTTAAAAAATTGTTACTAATTGTCAGTTTTTAGCAACAAATTCATAAAATCGTTACAAAAAATTCTTTGTGTCCAACTATCAGGACTTTTTGATTTATATACATATTTATGGGACTTAATGATGCACATGTCTTTATAACAAGACCTGTGAGCAATTAACCCAAATAACAATAAGAGCTGTCACGACCCAAACCCGTCCCTATAGGTTTAGCGTCGTAACCGGTCAGTAATCTTGAGATTACCAAAGACCTTTGACCTGAATATCATATAATATAAGGGGCTGCGGAAACAAATATACAAATACGATGTCCATAGAGCTGTGTAGACATACATGAGACAGAAAATTTAAAACTTAAATATATACATATACGTGACGTCATAAATACAATAGTCTCACGTCACATTCATTACAGCTATAACCAAAATGAGACTTAGCCCAATATGCAGATAAACAGAAAATTTGTTCATAATCTAAAAAAAAAACAAAGTCTTATACATTCACAAAACATGACCATATGACTTTCGGAACCTCTTCGGGAGGCACAAGGATTGGCAGACAAAACAAAGCTCCAGGCGATCATCATAGAGCTTGGCCACACGCCTGATCACCTACATATATAAATAATAGAGTGAGCAAAAGCCTAGTGAATAATAACAGAATGAAGAGTTTTAATTGAATGATGTCGCTTGTCAGATTCAGAAATTAGAATTCAGATTTAGATTCATATTCTTATTCAAATCATATACAAAAATCAGAGTTCATATTTAATCATACGTGGTACATCCATTAGTGCTAACAGAACAGAACAGATGCAGAACAAATGGTGGTTATGTATAACTAGTTACTTGAAGGAACCTCTGAATCTAGATAATAGATAACAGATATGCTGAACTCCATGATGGAGCCTTCCGTACGGGTAATAGATAACAAATATACTAAGTCCCATGATGAAAACTCCAATATCGGATAATAGCTAACAGATATCACATGATACTAAGGATGCCACGAATACATTGTCAGAAATTGGACAATCATTCATTGTACAGAACATATTATTTCAGAAAACAAATCTTATTTCATCATACATAAAATAAATAAAGTTGAACATAGATTTACTAAGTTATTACTTACGGATGGCTTCAAAGAAGACAGACAGAGTAGACAAATCAAATAATTTGTGGCATATGACCTACACAAACTGTAACAACCCTCGCATCGACATCGATAAACTCTTTGAATTAGCTCTCGTTCTCGCTAAACTAAACCGATAATGATGATAATTGAATTAATCAAGTAAATCTTGAATGGGTGATTGAAATCGAAACTGAAATTGAATAAGTTTATCTATTGAATTGCATATTGCATCTGTTTGATTGATTGATTATCTGTTTGAATTTATGTGTTTAAACTGCTAATTGAAGGCCTTATCGGTGGCCGAATTAGAAACCGTTTAGAGTTTTGGAATCAGTAGAATATTTGTGATTTAATGGTATATTTATCTGAAAATTGATTAGGAATGATTAAATTAGATTAAAAGGAGTTAATTGCCAAATTTAACTTATTTACCAAATTACCACCTATAGTGGGCCTTTATTTATTATTATTGTTTGAGCCTTATCACCTAATCAAAACAATTGATCAGCCATTTCCTACACTCCAGCCGACCAAAGTGAGAGAGAGGGAGAGAATTAAGAGGAAAATTGAATTCATCTTGTTCATCTTGTGGATTGCTTGGGAATTGAAGGATTTGTAACATAGGTTGCTAAATTGAACTTCTAGACAAGAAATTGAGACTTAGGTAAGGAAATTCACTATCTTCTTGTTGTCTTTAAGCTTCATCTTGCATGTTCTAGGCTCCATTGTAAAATCAAGCCATGATTTAGTGCATAGAGGTTGAATTATGCTTGAATTCATGCATGCATGGCCATTTTGGTGCATTTTGAAGTTGAATTCATGATGGATTGTACATACATGCTCATGTTTCTATCAAAGTCCATGTTTTCATTTTGTTTTCCAACTATTGAGCTCATTAGAGCAAGATTTTGAACCTTGAATTTGGTTAAAAACTCATGCATTGCATGTTTTGAAATTGTTCTTGAAAATGGGTTTGAATGTTGGATTTAATTGACTCACCTCTAGGGCTTGAATTCACAAATTGGCTTCTGAAACTTGTTATTCATTGTTTTGGGATGTATTTTCCAGAATTTGGGCCCAAGAGGTCGAGAATTGAGTTGAGAATGCTTGGTTTGAGCTTGGGAGGCAAATCTGGAAATTCCAGATTTGGCTTCTTCGCTCGAGCGAAGGATTCCTCGCTCGAGCGAGCACCCTTTATTCAAGGCTCCGCTCGAGCGAGCATCGAGCGTGGTATCGCGCGTAAAAATCCAACAACCAGTACTTTTGTATTTTACAGACCGCTCGAGCGAAGGACCTCTCGCTCGAGCGAAGCCTTTGATTTTGCAACCTCGCTCGAGCGAAGGAAGGCTCGCTCGAGCGAGACCCCTGTTTTCAGCAACTTTTGAAAAATGCCTTCCAACTGTATTTTTGCATCCTCATCCCATCCTAGGCATTCTTAGGCCTAGTTTTAAGGCATCTTAATGAGGATTTAGGCATAGAACCACACCGAGGAAATTTAGGGATTTAATTATCATCCTTCCCGACTGTGAAACTTAGTGTGTGTTCTATTTGTTAACTGTTTAGGGTTGGCTCTCGGGGACGCGCTCTAGCTGCTATTAGCCCAATCTCTGTGAGTAACAATTGTGTAAAGATATGTTCAAAATGATTATCTTTTGAATACTGAACTGAACTGTTTATTGAACTGATATTGTTTACTGAATGAATGTATGTCCTGTATTCTGAACTGTACTGTGGCATCCTTAGCACTTACTGTTTACTGTTACAGAGATCTCTGTCGGTTCCCTTGTGGAACCATACTGTTTATTGATTGATGGCCATCACTACCGTTGGGTCTGTTAAGACCTGGTCTTTAAGACCTACTGTTTACTGCACTGATAGGCTAATGGATGTACCACATATGACTGATTGACTGAAATACTGAAAGACTGAAATACTGTTTAATGAACTGATTTCATTACTGTAAGGACATTCATTCATAACCTCTTTACGCATTATGTTATTCACTGGGCTTTAGCTCACTGTTTATATATATATGTAGGTTCTCGTGAGCTGACGGAGCTAGGAGCGTGGGTTGGTCCCCAGTTTTGTCAAGCCAGCCTATGTGCCTCACTGCGAGGTTCCGAGTTGCCATGCTATGGCTTGGGGTGTTTTTGTGTCCCCCATCGGTCTCCTTACTGTTTTGTACTACTGTATAGGCATCTCTTTTTTTCTTGTCTTGTTGAGGATTAGGTCCCCGTACTGAATGTTTGTATATGATTGTATAGACTGTATATAGACTGTACTGTTCTGAACTGTATGAATGCATGAAAAATGTTTTTGGCATACAGATTGTCACAACTCAATGGACACTAGTTATTTACTGTGTTGGCTTCCGCCAGCCTCGAACTCGCTTTTCTCGTTCTCTGTTCAATGAGGCCTTGGTAATCTCGGACATCTTGGCGATTCTGAGTGCTAAACCCATAGGGCCGGGTTTGGGTCGTGACACAAACATAATAGGCACACACATTGAAACACACACTCAGATAGTACATAACTTATTGTGTTTCGTTCTTAGTGTGTTTCTAAGTCTTATCCTCATTAATATGTCTTAATTAGGGCTTAAGAATGCCTAAGATACAATGAGGATGCCAAAATGTAGGTCAAAACACTTAGTCAAATTTGCTGAAAACAGGGTCCTTGCTCGAGTATAGCTTTCTTCGCTTGAGCGGAGAGTAAAAAATAAGGGTGGTCGCTCGAGCGGTCTATAAACTCTACAAAAGCACTGGTTGCTTGATTTTTTCGTTCGACGATCGCTTGAGCGTGAGATTGAGGTCTTCGCTCAAGTGCAACTCTAGTCGTTCGAGTGGCTTGCAAAAATTGTACACTTCTGGGAGCATCGAATGCACTTTTTCTTGCTCGAGCGGAAATGCAAAATCAAGAATGGTCACTCGAGCACAGGATCTGTTGCTCGAGCGGTGAGACAGAATTCTGGAATTTTCAGATTTATGTTCTAAGTCCAAAACTCAAATTCAAAGCTGTAAAACACAACCTTTGGGTTCCAAAACTTGAGAAAACACTTGTAAACTTATAAAACATCATGAATTAAGGTTCATTACACAAAATCAAGGCCTAAAAGCAAGTGGATTCTTCAAAACCAAATTTGAACAATATGTATATATATCATGCATGTGTTGTCAAGAACTCAAACCTTCCAAAAACATGTACAAATGGAGTGTTAAAGTGCAAAACCACAATGAACTCCTATAATTGAATAAAAATAGATCCTTGCATACATGAATTTGTTGGAATCAATACTCAAAATCCATGAAATACACATGCATGTATGACATGTTCATCTTCTCTACATTACTAGCTCAATTCTTGCATAACTCTACTTAATCCTCTAGAATTCATGTCCTAGATACCATGATTATACAATCTAAGTGTTGAATTCCTTACCTCAACTTCTCAATGAAGCTACAGATGGTAAATTCACTAAGATTCCAAACCAAATCCTTGAATTCCAAGCTAATTCCTTTGTTTGAACTCAATTCTCTCTTAGTCCCTCTCTCTACACATTTGAAGTCTCAAAGATGGTAAAATGAGAATGTAAGTGATGCTCTATGATCAACTTTAGCCTTATATAGGCTTGATTAATGGTGATTAGTTAAAACTAATCAAATGGACATTAATTATTCTAATTTAATCGCTCCGAATTGAATTTAAATCAAACCTACCATAAATTTCTAAAAATTTCAAATAACAGATAAACTAAGTCAATTTCGTGATTGGATGCTAATAAGGCCTTCAATTCATAAAACAGAATAGAAACGCAGATAGATATTTCTACGATAGACAAATATAAACACAAATAATGCAATAAACATGCAATTAATTCAAAATTTCTTCTTAATTACTCATTAAGCATTCTTAATCATGATTTAGTGGCTAATCATAGTTTAGGGTTATTACAAGAACGAATTACACTAACAGCCCTTGTAGTGTAGGATTTGTGTCACTTTACTCATTAATTTTTTACCCTATTTCCTTTTGTTTTTGGGGCTCCGACCCCTAATGGTTTTAGGCTTATTTTGAGCCCCTCTACAACTTTGTAGAAGGGCTCAACTTCATTTGGTGTCTCCATGATACGCTTCCTTCAATATCCATCTTGTATGTCACCAATTTGCATGCTAGTTTTGGCCTATTTGTATTTGTTTTTGGGGCTCCGACCCATACTGGTTTTGTGCTTATTTTGAGCCCCTCTACAACATTGTAGAAGGGCTCAACTTCATTTGGCCATTCTATATACCACCTCTCTTGGAAATTCACTTTAGGCCCTAATTCTTGCATGCTTTGTTAGGCTTACTTGGCTCCGGATTTCAGCCTTCATCAGGCTTATAAATAGCCTTGTTTTTGTCTCCTTTTCATGTTATGTTGAGGGCCTTAAGCCATTTGGTGTATATTTTTGGTACTTCCTTTGAAATCCATCAAATTTACCGTAAAATTGCATGTTTGTTTAGGCCATTCTAGCTTCTGTTTCTGGCCTTCATCAGGCTTAGAAAGTGTCTTTTTTTGGTCTTTTCTTCAAGTTTTATTAAGGGTCTTAAGCTATTTGGTCATTTCTTGTGGTACCTCTCTTTATAACCTCTTTTGGGCTCCATTTTGCATAGAATTTATAGCATGTTTATGTTCTGTTTTTGGGGCTTCCATCTTCTGAAAATGTGCTTATTTTTAGGCCCTCTTCAATTTTTTAGAAGCATTTTTGTTCATTTGGGGTTTGTATATATCACTTGTCTCAATACCCCTTATTTCCCCCATTTTTGCAAACTATTGTTGCCATACTTGTGATCATAATTTGGCCTTGTTCTGTACTGAAAAATGCTATTTTTGGGGACTGTCTTGCCACTGGTTTTGCTGCCATAATCATATTTTGCATGTATAGTATGGCTATAGGCCATTTCGGGGCCTAATTTCACATTTTCGGGATGATTGCATGCTTCGGTTGTCATTTCGTATCATTTCGGGGCTGTCTTACATCGTTTGTGAGTGCTGAAATTCCTTTTCCATGCTTGCATATCATTTCCCATGTCATTTTATGCCTTAATGCATTGCCTCGGTTTGGGCACGCACTTCGAGGCGCTCGTTCATTCATCGGCATCCCATGTGAGTGTGGTGAGGCCCTCTCATGTTGGTATAAGCCCAATCTACATTTTCCATGTCATGGCATTGTGTATATCATCGCCTCGGTTTGCGTGCTGAGTGCACGATTTCGGCGTTCATTTTATCCGACGGCGGCCTATGTGGTGTGGTTGAGGCCTCTCATGTTGGCGTAAGCCCAATTTGCATTTTCATGCTTATATGCCATTGCCTCGGTTTGCGTGCCCGTGTGCACGCATTTCGAGGCACTTCTTTTTTTATCCGACGGCCTCCTATGTGAGTGAGCTGAGGCTCTCCCATGTTGGTGTAAGCCCATCGCGGCATTCCGTGTGCTATTTCATCCCATTCCATCATCGCCTCGGTTTGCGTGCATGTGGGCACGCGTTTCGAGGCACTTCGGTTTTATTCGATTTGCACTTCATATCATTGCCTCGGTTTGCGTGCCCGTGTGCACGCACTTCGAGGCACTTCAGTTTTATTCGATTTGCATTTCATCATCGCCTCGATTTGCGTACCCGTGTGCACGCATTTCGAGGCCCTTCGGTTTTGTTCGATTTGCACTTCATATCTTCGCCTCGGTTTGCGTGCCCGTGTGCACGCATTTCGAGGCACTTTGGTTTTATCCGATTTGCATTTCATATCATCGCCTCGATTTGCGTGCCCGTATGCACGCTTTTCGAGGCGTCTCATTTTCATAGCATTGAGCATGCTAGGTTGTATATTAGTTGCATTTCATGCATATCATGCATATCGCACGGGAAACGAGGTACATTCCGTACTCCGATTCCTCTACATTCATCCCTACATTGAATTGTGCAATTCGGCTCCTCGGCCATCATGCATCGATATGCGTGATTGGTGGCACGAGGGTCGAGGCATGCATATATTTGTGAAATACACTGCTGTGCCCTTTTCCTGCTCTCTGTTGCAGCAAAATTCAGAGTTTAGCACCTTTCGGAGTCGGACGCGCATTTCAAGAAATATTGCCAACAGAGGCTAATCGGGCATCCCAGTGGATTTCTGCGCCAACAAAGCAGGTATCTATCGAAGCAAGGCGATCCACGGCTTGCATGCCGCTTCTTGCTTTCTTAGTTAATTGTCAATTAATTAGAAATTTGTATATTTATTTCGGACTGTAATATTCTTTCATTTGGGTCTGTATTATTCTTTATTCGGACCCTCTGCGCGAGGGCACAATTGTAATAAGGGTGTGTGAGTGTGATGTATGTCTTCCAACCCCACGTCTTTCTCCCTTTTATTTACCTGCTTTGTTGGTTAGATATAGGGCATATTTCAATTAGCATACAGTATGATAGCATGTTTGCATTCATTCATCTGTTTTACATGCACCGGGCTCGGCACATCATACAAACTGCATTGTATTTCAATTCCAAAGTTGAATACTTGTTAGTTGTAGCATTTCATATACCATGTTTAGAATAGCCGAGCCTGCTATAGTTGCATTTTTGCATGTGTTGCATTAGGCATTTCAGCACATTTAGGATCATGCATGATTTCTAATCAGTTTCCTGTTTTGGCTTGGAGTACTCAGTAAGTTTTATGCTTTAGCATCCTTGCATGCGTGTGAGTGTTGCCATGATAGCATGCTTACCATGAGGCTAACTGCTTATGTGATATAACTGCCTTGAATGCCTGTGGGTGGAGGTTGAGTTATCTGAATTGGAGCAATTCATCAACTGTTTGTTTTAAGCCCACTAGATTGTGGCAAAATCATGTTTTCTAAGCCCACCTGAGGGTGGCAAATCCGCATTTTAGCCTACTTGCGAGTAGCACCATCAAATCATTTTCAAACAAACAAACATAAGATGTTTAGTTCCAATCGACGGCCAGATCTATACTTGTTTCTTTGCGAGCATCACATAGTAACCTAGGCTAATAATCGGAATAAGAGCATACAATGTTTTCAAAAACAGATATCATGGTTAGTAGAGGCCGGTCTTTGACCGGGCGAGAGGGGGTGCTCACGATGTGACCTTCCCTAATCGTACCTAAGTTCCCGAGCCAACTTTGGTGATGACGGACACGTGGCCTTTCGGCACCGAGTCAGGGTTTCCTAAGTTTCCCATTTTAAAAATATTTAGGTGGCGACTCTGTTATCTGGCAAAGCAGTCCATGTTTGACACTTCTTTCAAAAAATCTGTTTTTCTTCAAAACGATTTGCCGGATTTGGACTCTTTGGTTCGAGATTTAGAACCACAACAAAATCGAGTCCGAACTGTAGCGAGGCCCCCCGCGGGCGTTGTTACAGTTTCTGGCGACTCCGCTGTGGATTTAGAGAACTTGACTCGAACTCGTGATATCTGGTTTTGACTACATTTGTGTGTTTCTTTGCATTGCATTTGCATTGGTGCGCCTAGGACACCGTGTTTGCCATCTGCTATTCTGGCGGTTTCTTGGGAGGCTTGTCTTGTCAAGGCATGTCCATAAGGCTGATCGGTTACGGGCTCTGCCAGTATGGGAACACAAACCCCGGTTTTACCGGGGCACCCTTTTTGACCATTCGACCTAGTGCATATTCGGATCCATAGTGACCATTCCAAACTAGGACAGGTTGCTTACCCGTTTATAGGTTGTTTGAAGCCGCTGCGTGCGTAGTGAAACCCTAGTTCTTGACAAAATAGGACAGGGAAACCCTACCCCAACATAGGGGTGTTTTGGCTCTCACTTATCTGTTATGTGCTTGTTAGAGTGCGTCTCTACAGGGAATGCATGTATCAGTTTACAAGTTTGAGCATCAGGCCCGCGGGCACCAATTCAGTATTTTGGGTATCAGGCCTGCGGGCATCAGTATTTGGTGGAATCAGTTTTGCCTGAGGGTATCAGCTTCTGAGAATTTTGGGGCGAAATCGATGAGAGCACACTCATTCAGCTTTGTTCGTATCTGTTCTGGTGAAATCAGGCTGAGATGCTGCATGTTTTCTCTTTTGCTAGGGGTAGTCCTGGAACCATAGCTTCAGAAGGCTCCGATATCCCCCGGGTACACCGAACTTGTGTTGATAGACTTTGTCGAATCGAAATTGATTCAAGGGCAATCGGTGTTGCTTTACGAGGCAAGGTAAAAAGACCGGTCGAGCCTGATCGCCCGATTCGTGATTACGGATCGGTGGCCCTTATCCGCCCCACGATGCTTGATCGGTGAGGTCTCGGTTTTCTTGAGGGATAAACATACCAGTCAGTTGGATGGATCAGCAGAACACGTCAGGGATGGAGGCAATGATGCGTCAGATGCAAGAAAGTATGAAACTCATGCAGCAGGACATGGCCCGTCAAGCGGAATTTGCCAAAAGCCAGGCCGAGATTATAGCCCAACGAGAGACAATTGCGAGCTAGAGCAACAAACTGGGGTATCTACTTCACACCAGGCTCCTCCCCCACCAAGAGTTCCCATACTCGGGGAGACAACCCACGTCCAGGATGATACGGACATTCCAGGCAGGCCAGCTCTGCCCCTGGTTCTACCCCAGCTATCTAAAACACCTACCGACCTACCAGACCCCCCCTCTGAATTCAAGACGGACCCCACAGCATTGAAAGTGAGCAAGCTTGAAGAATTGTTCAAAAAGTCTCAGGGGGCCCATTCTATTCCTGACATAGAGGATGGTTTTACCGACTCAGTGATGACATTACCGGATCGGTTCAAGATGCCACATATCGATCGGTTCGATGGCTCTGAAGACCCAATGGTGCACCTCCAACTGTTTTCTGATATCTTAAGGCCAATGGGTTTGACCACAGCCCAGAAATTGTCATTATTCGGCCGAACCCTGTCCGGGATAGCCGTAACCTGGTATGCAAAGTTGGAGAACTCTGTGAAACAGAACTGGGAAGAGCTGGCTGAGGCCTTTATTGATCAATACTCCTATAACACACAGATCGAGGTCACAACTCGTGATCTCGAAGTCACCCGTCAAGAACCAAAGGAGGGTTTCTCAGAGTTCATGACGAGATGGAGAGCAAAAGCCTCAATGATGACCACTAGGCCCACTGACAAAGATCAGATTCGGATGATTGTGCGCAATCTCCAGCCCAAGCTTATGCAGAAGATGATTGTTATCCCCTTCCCTACCTTTTCAGATCTGCATGAGATGGGGGTTCAAATCGAGGACGCCATCAGACAAGGGATCTTTGCAGAAGATAATGAGCCTTTGAAGAGGAATGTTGCTCGCAGTTCCAATGCTACTACTGATGGTAGCACAGCTGCGAAATGCTCAGAAGTAGACACTGTCACCACTTCCCTCAATGACCAAAAACCAACCACCTCAATTCGGTCCCAAACCCGAAAATTCCATCCTCTTTACATGAGTCTCTCCCAAGCTTTGAAAAAGCTGCAAGAAGAAGGGCACCTAGAACTCCTAGAACCCCAACCCCTTCCAAACCCTCTTCCGCCAAGATATGACCCAGCTAAATACTGTGCCTACCATCAACAGCACGGTCATGATACGAACCGTTGCTTCCGCCTTCGTCATAAGATTCAGGATCTTATTGACGAAGAGACCCTAGCTCCACCAAAAGGACCTCAGGTTAGTACTGACCCATCACCTCTACATCTCAACCTCATCCATATATTACCATCCACCTTCGACCCCAGCATATACATCACCCCGGCCCATCTACCCAAGCCTGAGGTGTTTATCCCGGAAAGCATGGACATATGCATGATGGGTGCATCTGGACCCCAGTCATCACAAACCTGTGAACCCACTACTTCTGAGCTAAAGAGAATGATCGAAGATCTTCAAAGAACTGTGACCGATCTGGCCTCCGGGACATTGGCTCCATCATCGACCACACCACATGTTGGGAATTTCATGTCAAAAGGCTCCTCAGTCTTGGGGCAAGCTGCATCCGAGGAAGGCCAATCCCTTGGCAAAGTGGAGGCGAGTGGAAAGAACAAGGCAGGGGCGGGCATGGATTCCCATGAACATCTTATGTTTGCTGTTGAGGCTTTGAAAGCGAGGACGAACAAAGAGCAAGTCCTCGCAGCTTGTTGCAAAAAGCGTGGATGACATTTTACCACTCAAGTTGAGGCGGTTTGGATCAAAGGGAAAACTTGGGAAGGGTCGTTGTATCGAAAACAATCTGCACTAGGAAGAGATCGGCAAACCAAAGCGGACTGCCAATCTCTCTGTTGGTGCGTCCCAAAAAATTCACAAACCTTTAAGTACCAACCCGAGGTCAAAGGGTCTTCCATGCCCTCCACATGCCTTTGTCCAAAGCTTTCCAAATCCTTGTTAGACAAGGCCATCTCAAACCCCTTGAGCCTCGGCCTCTCCTGAACCCTCTTCCGGCTACACATGATGCTACCAAGTACTGCGCGTACCATCAGCAAACTGGCCATACTACCGACGACTGCTTCCGTCTTCGCCATGAAGTACAAGATCTATTTGACAACGAGGTTGTCCTCCCGCCGAGCTCAAAGTCTATCGGCCTGGTCGATGAACTTGGGGATAATGTTATGTGATCGAGGATGAACCACTGCGGATGGCGCCAGATTACTCAACGTGGGAATGGCACGCCTTTATTACGAGCAATGTGCAAATATCAGTTTTTGTGCTTTCTGACTGGGGTATTGGGTCAGTCTTTTGTTTTGTTTTGAGTCTGTCTTTTTGTTTTGAGTCAGTCTCTTTTGTTTTGGGTCTGTCTTGTTGTATCGAGTCAGTCCTGTTGTATAGGAGTCGGGTGATTCCGGGGGTGTTACCTCGGGCGTCACCATTTTGTTTTGCATTTGTCTTTTTGTTTTGTTTTGAGTCTGTTTCTGCCAGGGAGCCAGTTATGCCAACAGATTTTGAATGAAACAGCAGTGATTTCCAAACTCTCGCATTTGCTTCTGCCGTGTGTTAGTTGCGCCGGGGTTTGAATGAAATGGCAGTGCATTCCACCTGCTCTTTTGTGCCTTGAAGTCATTGTAATGACCTGAGTTTTTCAAAACTTTTTGAATACTGCAGTGAAAACAAAGAGGGAGGAATTCCTCGGGATTTGCAAAACATTGATCAAACTGAGAGAAAGAAAGGCATGTTAAGCCCTTAATGAATGAAATCATGCTTGTTAGCGTGAGTACTGAGAAGGACCCTGGCTTGATCCAGACTGGTTTCACACTATCTTCAGCGCGAGCGATTCGTCGCTTTCTTAAAAATTTTCAAAAACAAAATGTTTTGCGCGGTCCTGCGAAGACCTGTGTGGAATCGCTCTTGAGATTGTGCAGCTTAGGATCGCTCTCAGCCTCGAGACTCAACCCCTTTGCTTCTAAACCTTGAACTTGAACTCAGAAGGTTCAACGGTCAACCACAATGTGAGGCCTGTGTGGCGGTTGAAGCGACCCTCGAACAAGAGGCACCAAAGTCAGATCAAGAAGATCAGAAGTCGTCAAAAGAAGCTTGCAGAGCTAGATCAGAAGCACCCCTCGAACTAGGGGCAAAAATATCCGATGTGCTCGAAGAGCCAAAAGGTGGATCTTTCTGCAAGTCAATACTGACCACTCTCACGGATATAGAGGGCTTCAATCTCGTAACCATTTGGCATGGACTGGTTACATTTTTACCCTTTGAGAGGCTCGCTGGGCCGAAAACCCGGAAGGGCGACCCAGGCAAAAGTTAGAGCAAAGAAAAGAATGAAAAAGAAAAAAAGAAAAAAAAATGCAAAGATACAAAAAATGCAAAAAGAAAAGAAAAGAAAAGAAAATGCAAAAAAAAAGAACAAGCAAAAGGAATGAAAAGAATATAAAAAAAAAAGAAAAAGAAAGAAGAACAAAGCTCGCAAGGTCGAAAACACAGCAGTTTGGCAAAAGTTAGAGCATAAAAAGGAGAGGTTAAATACCCGAGTGTACCTTACCCCCGAACTACGTAAGGCTTGATTCCCATGTTTGGGATACGTAGGCAACTTCATCCCGAAGTCCAGCCGTAAAACACTTCAATTCGATTGTGTCCATGTAATGGTTTTGATCATCTTTGCCTTTTCTGTATCTGAGAGTTCGGTTGTCATCATCACTCTGAGGGTTAATTATAGTATGTTGCGGCGCTATCCAAACAAGGGGCAACTTTCCGTTGCCATTCATGCGCCGCGGTGCCGTTCAAACAAGGGGCAACTTTCCGTTGCCATGCAGCTCTCTTTAAGCAAGGGGCAATTTTCCTTCGGATCCGAGGTTGTGCATCTCAGGAGTAAGTTTCATGCTCGTTGAGCAGTGGCCGTTTGCAAAAATAGTTTTTGAGAATTTTTTTCTGAGGTTGACTATTTTCTCGAAAATTATTTCATCTTTTCCAAAAACTGGACCATTTCTTGGACCCAAAAAGGAAAATTTTCAGTGCTCATGGCCTGACTTGCATGATTTCAAATCAAAAATTGAACAAGCATGTTAATCTAACTCCCATTTTGGCCAAATTTTTTTTAGAAAGCAAAAACAAAAAATAGTCAAAATGATGAACTAGGAGCACAGTTGAGTCAGGTTTTCTGTCTTTTCCCTTTATCAACGCGCTTGCCAAAAAGGGCACCGTATCCGCCAGAAGAGGGCACAACTGAAGCTAGAAAGGGCAGAAAGCTCTTACACCCTCCAAGCAGCGAAGTATCAAGCCAAGTGCGAAGCGCGAACTAGAATGGGCCAAGATATTCCACTCCATCATCTGGACAGATCTTATCACGTCCAAACTCCCCAGCAAAGCATCATCAATCGATATTAGCTGCAGATTTGCTACACACCCAGATGTAGCGCAACCCCTTTGTGGGAGGAATTCACTAGCTGTGAGCAGAAGAAGAAGAATCTAGCAGAATGCTAGGGGCGAGAACCCACAACTTGCTGTTTATCCATCAACCACCCAGGGGAGGGATGAAAAATGAGAGATTGAAGAATAGAGAGATGTGCGATGAGAAAAAAGTGAGAAAAGGGCTTTTTCAGAAAACTAGAGATTGAGTGTCAAGTGATGTGAGAATCACAAGTGAGAAAGGGTGGGAAACACTACCCAGTGAAACAGGCTCCCTGTGCACGTCTGAGTGTCGTGTCTTTTCGTTTGTCTCATTTCATCCCGAGCGCGTCTCGTTGTTTTTAGGTCGTTTACCTTTTGTTTTTCTGTGTTGAGTTGTTTTGTCTATGGTCAGTCGTAGGCTCAATACCCAGTTGAGAACTTATGCTCACTCTCAATTTCAAAAATCGTTTTGTGCTCCGAGTGCCGTGCTGTTCTCCACATTTGTGCAAAACAGAATTTGTTCTTTCAGAAAAACCGCAGGGTTCAACCCAGGTCATGTGAGAACAGTGAAATCAGGACCTATATGAAGCTATGGGTTTCGGGCTGCAAAGCAAAAGCAAAAGAGGAAAATGTCAGGCATCTGAGCTTTGTTCCTACTTGATGAGCTCGAGACTATATTCGTGTGTACCTCTTGAGTCTTGCCAATGTTCGAAGTATGAGTGTGCCTCTACCTCAAGCTCAAGATCAAGTCTACTTCAAGCGAATGGCGATCGAGTGCTCTCCCCGAGTACCATTCCCGAGAGGCATCTTGGACGTGTTTGCGATGAGTTCCTAGGAGACCAACTGCGACGGTGGAAACTAGAGTTCGAATGGCCGTGGCCTAGAACGCAAAGGTTCGGGATTTCCGAGACTAGAGTCTGGTTTAAATACCCAGAGGCGTGTCCTCGGCTTGAAATCTGTATGGCAGCCCCATAGATTGAGATAGCATGTGTATGCGCCTCAGTTCTGGATACTGAACCAACCTAGTCTGTCACCCCGTTGGAGAATAGGGAAAGTTGTGAATATGATCGGGAAGAAAGGCAACATCCGAAGTGTTCTACGTGTAGAACCCTTGCCAAAGATTCGAAGCCTTTGTCTTTGTGAGTTGAAGGTAAAGTGTTCGACGAGCATAAGGGGAGATCCCCGTCGGAGAAGAGCGGTTCACCGCCACTCACCTCATGAGGTGCTTTCTAAAGCGCCACTTTGTCCATTTATTGCTTTCCTTAAGCATCATGCATTGTAATGCATTGTACCTGTCAAGTTTCTTTCTCAGTCATGCACGATATTGTATGTACGGTTCATTCAAAGAAGTTCCGTTTAAGATCATTCATTTAGTGTATCAATCACACTTTATTTGCTTCACTCAGTGTATCTAACACACTTCACACCTTTAGTGTATCAATCACACTTCATTCATTTTGTGTATTTATCACGCACATATTCACTTAGTGTGTCACTCACACTCTCTTCACTTTAGTGTATCAATCACACTTCATCCATTTTGTGTATCTATCACGCACATATTCACTTTTTGTGTATCCATCACACACCTTTAGTGTATCAATCACACTTGTTCACATAGTGCATCTATCACGCTTTGTGTTCACCTTTAGTATATCTATCATACTCTATTCACTTTGTGTATCAATCACACTATGCTCATTTGTTGTAATGTTATACACATCTAACTAGCATTGTTATGCTCATTCGTTGCATTGTTATGCACACTCCACCTGCATTGTTATGCACCTTTTCACTTGCGATTATTATTCTTTTTCCTCGCGCGTGCGACAAGTTAGATTCCTCCGGTTAAAAGTATTTGGAATACGTTCCAGTGCTCACACCATTCCTCGGTTAAAAGTATTTGGAATACGTTCCAGTGCTCACACCATTCCATAACACTGGGATTGCTCCCTATGTGTCTCTCTTTTCCCGTTCCTTACGCGATTTCAACGTGTTTGGAATTTATCTCGAGTTGTGTTGCGTACACACCTGGGCGGTTGTTTTTGGACCTCCTCTCACGATTTCAGCGTGGTTTGAGTGTCCCGTTCCTTACGCGATTTCAGCGTGTTTGGAATTTATCTCGGGTTGTGTTGCGTACACACCTGGGCGGTTGTTTTTGGACCTCCTCTCACGATTTCAGCGTGGTTTGAGTGTCCCGTTCCTTACGCGATTTCAGCGTGTTTGGAATTTATCTCGGGTTGTGTTGCGTACACACCTGGGCGGTTGTTTTTGGACCTCCTCTCACGATTTCAGCGTGGTTTGAGTGTCCCGTTCCTTCTGTGATTTCGGCGTGTTTGGAATTTATCTCGGGTTGTGTTGCGTACACACTGGCGGTTGTTTTGGACCTCCTCTCACGATTTCAGCGTGGTTTGAGTGTCCCGTTCCTTACGCGATTTCAGCGTGTTTGGAATTTATCTCGGGTTGTGTTGCGTACACACCTGGGCGGTTGTTTTTGGACCTCTTCTCATGATTTCAGCATGTTTTGAGTGTCCCCTTCCTCACACGGTTTTCAGCGTGTCTGGAATTTATCTCAGGTTGCGTGGAACGCGCCTGATTGGCTTTCTTTGTTCTTCCTCCACTCACGGGTCCAGCATGGTTGGAGTATGTCACCATTTTGCATCTATTATACTCTTTGTTGCATCGCGCTATCTTGCGCACCTTACTTGTATCACATTGCGATGCATTCACTCGCCGGCACTGCGTGTGTCGAACTTTCGGAATCACAGGAATCGCATTGAATATATGTTGTTAGCATATTGTTCTTGTTGAATTGCTCTATTTTGCAGGCACGATATTGTATGTACGGTTCATTTGAGGCTGGTGCGACTGCATTTAATCGCAGGTATCGTATCTTCTCCGTGTGAGACGCGACGAGAATTGAATGATTCTCCGCATTCCTAACTGCATGAAATGTAGTTGTTGCTTTGCATTCTTGCTTAAAACTGTTGCATCTATTTGCGAATACTTGCTTCATTACAGCCTGCTGCATTTGCATGATCACCTGGCTCCGTACCTATCATTCGCATTTTGCCCCATTTTGCCTGCGGGCACATATCTCTTTTTATCTTGTATGATTGTCTAAGTCTTCGGCCTTGTCAAAAATGGGTCGTCTCTGGGCTTTGACATTCACTCCCGTCACTTCTTGACTTTCGAGTTCTGTCAAAGAGGGGCAACTGTAGACACCCCATTTTTGACCGACCTTAAGACTCAGACATCACCGATTGAGCGCTCGGTGATGTTGCATACTGTGCTCGTTCAGAAGTCTCAGAGTTGCGGCCGCGCGCCCTGCCTCCGGACTTCCGAACTCTCTTTCGTACCTTGTCTCGGTTTGCGAACCCGACTCGATTTTCTCTGTTTTCTTTCCTGAGGGAAGGGAGTGGTCCTGTAGGCTATCTCCCGGTGGCCGTGAGCTACTTTTCGTGGCCGTAGGCCATTTTGCCCATTTCGGAGCCCGGTTCCCGGTTTTTGGAGCCGTCGGACTGTGTGCCTCGGCTCGGGACCGCCCAACCATCTCCGACTTCTCCGGTTTTTGGCAGAGACCTCTGTTTTAATGTTTCGAGGAACACTGGGGCCCCTGATGCCCACTTCGCAGCCGAATACCGCTTCCGGTGCCCGGCGACCCATTTTCGAGACCCCGAACCGCGCGGTTTTGGTCCCCGAGCATTCATTTCGCATCCGTTTTCTATGGTTTTTGGCAGAGACCTCTGTTTAGTCCTTCCGAGGGACACTGGGGTCTCTGATACCCACTTCGCAACCGAACACCACTAGGTGCCCGGCCCATTTCGGGACCCGTAGCGGTTTTGGTCCCGAGCTTCGTTTTGCATCGGTTTTGTTCAATTTTTGCGGTACCTCTGTTTCATCATTCCGAGAACAACTGCGGTCTCAGATGCCCGCCATGTGGCGAACAAAATCTTTTTTCTTGTCCTCAAAATATCTAGATATTTTGCCCTCAAAATATCTAGATATTTGTGGAGAGATATTTTTCACCCTTTTGGCTATAAAACCAGCAGCTCCCAGCTGGTTTGGGGGTTACAAAAAATTTCTTGAAGAGCTCCTCTTCCAATTCCTTCATTTCCTTAGCCAAAATTCCAAGGATAACTCCAAGTCTTGGCCAATTCCTTCATCAACCCTTAGCTCCATCATCCACAACACCATTCCAGCAGCAAAGGGATGATTTTCAGTGGTCAAGGATCAACAAATTCCAGCTAAGAAGTTGCAATAATCGGATCTTCAAGGGTAAGTTCCCAAATTCATCTTTTGTACCATTTTCTTGCTTCATATTTTTACCCTATTTCCTTTTGTTTTTGGGGCTCCGACCCCTAATGGTTTTAGGCTTATTTTGAGCCCCTCTACAACTTTGTAGAAGGGCTCAACTTCATTTGGTGTCTCCATGATACACTTCCTTCAATATCCATCTTGTATGTCACCAATTTGCATGCTAGTTTTGGCCTATTTGTATTTGTTTTTGGGGCTCCGACACCTACTGGTTTTGTGCTTATTTTGAGCCCCTCTACAACATTGTAGAAGGGCTCAACTTCATTTGGCCATTCTATATACCACCTCTCTTGGAAATTCACTTTAGGCCCTAATTCTTGCATGCTTTGTTAGGCTTACTTGGCTCCGGATTTCAGCCTTCATCAGGCTTAGAAATAGCCTTGTTTTTGTCTCCTTTTCATGTTATGTTGAGGGCCTTAAGCCATTTGGTGTATATTTTTGGTACTTCCTTTGAAATCCATCAAATTTACCGTAAAATTGCATGTTTGTTTAGGCCATTCTAGATTCTGTTTCTGGCCTTCATCAGGCTTAGAAAGTGTCTTGTTTTGGTCTTTTCTTCAAGTTTTATTAAGGGTCTTAAGCTATTTGGTCATTTCTTGTGGTACCTCTCTTTATAACCTCTTTTGGGCTCCATTTTGCATAGAATTTATAGCATGTTTATGTTCTGTTTTTGGGGCTTCCATCTTCTGAAAATGTGCTTATTTTTAGGCCCTCTTCAATTTTTTAGAAGCATGTTTGTTCATTTGGGGTTTGTATATATCACTTGTCTCAATACCCCTTATTTCCCCTATTTTTCAAACTTTTGTTGCCATACTTGTGATCATAATTTGGCCTTGTTCTGTACTGAAAAATGCTATTTTTGGGGACTGTCTTGCCACTGGTTTTGCTGCCATAATCATATTTTGCATGTATAGTATGGCTATAGGCCATTTCGGGGCCTAATTTCACATTTTGGGATGATTGCATGCTTCGTTGTCATTTCGTATCATTTGGGGCTGTCTTACATCGTTTGTGAGTGCTGAAATTCCTTTTCCATGCTTGCATATCATTTCCCATGTCATTTTATGCCTTAATGCATTGCCTCGGTTTTGCGTGCGTGGGCACGCACTTCGATTCATTCATCGGCATCCCATGTGAGTGTGGCTGAGGCCCTCTCATGTTGGTATAAGCCCAATCTACATTTTCCATGTCATGGCATTGTGTATATCATCGCCTCGGTTTGCGTGCCCGAGTGCACGCATTTCGGCAATTTCATTTTATCCGACGGCAGCCTATGTGACTGTGGTTGAGGCCCTCTCATGTTGGCGTAAGCCCAATTTGCATTTTCATGCTTATATGCCATTGCCTCGGTTTGCGTGCCCGTGTGCACGCATTTCGAGGCACTTCTTTTTTTATCCGACGGCCTCCTATGTGAGTGAGCTGAGGCTCTCCCATGTTGGTGTAAGCCCATCGCGGCATTCCGTGTGCTATTTCATCCCATTCCATCATCGCCTCGGTTTGCGTGCATGTGGGCACGCGTTTCGAGGCACTTCGGTTTTATCCGATTTGCACTTCATATCATTGCCTCGGTTTGCGTGCCCGTGTGCACGCACTTCGAGGCACTTCAGTTTTATTCGATTTGCATTTCATCATCGCCTCGATTTGCGTGCCCGTGTGCACGCATTTCGAGGCCCTTCGGTTTTGTCCGATTTGCACTTCATATCTTCGCCTCGGTTTGCGTGCCCGTGTGCACGCATTTCGAGGCACTTTGGTTTTACCCGATTTGCATTTCATATCATCGCCTCGATTTGTGTGCCCGTATGCACGCTTTTCGAGGCGTCTCATTTTCATAGCATTGAGCATGCTAGGTTGTATATTAGTTGCATTTCATGCATATCATGCATATCGCACGGGAAACGAGGTACATTCCGTACTCCGATTCCTCTACATTCATCCCTACATTGAATTGTGCAATTCGGCTCCTCGGCCATCATGCATCGATATGCGTGATTGGTGGCACGAGGGTCGAGGCATGCATATATTTGTGAAATACACTGCTGTGCCCTTTTCCTGCTCTCTGTTGCAGCAAAATTCAGAGTTTAGCACCTTTCGGAGTCGGACGCGCATTTCAAGAAATATTGCCAACAGAGGCTAATCGGGGCATCCCAGTGGATTTCTGCGCCAGCAAATTTCAACAAAGCAGTATCTATCGAATAAGGCGGTCCCGGCTTGCATGCCGCTTTTATCGCTTAGTTAATTGTCAATTAATTAGAAATTTGTATATTTATTTCGGACTGTAATATTCTTTCATTTGGGTCTGTATTATTCTTTATTCGGACCCTCTGCGCGAGGGCACAATTGTAATAAGGGTGTGTGAGTGTGATGTATGTCTTCCAACCCCACGTCTTTCTCCCTTTTATTTACCTGCTTTGTTGGTTAGATATAGGGCATATTTCAATTAGCATACAAAGATGATAGCATGTTTGCATTCATTCATCTGCTTTTACATGCACCTGCCTCAAGACATCATACAAAGCGCATTGTATTTCAATTCCAAAGTTGAATACTTGTTAGTTGTAGCATTTCATATATTATGTTTAGAATAGCCGAGCTGCTATAGTTGCATTTTTGCATGTGTTGCATTAGGCATTTCAAACATTTAGGATCATGCATGATTTCTAATCAGCTTTTTGGCTTGGAGTACTCAATAAGTTTTATGCTTTAGCATCCTTGCATGCGTGTGAGTGTTGCCATGATAGCATGCTTGCCATGAGGCTAACTGCTTATGTGATATAACTGCCTTGAATGCCTGTGGGTGGAGGTTGAGTTATCTGAATTGGAGCAATTCATCGACTGTTTGTTTTAAGCCCACTAGATTGTGGCAAAATCACTGTTTTCTAAGCCCACCCGAGGGTGGCAAATCCGCATTTTAGCCTACTTGCGAGTAGCACCATCAAATCATTTTCAAACAAACAAACATAAGATGTTTAGTTCCAAATCAGACGGCCCAGTCTATACTTGTTTGCTGCGAGCATCACATAGTAACCTAGGCTAATAATCGGAATAAGAGCATACAATGTTTTCAAAAACAGATATCATGGTTAGTAGAGGCTGGTCTTTGGCGGCGAGAGAATGCTCACGATGTGACCTTCCCTAATCGTACCTAAGTTCCCGAGCCAACTTTGGTGATGACGGACACGTGGCCTTTCGGCACCGAGTCAGGGTTTCCTAAGTTTCCCATTTTAAAAATATTTAGGTGGCGACTCTGTTATCTGGCAAAGCAGTCCATGTTTGGCACTTCTTTCAAAAAATCTGTTTTTCTTCAAAACGATTTGCCGGATTTGGACTCTTTGGTTCGAGATTTAGAACCACAACAAAATCGAGTCCGAACTGTAGCGAGGCCCCCCGCGGGCGTTGTTACAGCGTAATTCGTAATAATAATAATTCTCAAAATGAACTTTTAATATGGACCGATTTTTATACCTTTCTATATATATATATATATATTTACAAAATCAAACTGGTTTGTAATTTAAATTATTAGTTATAAAATTACTAATCAAACTTATATAATTCAATGTATCAATGAATTTCATTTAATCATTTTTGTGACATAGTTAACCAGTTGTAATAGGTATACACAATTTATAGTCAATAGCATTCTATACATAATTTATATTAGTTCCAAATAGTTCACTACATTAATAAGTTTTTTGTTTCTTTTTGGGAGCTTTATATTTTTTATGAGCAAGTATAAGCAGTTTTTTGAGACATTTTTCCCAACCAATTTTCGGGTGCTCAAAGCGACCTCTTCCTCACCTTTTCCTTAGAAATTATACCAAATAATTTGATAGAAACTTTCAAAAACAAAATTATAAATTACACATATAAGACAAAATATATTTTTGTAAATTGCACTATCAGATTGTAACAATACTACAAATCAAAACTTATGAACTCAAAATTTATTTAAAAAATAAAGGGTAAATTATAAATACATTTCTTGAGGTTTGCTCAAAGTACAGATTGTCCCTTGTGATTTGAAAAATTACAAATACATCATTGTTAGTATTTTTTATTTAACAGAATTAACTAAAAAAATTAAATTTATAATTGCTCTTTTGTACAATAATAAAATTATCTAAATTATTAATTGAAATATATTTCTAATATCATTAAAAACTGTTAATTGAATTGATGATTTATTAATAAAAGAGGTGATTTGTTATGAAATTAAAAACCTCATGAGGTGAAATATAATTTTTAAAATCACAAAATACGATTCGTATTTTAATCAAATTTCAAAAAATATATTTATAAATTATCCAAAAATAAATCAATATCAATTTAATTTCCGTCACATAAGCATATTCTTGACAAATTATAGGTCGGTAGGAGTGAGATGATAGCATTTTTGAAATGGTAAACTTCCAGCCCATTTCGTACGTGAGAGAGTACGTCATTCATGAAGTCATTTTTTGAATTAGAAAAAAAATTAGAAATTTAAAAGTTTTTTAAAAGAAAATGTATGTGTCATTTGTCTTAGTTTTCTGACTTGTGTTAAGCAACAAAAAGGGGAAGTGATACGAGGGCTAACACGCACGTGGGCCCTAAAATTAGGGCAGGCTTGCTTGATAAATGACATATGATTAATTTGTAAAATATTTTAAAAAAGAAAAATGTTTTGTGACCCTAAAAACTGTGGCCCTAATGGCCCTAATTTCTTATTTGGGTAAGTTTGTTTTTTTTTTCTTTTTTTTTTACCTGATATGGAAATTAGGGCCATTAGGGTCACTAATTTTTGAGCTACCAACCAAAGCCCTTTAAAAAATAACTTTATAGTTGATGTTCATTAACACTTATGGATAAATTACAAATATATTTTCTAAAGTTTAATTAAAATATGAATCATTCTTATAGTTTTAAAAATTACATTTCACCTTTTAAGGTTTCTAATTCTGTATTAAATAATTAACAATTTTTAATGATATTTAAAATATATTTCAATTAATAATTTAAATAATTTTATTATTGTATTAGAGAGCAATTATGAATTTCATTTTTCTAAGATGCAACGAGAATGCCAAAATCTGGGTCAAAACATTTAGTCAAATTTGCTGAAAACAGGGTCCTTGCTCGAATGTAGTTTTTTTCGCTTGAGCGGAGAGTAAAAAATAAGAGTGGTCGCTCGAGCGGTCTATAAACTCTACAAAAGTACTGGTTGCTTGATTTTTTCGTTCGACGATCGCTTGAGCGTGAGATTGAGCTCTTCACTCGAGTGCAACTCTGGTCACTCGAGTGGTTTGCAAAAATTGTAAACTTCTGGGAGCATGCATTTTACACTCGAGTGCACTTTTTCTTGCTCGAGCGGAAGTGCGAAATCAAGAATGGTCACTCGAGCACAAGACCTGTCGCTCGAGCGGTGAGACAGAATTCTAGAATTTCCAAATTGATGTTCTAAGTCCAAAACTCAAATTCAAAACTGTAAAACACAACCTTTGGGTCTCAAAACTTGAGAAAACACTTGTAAACTTATAAAATATTATGAATTAAGGTTCATTACACAAAATCAAGGCCCAAAAACAAGTGAATTCTTCAAAACCAAATTTGAACAATATGTATACATATCATGCATGTGTTGTCAAGAACTCAAACCTTCCAAAACATGTACAAATGAAGTGTTAAAGTGCAAAACCACAATGAGCTCTTATAATTGAATAAAAATAGGTCCTTTCATATATGAATTTGTTGGAATCAACACTCAAAATTCATGAAATACACATGCATGTATGACATGTTCATCTTCTCTACATTACTAGCTCAATTCTTGTATAACTGTCACGACCCAAACCCGCCCCTATAGGTTTAGCATCGTAACCGGCCAGTAATCATTGGATTACCGAAGGCCTCTGAGCTAATTAACAAAATTGAGAAGCTAGCGGAAGCAAATACATAAATATAGTTGTCCAATGAGCTGTGTGATTTATATGAAACGGAGTATTTAAAACTTTATATATGTATTCAATAGTCACTCATACATTATACCCACATACATTAAAGTATCTTAAGTACAGCCAACAAAACAAACAAGTTTCATATACGGAAACAACCGGAACTTTAACACATGAGACACTTCGGGAACCTTCACGTGAGGCACGATGGTTGGCTGACAACAGAACATAAATCCAGACAAAAGCCTTCAAGCTCGATCTCCAAAATGCCCACCTATACATATATATACACACAGTGAGCTAAAACCCGTGAATAACATCAATGTTAGTGAACGAAATCCGAACATGTCATAAGCGTAAAACAGATCATAGCATAAACATTCTTGTATCTGAGCATATGATGGTACATCCCATAGAACACATCACATATCGTCTTCCGACTAGAGTAATCGGTTCCGGATACCGATTAAACACATATCACCACAATGAAGTGGCTAACGAGATCTCGTAATCACATATATGTCATGGACCCGCATTAACATGCCGTCCTCCATGACTTGGGACTATCTATGGATGCTATAATAGATTTCAAGCGTAGGACATTTGTTCACGTAAATAATCATTTCAGAAATCATGACTTAACATCTCACATTTGGAACATAATTCATATCAACATATCTTTACAGAAATGTTACTCACAGTGATTCCCATAAATGGTCAATCGATCTTCGAGTCTTGACCTACAACCACAAGGTACATAGCACAAACATATCTTAACGTTACACATTCATGAGGCCATCACGGCTTAACTTTCATTACATTGATTCTTGTTCTTTCTTAACACATTGCTTAAAACACACACACACTTGTAACTTCTTAACTTAGTACATTCCTTTCTTAGTGTGTTTCTACTTCATAACCTCATTACCATGGTTTAATTAAGGCTTAAGAATGCCTAAGATGCAATAAGGATGCCAAAACATGAATTGAAACACTTAGTAAAATTTTTGAAAACAAGGTCCTCGCTCGAGCATAGCTTTCCTCGCTCGAGCGGACATGCAAGCATGCGAGGGGTCACTCGAGCGCGGATTCCTTTGCTCGAGCGATCTACGAAGATATGAAACTTCTGGGAGGTTGCATTTCACGCTCGAGTGGACTTCTGGTCGCTCGAGCGTGAACTCCTACGCTCGAGCGCTTGAGCGTAGATGCAAATTCTGGAATTTTCAGATTTGATCACCAAGCTCAAAACTCGAATTCAACTCTTCAAAACACATCTCTTGGGCCCCAAAACTTGATATAACATAACAAACTTGTAAAATGTGAAGAATTAAGGATCATTTCATAAAATCATGGCCTAAGAGTTTGCCAAAAGCTCACAATTCATCTTGAAATTTAAGAACAAAGCATGCATGTAAAATATTTCAAACTTTTTTCTTCAAAACTTATAAAACTAGCAAATTTAGCTCATAAGCTCCATGCATGTAAGAAATTCCTTTTCAAAACATGAATTCAAGTGATTAACATGGTAATTCTAACGTGCATGTACCAAATAATTTACCATAATAACTTAGATGCTCAAAATCAAACTTAACATGTCAAAACTCTATATATTCATGCATGTATGTGGATTTCTCTTCCAAATTCTCTTTCAAGAATTCAAAAACATGGGATTGACTTACAAAACTTGATGAAATATGCATGCATGTACAATTCAACCTCCAAATTCAACAAAATTAGTGAAACTCATAGCTAACTTGGTAAATTAACACCTACATGAGCATGTATGTATGAATTGTAACCAAATTATTTATCCTAAGCTCAAGGTACACATTTAAACTCATAATCTTCATGTTAATAACTTAGATTCATAAATTAGGGGTTGAATTCATACCTATAGTCTAGAATTAACTAGATTCTTGCATAATATTGATGAACTCAAGCAAAATCTTCAACTCTAACTTGAATTTCTTCTTCCCTCGCTTTGACCACCCATTACATGATCATTATCCAAATACACGCTAAAAATTAATTTGGTAAAAAATATAAAAAATATATAAAATATTTATCATTTTTATATAATTTTACCATGTGTAGAAATAATTTTTAAAAATTTAAAAATATCTTATATTTTTAAACTAGTTTATTTTTATCAAACTAGTTTATATTTTACCAAATTGATAACTTTGCCATTGAAATCGAACATTTTTTATTTGTAAAGGAAATGACATTTTCAATTATCCTTATTTGGAACGAGTTTTAAAGTTCAAGATTAAATGTATCACAATTGAAAGGTCAGAAATCAAAGTGATACAAGTCTCAAACTACAAGAACTGTTAGCGTAATTCGTAATAATAATAATTCTCAAAATAAACTTTTAATATGGACCGATTTTTAAACCTTTCTATATATATATATATATTTACAAAATCAAACTGGTTCGTAATTTAAATTATTAGTTATAAAATTACTAATCAAACTAATATAATTCAATGTATCAATGAATTTCATTTAATCATTTTTGTAACATAGTTAACCAATTGTAATAGGTATACACAATTTATAGTCAATAGCATTCTATACATAATTTATATATTTGAGAAATAACTATGCATTAGTTCCAAATAGTTCACTACATTAATAAGTTTTTTGTTTCTTTTTGGGAGCTTTATATTTTTTATGAGCAAGTATGGGCAATTTTTTGAGACATTTTTTCCAACCAATTTTCGGGCGCTCAAAGCGACCTCTTCCTCACCTTTTCCTTAGAAATTATACCAAATAATTTGATAGAAACTTTCAAAAACAAAATTATAAATTACACATATAAGACAAAATATATTTTTGTAAATTGCACTATCAAATTGTAACAATACTACAAATCAAAACTTATAAACTCAAAATTTATTTAAAAAATAAAGGGTAAATTATAAATAGATCCCTTGAGGTTTGCTCAAAGTACAGATTGACCTTTGTGATTTGAAAAATTACAAATACCTCATTGTTAGTATTTTTTATTTAACAGAATTAACTAAAAAAATTAAATTTATAATTATTCTCTTATACAATAATAAAATTATCTAAATTATAAATTGAAAAATATTTCTAATATCATTAAAAACTGTTAATTGAGTTAATGATTTATTAATAAAAAAGATAATTTGTTGTGAAATTAAAAACCTCATGAGGTGAAATATAATTTTTAAAATCACAAAAAACGATTCATATTTTAATCAAATCTTAAAAAAATATATTTATAATTTATCCAAAAATAAATCAATATCAATTTAATTTCCGTCACATAAGCATATTCTTGACAAATTATAGGTCGGTAGGAGTGAGTTGATAGCATTTTTGAAATGGTAAACTTCCAGCCCATTTCTTACGTGAGAGAGTACGTCATTCATGAAGTCATTTTTTGTATTAGTAGAAAAAAAATTAGAGAACTTTAAAAGTTTTTTAAAAGAAAATGTATGTGCCATTTGTCTTTTAGTTCTGACTTGTGTTAAGCAACAAAAAGGGTCAGTGATAAGAGGGCTAACACGCACGTGGGCCCTAAAATTAGGGCAGGCTTGCTTGATAAATGACATATGATTAATTTATAAAATATCAAAAATGATTTGTGACACTAATTTTCTTAGCACTAATACTCCTAATTTCTTATTTTGATAAGTTTTTTTTTTTTTTTTTTTTTTTGCTATATATAGAATTTTGGGGCATTAGTGCCCCTTTTTCGGAACACTAATCAGGGTTGATAAAATATTTTAAAAGATAACTTTATAGTTGATGTTCATTAACACTTATGGATAAATTATAAATATATTTTTTAAAGTTTGATTAAAATATGAATCACTCTTATAGTTTTAAAAATTATATTTAACCTTTTAAGGTTTCTAATTCTGTATTAAATAATTAATAATTTTTAATGATATTAAAAATATATTTCAATTAATAATTTAAATAATTTTATTATTGTATTAGGGAGCAATTATGAATTTTATTTTTCTAATTAATTTTGCTAAATAAAAAATTTTGAAAAGAGGATATTTGTAATTTTCGAAATCACATGAAACAATCTATATTTTAAGCAATGCTCACGGGGTATATTTGTAATTTACGCCTAACTTATTTCTTGGGTGATTTGAGAGTTGATTAAAAGTTGATTTTTGTTTTTGTTTTTGTTTTTTTTTATCTTTTTGTGTGTAAAAAATATAAGAATTAATGTAATTCAAAATAGATTAAAAGCGAAAAGTTAACTTTCAGCTAACTTTCCAAATTGCCCCACCGTTTAAATAACCGGTTTATGATTTATTTTAATTTAAAATTTTATATTAATTATTTGATGTGAAAATTTATTATATTTTTAGGATAGAGACGCTTTTAAATTTTGTTATTTGATCATCAACTTTCAATGTACAATAAATTGCACCAAATTATGTCATTATAAATTTGAATCTCACAATAGAACTATAATATATCACACATCAATTTTTTGGGTAAGAATGGCTAAATTGTCTTCGTTGAGTCAACGTGCCCTTTTTTTTATAAGACAAAGGCATCTTTTGGAAAGATTAAAAAAAAAAAAAAAAAAAAAAAAAGTTAAAGGCCAGTTTTTAATTTATTTTGAATTTTATCATTTTTTTATATATTTTTTAAAAAAAATAAAAAATCAATTTTTAATCAATTTTTCAAAACAAGCCAAATTATAATGTGGTTTGTGTTGTCAATTTGATCTATATAATTTTCATTATAACAAATTTATTTTCAACTTTTTTTGTAGTCCAATTAATAATATTAATTAAACGATTGAACATAAATCAATTGTCATCTGTTAAGTAATTTCAAGTGAATCATTAGAGGGGGAAAAAAAAATTTTTTTTGCCCAAAACATTGCAAATTCCATTTGTCATTAAGACCCATGCTTTTGATGAGGTGATTTGTCATTCAAAACTTTTCGATTTGTCATTCAAAAAAATCTGGCATTGGTAAACCAATTCACTCTTGTTTAAATTGTCTGTGTGGTCTGATTTTATTAATTTCAGGTCTCATTTTAGCAACTTTTAAATTTTTTATGAAAAGATGTACAGAAAAATAGAGAAAGTGATGTGACAACTTATAGTTACTTTTTGATTAAAATAGTTACTTTCCAAACAAGGCAATTTAAATTTAAATTTTTGGTTCTAAAACTTTGATTATGATTCCAAACCGGACTATGATATATTTTTTTATGTAAAAATAAAAATATCAAAGTTTTACATAAGATTTGAATACTAGTCTTAATTATAAAATTAACAAACACTAACTACCGTAACCAAACTAATTATTATAATTTGGTTACTTATATAAAATCTATACCATATTTATTGTTATAGAAGAATTTTAGAATCATAGAATTGAATCAAACTGAATTGGTTCCTATGGTTCAGTTATAATCTAGTTTTATAGATTTAATGGTTTAATTACAATTATATTTTTCTCAAATTATAAGAACATAGTCTCGTTTGGAAACATATTATTTTAGTAATTTTTTTAATTTTTTTGTTAAAATATGAGATACAAAAAAATTAGTATGTTTAGAATGACTTTTTATTTTTTACAAAAAGATGTATAAAAATAAAGAGAAAAAAGAATTTTTGATTTTTTAATATAAATTATTAACTTTTTAATTTTTTAAATAATTTTTTAACTTTTAAATTAAAATATTAAGTCACCGTCTTAATTGACTCTAAAATCATATAAATTCAATCCGTAAACACCTACGTGTGGTGGTGAGAGCGTTTTTTTTTTTTTAAATATTCTAAAAAAAAATTTAGTGAATTGATTTACTTTTTAAATTATTTGAAAAATTATTTTGCTTTTTAAAATTATATTTTAAAAATACAATTTTAAATTGAAATCGCCTTTTTAACATGTAATTTCAACTTAAAATCACATGTTAAAAATATAATTTTATGATGACATGAATTTCACTAAGATATATTGTATTTTTAAAATATAATTTTAAAAAATAAATTAATTTTTTAAATAATTTAAAAAATGAGTCAATTCTTTAAATTTTTTTTTTTGGGAAAAAAAACTCGTGATGATGGTGATGGGTGCTTCCAAGTGACTCTTTATAATAATTTTTTATTTAATATATATAAATGATAAAACCATTGACCTTCTCACGAAGGGAAGGGTGTAAATGCAAGGACCGTGCGAGGAGTCCTAATTTTTGGTCTTCTAATCTCTTGAAATTTCAGACTAAGGTTAAAAATAAAAATGATTTATCCTTCTAAAAAAGTCTTCTTTAATCTTCTTAATGTCCAAAACGACGTCGTTTTGGACTTTTTTTTTTTTTTTTTGCCTTGGTTTGAAATTTAGGGGGACTAGGGGACTAAAAATTAGGGGATGTAGCACAGTCCAAAAAAAAAAAAAATACTCAAAACGACGTCGTTTTGGACATTAAGAGAATTAGATGAGACTTTTTTAGGGAGACAAATTATTTCCTGTAAATGCAATTCCAATTTTTAGTCATTTTGATTGGATATAATTTCGAGAAGAATAATGCTATGGAAAATGCTAGGATTTTAAATATTTTACTAAATATTCTATTAAATTTCTTATGTGATAAAATATTTAGTAAAATATTCGACATTCCTAACATTACTCTGTAATTTATATAATAAGTAAAATCAATAATAATATCATAATACATATTAATAAACTAATTAATATATTAATTAATACATATAATATAATAATTTCAAAAAGCAGCTCAACTACCCTAGTCTTGTCAAAGTAATCCTCATGCACTCCAATCACATAACAAACTCTTGATACCGCGTTATCTTATTTAAATTACATCACTTTTTATTTGAGTTATGTTGCATTTTCACTACATCACTTCAATTTCAACTGACATTTTATATTTTTTCGTAAAAAATAAAAAAATATATTAATTTACCATTTCCCAAACAATCCCTTGTGCTTTTTTTAAAAAAAAAAAACTTAACATCAATATTAAAAAAATATGAACTAAATAGTAATGCTAGAAACACGGAAACTAAACACAAAATAAAACACAACCTTCTCATAAGTGGTGGATTCCATATGTAGGTCCACACATGTGGGCTCCACTCCTTGTGAGAGAGTTGTATCACATTTTGTGTTTAATTTCTATATACATAAATTTACTCTAAATTAAACATAGAAAGTACATATGAATAGAATAAAATTTCATAATATTTATTTGTGAGATTTATGATTTGAGATTTGCTTATTATTAACTTTTTAATTTCTTATGAAAACACATATAAAAAAATAAAAAAATAATATAACAATTTATAGTGCACTTATTTAGTGAATCACCAAACAAACTTCAAAAATCATATATATATATATATATCTATCTATCTATACTATATATTAAGTAAAAGGAGATTTTTAACCCCAATGCCTGTGGAAGTTTTAATATCCGAATATAAATTTTCTAAATTTCTTATTAAAAAAAAAAACTTAACATTTATTGATTGGGTCAAAATTCATTGATCAGCATTTATTAACTTTTTTTAATCTATGTCTTTCTACATGTCTGCATTTATTGATTTGGTCAAAACCTCCCTATCAGCATTTAAAATCCCCTCATACAAATAATTATAGATATAATCTGTGTATAGTTACTGCAGTACCATTTTCAACTTCTCCCATACACTATGGTTAGTGATAAGATTGTTAAATTATTTTTATAAAAAATCTTAAAAAACATAATTTATATATTAAAAAAAATCTAAAACAAATATAAATATCTATAATTATCCCCTGCATAGCACGGTATTATGATGTCTGCGTGTATTCCACATATAAAATATATATATATATATATGTCTTGGCCCATTAAATTGTAGTTTCCATTAATTAAAATTTTTATTTTATTTTAGCTTAATATTTATTAAATTTTCCAAAATCTTTGACTTCTCCTATATACACATCCTTTTTAATTTTTTTTTTAACAAATATAAATATCTAAAAAAATATCTAAAACAAATATAAATATCTATATCTATCTATCTATCTATCTATCTATACTTAATATATATTAAGCAAAAGGGGGTTTTTAACCTCCAAGGTTTATGGGAGTTTCAATATCTCAATCTGAATTTTCTAAATTTTTTATTAAAAAAAAAAAATCAGCATTTATTGATTTGGTCAAAATCCCATGATCAGCATTTATTAACTTTTTTCAATCTACTTGTCTTTCCATATGCCTGCATTAATTGATGGGGTACTTACCAATTAGTCCTGTTAACTAGACTTATTTACCTACAGGTCCTAACTAATAAATTTAACACTTAAAAATAAGAGAGTGATAAATTTATCACTAAAAATTTATTCATAAAACAAAGAGACTGATAAATTTATCACTATAAAATTATTCATAAAAAAAAAGACTGATAAATTTATCTTTATCATTTAATAAATTATATCAAATAGGACTTAATAGGTAATAAGTCTCCAAAGTAGGACCTATTGGGTAATAAGTCTCCAAAGTAGGACCTATTGGTAGTTTACCCTTAATTGATTTGGTCAAAATCTCCTAATCAGCATTTAAAATTTCCTTATATAAATAATTATAGATACAATCTGTGTATAGTTACTGTAGTACATTTTTTAATTTCTCTCATACACTATAGTTAGTTATAAAATTGTTAAATTATTTTTATAAAAAATATTAAAAAACATAATTTATATACTCCTATTAAAAAAATCTAAAATAAATATAAATAATTATAATTATTCCGTGCATAGCACGAGTGACAGGCTAGTATATATGTATATATATATATATATATGTAAAAAACTACTAATTTGGGTAACTTGGAAGAAAGGCAAGTCACATAGTACTAATTATCATATCATATGCTTTACTGTAATTTTACTAATATTTCTAGGAAAGTGTGCATGATTCGCATTCATTTTAACTATGATATAATATGCAGAGTTAAAATTTAAATAGAATTAATTATAATTTTAAGTTATAATCCATGGTTTCTTTTCAAGTTATTAAAACTATGATACAATATATTTAGATTATATATGGGCAATCACCCAACTTTTGGAATCTAATTTTGTTTTTTTATCAAAGAGGTGGTGGTAGCGGTCCTGGACGAAACCCTTTTTTCTTGACTGACTTCGAACAATAATTCACTGCCCACGACTTTTTGGAAACAAAATTTTGTTTCCTACTTTTGTGCCCTGCTACAGATTACTCTTCACTTTCTGAGTTTGATTCCTATGTTGTTGTCCTCTCCAACATACATGGTAGCTACAAAAAAAGGTACTGAGAAGGATTACTGATCTTCAAAACCCAGGTGAATATACATAAACTGCTCATGAAGTTTGACATGCTTTACTGTTGAGTTTTGATCTTATGGATGATACCCATTTTCCCTTTTTGCTATTCTTTTTTTCTTTAATAGGTTTATTTTATGTAGTTTCCATGTTTTTACTAGTTTTGTTTTTGGTTGAAAATTTTGCAGTTTTGTCTTTTTGGTCCATTTTTTTCCATGGAGATAATGATTGAGTACTGTAGACTGAATGTACATTTGTATGCTTGTGATGTCAGAATTTGACATTTGGGTATCAGAAATCAAACCCTCATGTTTCTCATATGCTCATCATATCTACCTTATTCAACTGTGGATTGAGTGATTGAAAAGCTACTGATCTTCAAAACCCAGGTGAATATCTATATATATAAATTTCTCATATCTTTTTTTCTTTGTTGTTGACTTTTGATCTTAATGATGATACCCATTTACCCTTTTCTTTATTCTCTTTTTCTTCAATAGTACTATATAGTTCCAATTTTTTTGAACGTGATATAGTTCAAACTTCCAAGTTTGAAACAATAAAAACACTTTCCATTTTTCCACCTTTTTTAGGTTGAAAGTTTTGCAGTTAATGATTGAAGAAGTGTAGACTGAATAGTAGAGAATCGATTTTTGGTGTTAATATGAAGGCAATATACATTTTGTATGCTTATAATGTCAAAATTTGACATTTCGGTATCAGAAATCAAACTCTCATGTTTCTCGTGAAGATAGTTACATCTCAACCATCTTCTCTCAATTGATACACAAATTGATACTTAAGAGGTGTAATGAGTGAATTTTGATCTAGGTTTACCATTGATATAGAAGGGGATTTTTTTGGGTGAAATTGAGTTTCATGGAGGGTCCATTGAGGCAACAGAGCTTCCGGAGGAAGAAGATGACGAAGCAGTTAACAGGGAAACGAGGCGACAAGATTTTGCATTCGGCTGCAAGAGCAGGGAATTTGGAAGTGGTTTTGGAATTACTCACTATAAATGGAGATGAAGAGTTGAAGGAGTTGTTGTCCGAGCAGAATCAATCCGGTGAAACGGCCCTTTATGTTGCTGCTGAATATGGTTATGTTGATTTGGTGAAGGAGATGATGAAATATTATGATATTGCATCTGCTGGTATCAAAGCTAAAAATGGGTATGATGCTTTCCACATTGCTGCCAAGCAAGGAGACTTGGGTAAGTATAAATTATAAAGAATGTCAATGTTTTCCCATCATTTGTGATATCTTTGTTTTGTCAAATTTCAACATTGTTTAAACATGTTCCATGGCATTCTGAAGAAATTAGAGAAATTTCACTCTTTTATTTGGAGAAATGAGTGTTAGACTGCATACATCTTGTCCTTTCTAGACCCCACTAAGCCTCATGCACTTGGTTGCCTTTCTTATTTTTATTTTTAATTTGAAGAAATTTAATTCAATCTTATTTTTTATGTAATTCAATGCATAAAACATTTGGGAATAAGTAGGATGGTTGGTGATTGCTTGTTGTGACAATATTTACAAAAATCGGTGTAAGTACGAGTGCTACTAGGAAATGCTAATATCCTAATGAATTCCATTTTTTAACACATGTACCGAAGCATGGTACACTAACGTTCCAAAACAATAAATACAATAATTTTAATGATCCAAAGTGATCTCAAAAGTTGTTTCCAATATAATTTCTTAAAGATTCTTAGAAATAAAAATCAAATATAATGAGCTAAAATGTAAGCTGGGTTAAGTTTTGACTAGAAAAAGGTCAAAATGGGTCATAATGCTCATATAAAAGTGTTGCTACATTTTAGAGCATGTAGTGAACCACATTCCCGTTCTTGTTGCACAAACCGGAACGATCCATGTTCCAGGTAACATATAACTATTTGAGTTTTGCCTATTTTTATCATTTCACTTGCTTCTGTGTTTTGACATATCATTCATTGCTGATATATAAATCATTATCAGGGTTTAAATGTTCTCATAAATTTATTATCGTAACATGTTGCAGAGATATTGAAAGTCCTCATGGAGGCCCATCATGATCTTTCAATGACATTTGATCAATCAAACACCACGGCATTACACAGTGCTGCAGCACAAGGCCATATCGAGGTGGTCAATTTCTTGTTAGAAAAAAACAGTAGCCTGGCCACCATTACAAGAAGCAACGGCAAAACTGCCTTGCATTCTTCAGCAAGAAATGGGCATTTGGAGGTTGTAAAGGCCCTATTGAGAAAAGAACCGGGAATTGCATTGAGGAATGATAAGAAGGGGCAGATGGCTCTTCACATGGCGGTTAAGGGACAGAGTGTTAAGGTGGTCGATGAGCTTATTGAGTTCAATGCTGATTTGATAACGATGTTTGACAGCAAAGGCAACACTCCACTGCATATAGCAACCCGAAAGGGTCGTGCACAGGTAAATAACTCAGTTTTGGCCTTTGAATGCTGAGAAATCCATATAATACCACTGTAAATAAAATACCCAGTAGAAAAGCATCACACATTTGCTCTAAAGACTAAAAGGGTTTTTTATAAACACTTTTGGAGATGCCTTTAGAGAAATTAGTCTTGGGTTTATGTTATGGTTATTCAGAGAATTCTGTTTAGATAAATGTTAATGACGAAGGAATGCCAGAGAATAGAAATAATGTAACAGAAAAGGAACACTCCATTCAAATAAAATAAATCTTAACCCTAATAGAAAAGAAATTCTCGATACTTATTTTTTATCCTCAATAAACCTAACACATAACGGCCAATTCAAACAAAAACTACCTTAATTAAATACTAAATAAGACAATAAAATCTCTTCAATTATAAATAAGAAATAACAATAAGATAATGACCTATTCTCTTAAATTTTTGGAAGTGGCTTCAAACAAAATCTATACTTTAATACTATAGTTTCTTGTACTTCAGTGTCCATAAAAAATCTGATATGAACTCTGCATCTAAGCAAACTTGAAGGATCAGGGAACTCCAGCATTTCCAACGAATCCATTATTCCAATTTGGAGTGTAATGGAGTGAAATGTGCTTGTCATAAGCCCAATCTGATGGCAATAGCTGAAGAACTAGAGATGCTTAAAAAGATTCAATCGCTTTTTAAAGTTGGAACTCATTGTGGTTATCCTCGTGCTATTCTGCAGATTGTTCAGGCACTACTGATTCGCAAGGGAATCGATAAACAAGCCATCAACAGATCAGGAGAAACCGCTCTTGACATTGCTGAGAAAATGGGGCACTCAGAGATTGCAATTATCCTACAAGAACATGGAGTCCTGAATGCAAAATCCATGAAGTCCACACCTACAACAAATACAGCCAGGGAATTAAAGCAAACTGTAAGTGAGATCAAACACGAGGTACACGACCAGCTTAAGCACACACGCCAAGCACGAAGGGGTGTACAAGGTATAGCCAAGAGGCTTAACAAAATGCAAGCGGAAGGGCTTAACAATGCCATCAACTCCACCACAGTTGTTGCTGTTCTCATTGCTTCTGTTGCCTTCGCTGCTATTTTTGTTGTCCCTGGCCAGTATGCCAGCGACCCCACAAATCTTGCTCCTGGATTCTCTCTAGGAGAAGCAAATGTTGCTCCAAAAGCCCCGTTCATTCTTTTTTTCATATTTGACTCGCTTGCGCTCTTCATATCATTGGCTGTTGTAGTCTTTCAAACATCAGTTGTAGTTGTAGACAGGAAGGCAAAGAAGCAAATGATGTCTGTCATTAACAAGCTCATGTGGTTGGCTTGCGTGCTCTTGTCAGCGGCTTTTCTTTCCCTGTCTTTCATTGTTGTAGGAAACGAGAGGTGGTTGGCAATTGGAGTGACAGTTATTGGTACAGTTATCATGTCAACGACATTGGGAACAATGTGTTATTGGGTGATTATGCACCGAATTGAGGCTTCCAATTTGAGGAGCATCCACAGATCATCCAGGAGTAGCAGATCACTGTCATTGACCATGTCAGCAATGTCAGATACTGAAATTCCGAGCAATGACTATAAGAAACTCTACGCAATTTGAGGTTAACGAGGCATGTATGATGTATCCTTTTTTGACCACTTCGTTAGTATTTCTGCTCTGTTCCTTTGTATTTTTGCGGTTCTCCCCCCTTGCATGTATATATCTTTGTAAGATTACGTGAAGAAAGTAACTGTAATTGCCGGTCTATGAAAGTGCACTGCAATAGAATGTAACAAGCAGAAGAGATCTGTAATCTTCTTATGATCAATGTACTTAACTAAGATCAACTTCTTGATCAGCTTATCACATTGTCCCATCTTGTAAATTCTCACTGACTGTAATTGTCCATGATTTATTGTTCTGTGAAATCTTATTCTGTGAATTTTTTTGAAGCCTAACTGTTGATATTTATTAGTTTTGATTGGAAAAGAATTGATGTAGGACAAGATTTTAGGAATTCTTAAATTTTTACTTCTACTATTTTGGAATTAGTGTTTTATTAGGAGTCTAGAATTCCTAGTTATAGTGCTTGATAATAGATCTCGGTTGGCTTACAATTAGCCTCAGCATCAAACCAAAGTACAAATGTCTGAAGTTATATATTTTGAAGTAGCAAGGAATGTATCTATACACATCGTTGGGTCGACCAGCCATTTCTTGGACCGACCCCTCAATGCTCAAATCTTTGGAAAGTGTTTGGTTGACATGTCATATGTTGGGTCAACCCGTAGACGCGAGATTTATTCCCTATAGTGCTAGAAAGGTTTCCAAATTTGTGTTGATTAATTTTCCTTAATTGATTATTATAAACACATGCAAGCCAGGCCTAAAGGCAAAATGGTGCTGTTTATTAATCAATACTACTAAGATTTTCTTGTCCTTGTGACTTTGAGATTCTATCTTTCTTGTGGATTTGACAGTCCATTCGTCTATTTGATCAAGACTAAATTTTCAGATCATAGTGTTAGAATCATGGAAAACTTCTAATAAAGAGTAATAATACACCTTCTTCCTTCTTAGACATGCCAATAAACGATGTGCACTTGTCCAAGGTGTAGGTCCACAACGTGTTCATCTTGTACCAACGCTGATGATATGTCATGTCTGACAAGGTATTTGGAAATCATCCATGTCGTGTAGCAAACAACTCATCTTCCAGTATTAACCACTTGAATCTTCTAAAACCCATTGGTTACTGACAAATACTTGAGTTGTCATAATCTGTCTCATTCTCTGCATTTAGATCTGCTATTATGCTAACAAACATCATGATCAATCCAAACTGGCCATACTGCTTCGCTCAAACCTCAGATTCTGTCACATTGAGCTTCATTGGTCTTGGTTGTTTCGGTTTAAAATCTATGCTGCATGCATTGCACAACAGTAGCCTAGAGAACATGAAAGCAGATTGATCAAAAGTACAGAAGGTATCCAAATGAATCAGACAATATATCAGCACATGGTGCCTACTATCATCCAACCATAGTTTTTTTGTAACTTAGGTGTTGTTCATATCCTCGTCACACTTTTCATTTCATATTCGACTTTTATTCCTTGGAGCAATGAGTTCCATAAGTACAATATTTCATAAAAATATGCTTTATTGATAATAACATTCTTATGATTCCCATTGCTAGGAACGTTATCTTATGCTGGATATAAGAATTAGAGTATATAGAATTTTTTTATTTTTTAGTATTATATATATATATTCAGTGTGTGTCAATCACTGATTTATTGCCTTATTTATATCGTTTCTTAAATTGTATCATGAATCTATTATATATATATATATATATGACTTTTACCTCATTCATAGGTATGCCACATCATTTTTTTCATCCTTTTTGATATCAGAGCCAACCCTAGTCGCCTCTCTCTCTACTACCCATCACCATTGGCTGCTCCTTCTCCTCCCTAGCCACCGACAGACCACTCCTGCCCTTTTCAGCCACCCAACAACCCTTTCTAGTCCTTCTTCTCCACCCGAAAGCCTTACCCAGTCCCTACGCAGCTCCCTAAAGTCCTTGTTCTCCACCCTCTTCCCCTCGACAGTCTTCTATAGCCATTGTTGAGACCTTTCTAGTTGCCGACCAGCCTTCTTGCTGGTCTAGAACAGTTTAGCAACCCTTTTAGGGTAGTTCGAGCTTGGCAAGGATTTTGGGGCTACGTTTGCCCTTGTGGCTAAGCTTACCTCTGTTCGTCTTCTCATCTCTCTTGTTGTATCTCATTCTTAGCCTCTTCATTAGTTTGATGTCAAGAATGCCGTTCAATATGGGGGGTTTTCTTGAGACAATTTATATGGCTCCTCCTCCTGGTTTTTCGGGCTGAGGGGGAGTACTTTGGAAAAGTGTGTCAATTGCGTAAATTTTTGTATAGCTTGAAACAGTCTCCACAAGCTTGGTTTGGTCATTTCAGTTCTGTCATCCTCTCTATAGGGTTTGTTCAATGTCACTCAGACCATATTTGCTTCATCCATCATAATCCAACATGTCAGTGTATAATCTTGTTGGTTTATATGGATGATGTTATTCTCACCGATGATGATTCTGTAAGCATTGGTCAAGTAATAAGGGATTTGGGACAAACCTTTGATATTACGGATTTGGGGAATCTCAAGTATTTTCTAAGGATTGAAGTGGCTCACTCACGGCAGGGGATTTTCTTGTCTTAAAGAACGTACGCTCTTGACCTACTTTAAGATACTAGTATGTTAGAGTGTAAACCTGCTTTATGAATTCTAATGTCAAGCTCACATCAAAATTTGGCGAGCTGTTATTAGAGGATCTAGGCATGTATCAGAGGCTTGTTCGGCATCTCATTTACTTGACCAACACTAAACTAGACTTGACATTTACGGTTAGTGTTGTGAATCAGTTTATGCATGTACCTTGTACAGAGTACCTTGATGTTGCTCATGACATCTTGAGATATTTGAAGGCCTCTCTTGGCTTGGGATTATTCTTCACAGTTGATCCGCAGCTTGGGCTCTCTTGTTTCATTGATGTTGATTATGCAGGATCTAGAACTAATCGGCATTCTACTTATGGTTTTTCTACTTTCTATGGTGATTATTTTATATCATGGAAGAGTAAGAAGCATGGAGTTGTTTCTAGATCTTCTGTAGAAGCTGAGTATCTAGTTATGGCACAGAGAACATGTGATGTGAAATTCTATGGCTTCGTTCTATCCTAGTAGAGTTGGATTTTGAAAAGACTGGTCCTGCCTCCTTGATTTGTAACAAGTCTGCTATTATGTTGTTCTGTCCTTCATGAGTGTACTAAGCATATAAAGGTTGATATTCATTTCATTCGAGAAAAGGTTTGAACTGATATTGTGAGTCCATCATTTGTCTCTTACTCTCAACAGTTAACAGATATGCTTACAAAGTCTGTAGGACCGACATTGCTCTAGCCATCCATTGGCAAGCTGCGTTTGTTCAATATCTTCATACTAGCTTGAGGAGAGTGTTGAATATAAAAATTAGAGTATGCCTCCGTTTGGGAAGTAGGTTGGCTTTTTGGCTTTTTTGGCTATATGAGCCTGGGCTCAAAAACTTGGTTTGGGAAGGGCTTTTGGCTTTTTGGCTTTTTTGACTTTTTTGTGAGAGAAGAGTGTAATGATTATGGGGTTGGATGGGATGTTTTGTCTGTTGTGGTTCATGAGCCTATTCTGTCTTTTGTGGCTCATTGAGCCAAAAAAGCCCAATGAGCCCTTGCCAAACCAACCCTATATAGAATCTTTTTATCTTATAGTATTATGTATATAATTAGTGATTGTGTCAATCACTAATTTAGTGTTTTGTTTATATCGTTTCCTAAATTGTATCATGAATATATTATATATATATATATATATAAAATCAACCTCATTCATAGGTAAATCAAATTATTATTTTCATCCTTTTTCTTATATATCATGTTAGTTTTTCATGTCTTCATTCATTGCCTAAAAAGAACTGGACAAATAAATGACACAACATGGACACAATATAAACAAGCTGCCACAAGAATTTTCAAAAAGAATAAAGGTTGAGACCCCTTTGGGGGTCACTCCCTTCACCCCTTTTAGTTTTGATTGGTTAACTTTTTTTTTTTCTTTTTTCTTTTTTTCTTCTGACCCAATCCCCAACCTCCATGTGTGTGAGGGGGTTGTGGGGATGAGTGTTTTAAGGGGGTCTAAATCAATGCCCTTTCAAAAAAGTAAGAAACAAGTGGGTGACGCACAAAATATATAGTTTTATACATTTATTATATATCACACATATAAGAATAAACAATTATTAATAGGGAGAAATATAATTTATTTATTTTATCATTAGATACTTCAAATTTGTAATATATTTCATAGGAATGGGTTTCTCTCCAGTCTATTTTGTGGACTGGACCATACCGTTGGGTTCGTGAGGCTTGCCACAGGTCTCGTTTCAATGATCCGAATCATTCAAATGTGTAAAGCTCGTCGAGCATTTTATGCCTGCAAAAAATTACGTTGGTCAGATATCGATAGCCTCTTGATTAGAACACATTTTTGTCAATAGCAAATTTGATTTTAAAAATAATTTGTTAACAAAAATGTGTTCCGATCAAGGGGCTATCAATATTCGATTAACGTGATTTTTTGCATGAATGAAGTACCTAGTGAGCTCTACATATCAACGGTTCGGATCATTAAAACGTGATCAATAATGAATCTCCACAAGTCTAACAGTACACTTCAGTTCACAAAATGAACTAGAGAAAAATCCATTCTTATTTCATGTGTCTATCTAATATACACATGTATTTCAAATGTTTGAAATATGTTCGAATCTAGAAAATTTTGAAAACGGTAGGACTTGTTTGTATTCTCGTCCAACAATTAATTGGTTGGTTCCTAATTTTGACCATGTTTGGTAGGGTTTATTTTTAATTTATTTTGATTTTTAACTTAATTTAAGTTATTTTGATGTGTTTGGTTCAGCTTAACAATACAACTTATAACTTTTTATAAGTCAAAAATCAACTTATTCTTTGAGTGGGGGAGGAAAAACTTAATTTTTAAGTTAAAAATCAGTTTATGTTCATAGTTATAAGTTATAAACTATTAAAGTATAAAGTATAATTACTTTTTCATAACTCTACTAAGGCCTAGTTTGGGAAGACTAAATAAGTGTATTTTTTTATTTTTTATGAAATATGGGTTGGGTTTGGGTTGGATTTGAAGTGATGTGTTAGAGAGGTGATGTGACTTAAATAAGATGATGTGACTTAAATAGAATAGTAACTTTTTGACTTTTTATCTTTTTTTAATCATGTCAAACTTAGCCTAAATGGAGTCTTTGGAGTAAGCTCTGAGAGAGAGAGAGAGAGAGAGAGAGAGAGAGAGTAGGATGAAGTATAAGAAGATGACAAGTTAGTTACAGAAGCATTTTAGTCCAATATTTTTTACCTGCATGATATAATGACTTGCTTCTTCTTCTTCTTTTTTTATTTTTTATTTTTTATTTTTTTATTTTATCTCTCACTCTCTCTCCTGAATCCTGACGATAACCACATGCACAAATATCCTTTTTCAGCTTAGAAGGACATGCAACATCATTCTTTTGAATGGTCAAATTGGTATATGGTGGGTAAATACCTTTGTACTATCAAATTTATTATGCAATAAAGCAATGGGACCAGTGGACTTTTACCACTCACTATGTAATTAGCTTAAGCAAAAATTAAAAAAATATATATAATATATATCATGGACTTGTCTGGATGCAGAATTATCATAAAAATTTGCTGACTGTTGTAGATTATTTACTGACTTTGCTGATATTTTCTCACAGTAGTTGTCTCCAAAATCTGTATAGCATGTTTTCTTTGGTTAATTTGATCAAAATCAGAAAATAAAAAACAGGAACATGTAAAGGGATTTGTCTGCATATATTTTCTCACAGTAGTTGTCTCCAAAATCTGTATAGCATGTTTTCTTTGGTTAATTTGATCAAAATCAGAAAATAAAAAACAGGAACATGTAAAGGGATTTGTCTGCATATGAAACTAGTTTCATTGAATTTTTTATTCTTACTAGTTTAGGTGTGACATTACTTTCCCCATAACAATTCTTTTATTTTATATTATTTTTTTGCGTGTATGTTTGTTACTTGCATTTTGAACACTTTCAGGTAACCCAAAAGCTGGGGCTTTTGTGTTTAAATAGCTAGCAAAACTGTAATTCTTTGGTAAGCTTGATAATAACATGCTATATTTAATAGATTAGTAAACAATTTATAATTGACTAATTTCTTTAAATGAAATCTTTTTGTATATCATTTTTGAAAGAAAGAGAGATTTAAAAGTATTCCTCAAATTTAAATTTTCTAGGTAACATTGTTCTCAAGAATTTATGGGTGGTTTGGCCGAATAGTAAGACTTATTGTTAATTTCTCTGGTAAATCAATCTTATTAAATATGAGGGCAAGGTTGCGTATATCTTGCCTTCTCTATACCTCATTTTAACATGGTCTCATACACTGAGTTATTTTGTTAATAGTATTCTCAAGAATTTCTAGTTATTCCTCGAAACTATGATTTGACCTTTAAATTGCGGAAGATTCCTTCAATGAATTTCTACTTTTCTTTCCTAAATAGAAAGGAGGTTATTAGATTATATACAAAAATGCTTTAGACTACTAATTAGTGGTGGCTCTAATGATGTGACAGTGGATTCCACCCACTGCCACATGTGTTTTGTGCCTTGATTTTTGTGTTTTTTTGTTTTTTTTCAATTGCCACCTCACTAGTGATAGAGTTAGTGATGATAAATTAGTAGTATGTAGCATTGCTCGATTATATATACTCACTGTCATGTACTAGAACAAAATTTATCAGTCCTCTCTTATGGAAGATGGGTAAAGGCTGAAAACAGTTACATAATAGAATCCATGCATGGGGAAAAAGTACGCTGGAAACTACCGTCTATAAAACACCCATGCTTTACCATACTCAGATTAGAAAGATAAAAGTGACTTTCCTGAAAGGTAAAAGTGACTCCCTTGATGTGTGTGAAAGTTGTATTTCCTTTTCAGCCTGAATTCTTTCTGTAATCTCTCTCTCTCTCTCTCTCACACACTGAACAGTCTCTTTTTTCTTTTAGCATGAATGTCAATAAGTATCATTGAAGTAAAGGTTTTGTAGTTGTTTTGCAGTAATGCTGTCACTGAAAGAAGCATTAAAGGAAGTCATGTCTGCATAACAGATTCTATTTAAATTCATTAGTGGTGGAGGTTGTCATAGTGTCTGTGTGTAGAACATAGCTTTGCTACTGCAAGGATAGAAGAGAAACACCAGAGAGAGAGAGAGAGAGAGAGAGAGAGAGCATAAGCCTAATTTGGAACATCAGATTTATCTGATGAGTTATAACCAAACTAAGCCATGTGTCCTGATGAGATGGGATCGGCTGTGAATTCTTTTTTGCCATTCTCTAATGAATGAATAACTCTCAAATGTCAACAGATTTTTCAATGTGTATGTCTAGACAGTAATAATACAAAGATAATTTGGTCTAACAGTGTGAAGTAGAACCATGCATATGGAATTGCCCAAAACAACACGGAATTAATGACACTAATTACAAAATAAAAAAGAAAAAAGGTAATGGGTAAAGGACTTTATTTTTTTTTTTTTGCAGTAGCATCATCTTTCTTTATCTCCAGAATCTGCAATCCTTGAAGCAGACAGTGATCAGAGGCCAACTTCACTTGCTGACTTACTTGAACTCAACAGTTGTTGAGATTGTTTACAGTGAGCAATTGCGCTCTCAATCGAGCTCTCAATCTCCGAATTCATGCTATTGCTCCTCTTGAGACACTGTAACTCATACAACCCACTCGAACTAATGGAAAATGATGACGACAAAGAAGAAGCACCAGACGAGGTTGAAGACGAAGACGAAGACTTTGTTGCACAAGGGCATTTGATTGCCCCTGAAAATGACTTCCTATGGGTAATAACACCATTCTCAATCATTCTTTTGTCAATGCTCTTCATGTCATTACCCAGTGTTGGATATGTTGTTGTTCTAATTTTCCCAAATGAGCTGTTCTTTGCTACTTTCATGTACTTATTCACACACTCCTTACCTTCTGAAACATGTCCAGCTTCTGCATTGTAGGCTGCCTTGGCGGAGGACTCATCTGAACGAGCGGTCTTGCTAAAGAGAGACTTCAGGCATGCCCGTGAAGCCTTGAGCTTTTGAACAAGTAAGGATGGCTTAACCAGCTTGAGCTTCTTGGACCATGTCGTCTTTGTGTTATCAGCAATGAAACCATTCGATTCGGCGGACCATTCAAAGAAATGGTCATCCGGGTTTAGCTCACAACTCACTCGGCAAGACTCTGATAGTGATATATTGCATGATTGATCCAATGGGGTGCTGGTATTAGTAGAAGGTGTTGTAGAGCTGGTGATGGAGGGAAGACTATAGTGTTCATCTTCGAAGGCCTCTTTTGTGTTGTCAAAGGTTAAAAAAGGCGACTCAGTATGCAAGGCTTCTGCTAAAGCGGGGTTTGTGTTGTCAAAAGCATCTTTTGTGTTCTCAAAGGTTAAAAAGGGCGACTTAGTGTACGAGGCTTTTACTAAGGCGGGGTCTGTGTTTTCGAAGGTAGGGTTGGAATTTTGGAGGAGTTTTTGGACCATTTGTAAGCGAGGAGGGAGGTGAAGTGGGAGGAGTTTTCCTTTGTAGAAGAGTTCATCAGCTGGGGAAGTTGTTGGTTCTCTCTGATCATTGGGAGCAGAAGACATTTGGAACTCAAATTCTCTGGTTTGAGGGGGAGAACCGAAGAAACTTGAAAAAGAGCTTACTTCCATATCTATGTAGTCATCATCTGCATGGTTACATGATGGAAGATTTGTTGCCATTTTACTCTCTCTCTCTCTCTCTCTCTCTCCTGTGGATTTTTATGGGGAGCTGAGCTTGGTGAAGGGAGAGGAAGGGCAAAGCATCCTTTAAAGCAGAGATGGTGCCAAGTAAGAAAGGCATAAAAGAATTGTGAGGTTCTATGAATCTGTCAGATTTTTTATGTTTTTCTTTTTTCTTTTTGAATACTTCCAAATTATAAATAGAATGTTACGTACCTAGAAAAATTATAAGAAAAAATATTCAAAAGTTTGAATTCTACAGTATAGATTTAAACGTCTTGTTATGGGACCACATCCGGAACAAATCTGATATTCTACACATTTTTTTAAATACACAACATTGTTAAATTATAAAATGCACGAGATGAAAATGAATTATTTTCCCTCTTTAACTTAGCAGCCAGACACTGAACTGATAGTGCATATTCAATGTCTGCACATGATTCTTATGGACTTTTATGGCATTGCATTCATTTGAATTGCAAAATGGCTTATATATTAGATTACTTCTTTGAGAATAAGGTTAAAGCTTCATAGTGATCTTGTAAAATTGCCACCGACTTTTTCTACTTCATATGTGGAAGTTGACTTTATTCTCTCTCCATGTGGCACATAGCCAGTTGAGCTAGAAAAAACTAATTATTGAAAAATATGAAAACAAAAGTATTTTTAATTTTGCATTTTTTAATGTTAAATGTTACACTAAATATGACCTACCGCGTCGCACTCAACTTACTAGTTAAAAGTGACAGTCACGTTCCAGGCACATGGTAGCTTCTGATGTGGCCCAACTCTACTGGCTTATTCTGTGTAGTTTACCATGGCGCAATCTGTTTGGTGACTGGGAATCCTAGCAATACAACACACCCCAAAAACTGAGCTATGTGGATTAATTTTTTATTTTATTTTAAGTGTAACCTACTAAATTTCATTCTGCATCATATATTTCATTTTTCAGATTTGTTTTCAAAATAATGAACAACACCATTGCATAAATTCAAGTTCCACATTTTTTTTTTTAAAGAAGACCGTTTATTATGTTTGTAGTCAAATTATAATACAGACCAATATTTTTTCATAAACTTAAATTTAAAACTAAACTCACCTTAAAATTTAAATATTTTCTCCGTAACCATTGAAACTCATAATCTCAAGTTCCATTTCAAAAAGGTATAACACTCTTCTTGTACGGATATGGCTTGTCTCCCGTCCTCCATCAAAATGGAGAGGTACTGTTGGGCTTTGTGGGTCCACTTTTAGATCTCATTTTAATGATTTGAACAATTCACTTTTTAGAGTTTATTGAGTACATTATCTCCGTAAAAAATTAAGTCTATCAGATAGCGGAAATCATGTGTTTGAATTAATTTTGTATGAAAAAAATGGACGGTAAGGGAATAAAATAACACAAAATTGATTCTAACACGTGCTTTCTGTTATCCAATCTACTTAATTTTTTTTTTATTTATAAAGATGATATACTCGACAAACTATAAAATGTGAATAGTTTGAGTTATCAAAACGGAAGATGAAAGTATACCCACTAGGTAAGACTGGACAATTCATTTCGATTACAGATACAGTCCAATCCCCTCTTGTACCATCCTAAAAGCAAAGAGAGACCTTTATAAAATCATGATGCCTTTATAGAGAAATCCCATATCAAGAAATTATTATTAATTTTTTTTTTTTTTTGGGAAAAAATGTCAGATTATATAAGTGCAGTTGTCGCTTATTGTTTAAAAAAAAAAAAAAAAAAAAAAAAAATTATTATTATTATTATTTAAAACTTTAGAATGAAATGTTTTTTTTATTTCTACCTTCTTGTCAATTTTAATTTATAGAAAACTGCATGTCTAGAAGCTTGGATCCCAGTTGAGTCATTTTCTCCCAACTCATTACCTCTAAAGCCAAATATTGGGCATTTTAGGCAGTGCATTCAACAGCAAAGTTTATTGCAGATGAGCCAAGTTGTGCAAATTGAATTGTAGACTAACCCTCGTGTTTGGGCTGGGCGGCCCACCAAAAACAACACAACCAATTGAGCCCATATTACATCATACAATTCTAAAGAATATAGGGCCGGTCCCAATAATTGAATATATTACCCATTAGGTCATAAGTTTCTATCTCATACAATAAGAAGTCCTGTTATATTTTTTTTATCCCCAATTTTGCCCCTACTACCAATAAGTAAAAATCTCTATTTAAATCATCACAAACACTTTCTAAATCTTTAATTGCTTATAATATTTATTACTCATTAATTTTTTCAATTTGTATTAACTTCTCTCTTACTCATTTTTTCAAAACTCTTCTTCTTTCTTATCTCTCTCTCTCTTTCTCTCTCTCTCTCTCTCTCTAGAAAATACCACTATTGTAGCTATGGCCATGACCATAGCCATCTACCCACAACTACCATCGTCGTCCGTCACTAACCACCACCACTTCTACTGGTCACCACTACCACCTTTGCTGGCCACTACCACCACCATTGTTCACTAACCATCTCCACCATTACCGATCTATACTTCACTATCTCTCAACCGTTTGACTCGCTCACCTAACATTGTCGTCTTCCTTCCTCTTTGCCATTACCATCGCTCTTTCTCCATCATCCATCATTCATCTATCATCACCGTTGTTCTTCTTCAATCATCGATCCACCATCTTCAACGTTAAACTTCACCAATGGCTTCAAATCTAATTTTTTTCAATGTTGATCTACCATCTTCGATGCCAATCTGGTACTTTACATAGTCGCCGATGAGATCGAGACTTTTTCTACAATGTATTGGTGAAGAGCTACATTTGATGAATTTATCACTTAATTTAATAATAAATTTATCACTGATTTGTTTAATATGTTGGGGATTCTTGCTGCTGAAATTTTGATATTAATACATTGATAAATTTATCACTGTTTTTATTCATGTTATATTTATCACCTCTCTCTTCCTCACTCCTTCTCTTTTTCTTTTTATTTCTCTTAAACCAAATTTGCTGTATCAGTGATAAATGTATCACTGATATATTTCTTTGAATCTTGTGTTGATTTGTAAAGATGATGATGAGATTTTTTTATTTTTTATTTTTGTAATCTTTTAACAAACAACTAGTGAGAAATTTATCAATGAATGTGTTTATTACTGCTAAATTTATTACTGAATATATCTTTGAATCTCGTGTTAATCTGTGATGATAATGATGAGATTTTCTTTTTGTAATTTTTTAACAAACAGTTAGTGATGAATTTATCATATTTGTCACTAGAGAGAGAGAGAGATAAATATGCAGTATGATTAATCTATCAGTGATAACTTTATCATTGATTTGTTAATTATGTTACATATTGTTGCTATTTTTTTTATTTATACAGTGATGAATTTATCACTGATTTGTCATTGTAGATGAGAATATGTTGGATGAGTCAATCTATCAGTGATAAATTTATCATTGGAAAGAGTACAAAGAGCAAATGGTAAAGGTATGGTTATGTTGATTTACGATAGAAGGTTAACAATTTTCTACTAAGGCCTTTCCTTTTTCTTTTCCTTTTCATTCTCTCTCTCTCTCTCTCTCTCTCTCTCTCTCTCTCTCATTCTTCTTCTTCGTTTTCTTTTTTTCTTGTTGCCATCATATCTTAGGAAATATTGAGGTGAAAAAATGAGCAGGACTTACAGGTAAATAAATCTGGTCAATAGAACTAGCCCGTAAATCCCCAAAAAATGTATGGAGTCTGCAATTTACTTGCCAATCCACCCGACTCAACTGGTACCCGTAAGTTGAGAGAGGTAATGGGTTGGGTTTGGTAAGTTGTAAGATGAAAATAGGTGGGTTAAGTTGGGTGTGATTTGTAATTTTTCAACCCGCCGTAATTTGATTCAACCTGCATAGCTACGTAGTATACTTTATATTATAATAGACCTTACTCACATTAAAATAATTTCAACGGTAAAATATTAAAACTGTTATTATTATAAAATAATATAATAGACTCTACTCACATTAGAGTAACTTTAAAATAATTTCAACGGTAAAATATTAGAACTGTAATTATTAGAAAATAGTATAATAGACTTTACTCACATTAGAGTAACTTTAATGGTGAAGTATTAGAACTGCCATTCTTATGAAATAATATAAAGTTCATTTTTTCCATCTCAAACAATAAACTATTAGAATGACTAAATTATACCTTTACTATTTCTATCAAATTTAATACTAATTGTGGGGATATATTTCTGAGTACCAACACGTGGTAAGGTGACGCCGACGTGTCAGCCGAGGTGCCACGTGTCGTGGTAAGTTATGCCGAGGTAATCTCGAAGTTGCCGAGGTTATCTCCGAAGATATCGGAATCCGGGATAAGCGGATAAAGGACAGGAGTCCTAGATTGGGAGAAGACTTCAGTTTGGATAAAGGTAAAACTCTTTGAGAGTTTTGTCCTAAACCCATTGGGAGTTCCAAATTAGCAATAATCCTGAGTCCATTGGAGTTAGGTTCCTATTGGGACTAGGACTATATTGACTATAAAAAAGAGGCACTCCCATGGGTCAAAGGTACATTTTTAATATTCAAGCTTGTGAGTTGAATACTTGATTATCTTTTAGAGATATACTGACTTGATCGTCGGAGTGCCCCCGGATGGAAGAACCACCGCCGGAGCCTTTTCTTCTCGCGGCAGACAAAGAAGGTGCCATCTATTACACTTGTGTTCTACAGCTGAATTCCTAAGGAGAGCAGTGTGGTCAGAAAATTACTCACACAATTTGGCGCCGTCTGTGGGAAAGAAAGACGAATAGATGGCCAGTAACGCACAAAATGAAAAGGTTGGGGACGACGCTCCCCCTAGGAGTGGCAGGCCTATCGACCTTGACGTCGAAGGAGATAACCACAACGAAGAAGCCCGTGGCCAGGGGCACGGGGGAAAAGACGTCGTCCAGGAGGGCGACACTTCGAAGAAAACGGACCAGGACAGATACTACAATGAAGACAACCTCCAGGTATGGAGGGATAGGTGCCTACGGAGGGATGAGGAAGTAAAAGAATTGGCAGACAAGTTGGCTGACCTACAGTCGGTTGTCAACTTCATGATGCAAAACAATGTCATGCAGCCACCATACCCATTGCAGGACACGCCAATTCCAGCAGTTAATACTCAGAAGGGAGGAAGAAAAATAATTCCTGAAGCGCCATAACACTCCAAGAGCAAAAGGCACTCTCACCCGCCCTCTGGGGAGGTCGGGCGAGAGGAGCCAAGACAAGAGAAGTCCTAGAGGACGTATCAAATGAAGGATCAGGAACGCAGAGAACATCGGCATGTTCAAGGGCAGGCGTTCTGCTTTGACACAACCCACGGAAAAAGATCAAAACAGGCCCATTACGAGGCCGAGAGTAGTGTGCCGAAGAGACTGAAGTCCAAAGACAGCCGAGCTCCGGGGAGAAGTAAAGAAGACTTGAGAAACTACCTCAAGAGGAAGGAACAGAACGCTGAAGCCGAGGTAACCTCACCCGTCAAGCCGAGGACACCGTTCTCAGTAGAACTGGACAAATTTGAAGCACCAAAAAGATTCAGCATGCCGAGGTTTCAAATATACGATGGTAAGTCAGACCCTAACTTCCACGTTGGACTATTTTTGAACTCAATGGCATTATACAGTGGAAACGGGCCACTACTCTGCAAAGTGTTCCCCTCGTCTTTTGAGGAGATTGCATCAGATTGGTTCCATAAATTACCAAAGAGAAGCGTGAAGACATGGGAAGGCCTGGCCGAGATGTTTGTGGCCAGGTTCGTAACAAACAAACTATAGCCATTAAGGGTGGACGCGCTAATGGCTTTAAAAATCAGAAAGGATGAAGGCCTCAGGGCCTATGCAAAAAGGTACTACGAGGTGTTCAATCGAATACCTGAATGCAACCAGGAGGTAGCGGTCGTGTCTTTCAAGAACGGCCTAAAAGATGATTGTTCACTGCGGAAATCTTTGGCAAAGACATTGCCGAAAAGCATGGAGAAGCTCATGGCAAGAATTGAGAAGTACGCCCGAGCCGAGGAGGATACATCGGCACACAAGGAAGTCAAACAGGAAAAAAGGAACGGCTCGCCAAAGCGAGGCCGAAGTAATAACGGATTCAGCAAAACAGAAATAGAGTTAAGGGCTAAACAGGCAGGGACGATCGTATTCCAAATTCCAATTCAAAAAGTCCTAGGAAAAATTCGGAGCCAGCTCTATTTCAGAACGCCAGCAAGGGAACCGGGAGAATTTATGGGAAGAAACATGAACAGACATTGTGCTTATCACAATGAAAACGGACATACAACACAGGGCTGCAAAGCCCTAAAGGCACACTTGGAAGATCTGGTAAGACAAGGCCACCTGAGAGACCTTGTCGATGAAACCAGAACAAGAGAAGAACAGGCAAGACTGCCTCAGGCTCCAGCAGCCCCACCACCTTCGCAACCTCGGGCAGAAGGACCTCGGATAGTTAATGTGATCCACTCAAAGGTTAACGAGAATGAAGTCAGAGAAGAAACCCAAAGGGTAGACATCTACAGCATGTCTACCAAGTTGGGGAAAAGAGACATCGGCCTGAAGAGTGCCAAGGACCGATAATAACCTTCACCGAAGCCGACCTAGAGATGGTCCAGCATCCACATAATGATGCCTTGGTAGTATCCCTCCAAGTTGGGGAGTGCCAAGTGAAACGTATCCTAATAGATCAAGGCAGCTCTTGTGACATCATGTACGTCAGATGTTACAAGGAGCTAGGCCTTCACCCAGACGACATGGAACAATCGAATGGCCCGATGGTCGGCTTCAATGGAACGCCGACGTGGCCACTGGGCGCTACAAACTTGGAAGTGCAAGCGGGCACTAAGAAGATCAGGACCAAGTTCCTCGTAATTGATACACCATCACCGTACAACATCATCCTAGGCAGGCCCTGGTTGCATGCAATGGGGGCAGTCCCCTCAACATTGCACCAACTACTGCGCTTCCTAACAGAACATGGGATTGAAGAAGTCAGAGGAGATCAACTGCATGCAAAGAATTGCTCCATGGCAGCAATGAAGACTACCTGCAATATTCAAGAACCAGCAAAGGCAGAGATTGAAGATGAGGACATGGAAGTCCTAGATGATGTCGGCAAGGAGCCGGCCGAAAAGAGTGAGGAATCACTAAAGAAAATCCTCGTCCAAGAGGGCGACAAAGAGCGCTTCTTTCTTCTCGGCTCAGGCTTAAGGAAAGAAGAAGAGAAAGAACTGGAAGCTTTTTTAAGAGCGAACATAGAGATGTTCGCCTGGACACCTTATGAAATGCCTAGCATTGACCCCGAGGTCACATGTCACAGACTGAACGTCGACAGGTCGGCTAAACCTGTAATACAGTGAGCTAGAAGACCGATGTTGATGCACGTCGAAGTAGTGGAGGAAGAAGTAGACAGACTTCTGGAAGCCAGGGCCATCAGATAAGTCAATTATCCAACATGGTTATCAAACACTGTGGTGGTAAAGAAGAAAAACGGTAAATAGAGGGTCTGCGTAGATTTTACAAGCCTGAATAAAGCCCATCCCAAAGACAGCTTTCCTCTGCCCAAAATCGATCAATTAGTGGACGCCACATCTGGACATGGAAGGATGAGCTTCCTGGACGCTTACAGGGGGTATCACCAGATAGCCATGTACCCCCCAGACGAGGAGAAGACAGCGTTCATCACCCCAAAAGGCCTGTACTGTTACAGGGTGATGCTTTTTAGGCTGAAGAACGCAGGAGCAACCTACCAAAGGCTTATAACCAAAATGTTCAATCACCTGATAGGCCAAACAGTAGAAGTCTACATCGATGACATGGTCGTAAAGACCAAGGAGCCTAAGAGTCATCTTGCCGACCTGAAAAAGGTATTTAAAATACTCAAAACATATCGGCTCTGACTCAACGCATCTAAATGCGCGTTTAGAGTTGGATCTGGTAAGTTTCTAGGTTACCTGGTGACAAGAAGAGGAATAGAAGCCAGCCCAGATTAGATCAAGGCCATCCTAGATCTACAGAGTCCAACATCGGCAAAACAGGTTCAAATGCTCACTGGAAGGGCCGCAGCCCTAAACAGGTTCATAAGCCGAAGTTCATACAAGTGTAAACCCTTCTTCAACCTGGTGAAAAAGACTGCAGACTTCCTATGGACTGAAGAATGTGAGGCCGCTTTAGCCGACCTAAAAAAGTATCTGACCATGGCTCCAGTCCTCTCAACACCTGAACCTGGGGAGGAGTTGTTTTTGTACTTAGCCGTGTCGAGAACCTTGATAAGTGCAGTGCTAATCCGAGAAGAGCAGGGAGAACAGAAGGCTGTCTATTATGTACGTAAAACCTTAGCCAATGCTGAAACAAGGTACTTACCACTAGAGAAGTTAATGCTGGCCTTAATCATGGCCTCAAAGAAATTGAACCACTACTTCCAGGCACACAAGATTGTAGTGCTAACGGAGCACCCACTAAAGTCCTTGTTACAACAAGGAGACTTAACGGGAAGAATTGCAAAATGGGCAGTGGCCTTGGGCCAGTATGACCTGGAGTTCAGGCCCAGAACAACAATTAAGGGTCAAGTTTTGGCCGACTTCGTGGCATAATTCACACCTGAATCCATCGAACATCGGGCTCCATTGAGCCAAGATGAACGAGGTCCTAGCAAGCAAGGAGAATCCCAGCCGAAAGCAAAAGAGTAAAGGAAGGAAAAGCTCAGACCTTGCAGCATCTACATCGGCGACTCATTCAGACTATTTGTCGATGGAAGTTCAAACCGACAAGGAGCGGGGGCAGGAGTGTTGCTGATACCCCCAGATGGAGAAATAATAGAGCAATCCATCCGTTTGGGGTTCAAGGCCTCAAACAATGAAGCAGAATACGAGGCATTAATTGTAGGACTAAAGCTGGTAGCGGTAGCAGAAGCAGATGAGGTAATAGTTTTTTGTGATTCATAGTTAATTGTTAACCAGTCAACAGTAGAATTTGCAGCCAGAGGCGAGAGGATGTCGGCATATGCAAAAGAGGTTATCAGATTGGCCGAGTTATTTTAGAACTGCCGACTTCTTCAAGTAAGCCGAGATGATAACAGCCACGCCGACGCGTTGGCCAACCTGGCAAGTTCAATGCAGACTGGAAAAACAAGAACAATTATGATCGACTACATGTCGGGCCCGAGCATAGAACCACAGAACGCAAAGCAAGAGGCAATGTGTATGGACATGGGGCCAAGCTGGATGGATGCAATTGTTGCATTCCTGAAAGAAGGAAAGCTGCCAAAAGACCGCAAAGAGGCGTACAAAGTCAGATTGAAGTCGGCAAGATTCAGCCTAACTGCGGACGGACATCTCTACAGAAGGTCCTTCACTGGACCTCTTTTAAGGTGCGTACATCCTTTACAAGTTGAATATTTTTTATATGAAATTCATGAAGGGATTTGTGGAAGCCACATTGGGGGCAGATCATTAGCCCATAGGGCCATTACCCAGGGGTATTGGTGGCCCTACATGCAAAAAGATGCAAAAGCATACGTGAAGAAGTGCGAACAATGCCAAAGGTTCACACCTGTGATTCATCAGCCAGCTGCTGACCTGAACCCAGTATCCAGCCCTTGGCCGTTTGCCCAATGGGGCATGGATTTGGTTGGACAACTTCCCCAAGCAACTGGGTAGAGAAAATACTTGCTGATAACAACAGATTACTTCACAAAGTGGATAGAGGCAGAACTGCTTGCCAAAATCCGAGATGTGGACGTCAAGAATTTCATATGGAAAAATATTATCACCAGATTTGGCATTCCTAGAGCCATCGTTGCCGACAACGGAACACAGTTTGACAGCAAACTCATCAAGAATTTCTGTGCGAAATTCAAGATCAAGAACTACTTTTCAACACCAAGTTTTCCCCAAAGTAATGGGCAAGCAGAAGCATCCAACAAAGTAATTTTGGATGGAATAAAGAAGAGGCTACAGGCAGCAAAAGGAAAGTGGGTAGACGAATTACCCAACGTACTTTGGGCATATCGGACTACGCCGAGAAGATCAACAGGGGAATCCCCCTTTGCCATGGCCTATGGCACAGAAGCAGTAATTCCACTGGAAATCGGCATCCCAGGGATCCGAACCCAGGGAGTTGAGAATGGGACTAATGACATACTCTTAGCCCGAGATCTGGATCTTTTAGAAGAGCGAAGAGAGAAGGCTGCAATTCAGCTTGCAGTATACCAGCAACAGCTTGCCAGAGCTTACAACAAAAAGGTCAATCCAAGAGATTTTCAAGTCAGCGACCTAGTCTTGAGGAAAGTCGTCGGCAACAAGAAAGATCCCAGAGAGGGCAAGCTGGGCCCAAACTGGGAAGGACCCTACAGAATTACTTCGATGTTAGGCAATGGAGCTTATCGACTTAAAGACAACGAGGGTAAAGCATTGCCAAGACCTTGGAACACTTGTAATTTAAAATTTTTCTATCATTGAGATGTTCATTATTTTTGGTCGATGTCATCAATAAAATCTTTTCAGAATTCTTCAGACATATATGATTGATAAAGATACAAAATATTGTTTCTGGGAAACATAAGTAATGAGAACCCAAGTGAAACTCAGGTTCACATTAGGGGCAGAAAGGATACAAAGTTTACCACTTGTTGAAATTTGTAGCAATTTACAAGTTGGTCAAACCGATACAAAGTCTACCACTTGTTGAAATTTGTAGCAATTTACAAGTTGGTCAGACCGATACAAAGTCTACCACTTGTTGAAATTTGTAGCAATTTACAAGTCGGTCAGACTAATACAAAGTCTACCACTTGTTGAAATTTGTAGCAATTTACAAGTCGCTCAGACCGATACAAAGTCTACCATTTGTTGAAATTTGTAGCAATTTACAAGTTGGTCAGACCAATACAAAGTCTACCACTTGTTAAAATTTGTAGCAATTTACAAGTCGGTCAGACCAATACAAAGTCTACCACTTGTTGAAATTTGTAGCAATTTACAAGTTGGTCAGACCGATACAAAGTTTACCACTTGTTGAAATTTGTAGCAATTTACAAGTTGGTCAAACCGATACAAAGCTTACCACTTGTTGAAATTTGTAGCAATTTACAAGATAAAGGTAAGCCGAGATGGTTCCTTAGCTTCACTTGTTGAAATTTGTAGCAATTTACAAGTCGAAGTGAAGCCGATGTTATTGCTTACAGACTTATAGCAATCTACTGGTTGGATAAACCAAAGAGGATGTTTAACACTTGTTGAAATTTGTAGCAATTTACAAGTTAAAGTTAAGCCGACATATGATCATCTGTTGAAATTTGCAACAATTTACAGATTGAGGTAAAAGATAAGTATATTGTTTAAACCCTTGTTGAAATTTGCAGCAATTTAAAAGTAGATCATTGTTTAATACTTATTCTAACTTGAGAAAAGTTTACTGTATATGTTAATCCTTATTGAAATTTGTAGCAATTTACAAATAGGACAGATTGAGATTACTGTTTAAACACTCGTTGAAACTTGAGAAAAGTATGCAAAGTTAACATTGAATAGTATATGTTTTATACTTGTTAAAATTTATGAAAAGATTACAGGTCAATGTCTTGCCGAAGTAAAATTTGCAGTTATTATACCCGAGGTATGTAACCCCGAGAAGATTGTGCAAAGGAAGAATTATGTAAATCATGCAAAATATTCTAAGTATAAAGCCATACAGAAGCAATGAAGAGAAATTAAAGACTAAAGCATTCAGAGAAAAACAGTTGCAGTTGTATAGAATAAAGGCACTATGGCCTAGCAAAAGTTAAATGTTCACAAGTGACAAAGAAAGGCGCATCGGCCATAAAGAAGAAGCTTACATTGTTTAGAAAACAAAAGTACAAAAAAGAAAAAAGTACAAAAGACATTCAATCTTCTTCAGCATTAACAGATGGTTGGGCTAGGACCTCGGAAGGCTCTGGAAGAACCACCTCGGCATCTTTTTCTCCCACAACCTCTGCATATTTTTCTACAGCAACCTCGACATCTTTGTCTGCCGCAATCTCGGCGTCGATCTCCGCAAGTGTTTTATCAAGACTTCTTTCAGCTAGAAGAAGGTCAGATGATAAATGAACTAGATCAGCTTCCTTGGGTACCATCTCAGTCTCCTCATCTTGGGTTAAGTCTAGGATCTGCTCAACTTGAGGAGGAGACTTGACCTCAGCAGCATCCTTAGACTTTCTCACCAAGGCCTCTTCATCATTATTGTCTTCGTCCTCATCTTCGGCTTTGGATTCAAACTCAGCTTTTTCCTCAGCCTGACTTGGAGGTGGAGGAGGAGGAAAGGGAAGAGGAATAGCTTCAACCTTGCGCCAGGGTGAGTCAGCAGGACGATCAAGCTTTTTTACCAGGGACATCCAACCCAGGGAAAATCCCCTATTGCATGCCTGCCTGACTTGAAGTTTGTAATCTTCAGTGACATCGTCTACACCCTGGGCATAAGCCTTTTCGTCAGCTTCTTTGATTTCGGCCGATTTCGTGGCCAGGGCTTACTCCAACTCCTTCTCAGCCTGGGCAACCTTTTCCTCAGCTTCTTTCTTTTACGCCTCAAAGAATCGCTTTTAATGGCTTCAGGACCTCGGCCTTTTCATGACCATTTGTTGGGCACGAGTGACCTCGGCTTTGATCTTCCAAAGTCTTCATTTTGTTTTGAAGACTCTTATTAATTTTTTGAAGGGCAGCATACTCCTTCTTCATCTCGGACAACTTCTCCGATTTTTCAAACGATTGCATGGAAAAAGAATGGGCGTGCTGAACAGCCTGTAGGAACATAAAAACAGAAGTTAGTGCAAAATTTACAAAAAGATGAAGACATACATGTTACAAGATGAAGACACTTACTTGAACGCAGCATTGCAGCATCAGTGCGTAATTTTCGTATTCACTCATCTCGGCGTTCTTTTCAAGATCGTCTGGGAGAAGGAGGGCTGTGCTTAGTGCAACGCCAACGTTTATGTCATCGGCGCTGTCACTAGCCAAGACTGGCTTGTTCTCCAAGGTAATTGCAGGTGTCCAAGGGACGTCGGGTACTTTGGATTTTGAAGTCGTCGCAGAAGAAGACCTCGGCTTCTTCGATTTTTGGGACTCTGAAGGTTGAGTTTCAGCAGACCTTTTAACCGAGGTAGAAGCGGTCTTCTTGCTCTCAGCCAGTTGGGAGATAGGCATGGCATCCTCAGCCTCAGTCTCAGTTGCTTTGGCCTTTGGCTGGGCTTTCTTAGTTCTTTTTGGCGGAGCCTTTTTTTGTTTGAGGCAATGCTGTTGTCGGCATCGGCCAGGAGGTCGGCGGAAGATCTTGCACAACAGGCCTTGGGCGAACCATTTCGGCGGTTTTGACAAGTCTTCGCCGACGTTTTCTTTCTGGTATTGGGACTAAGTATGGGGCTGAAGTGGATGGTTGATCGGCTGGATCAGAAGTTGATCCTTAGTTAGCCCAAGATGTTGATGCGGTTTGTATAGTGGTAGCAGAAGGAGGCGATAAGCTCTTTTTCTTTCTTTTTGGAACGTCAGGCAAGGTAGATTTGTAGGTGGGGATGAAGTTCAACACCAGTGGAGCCTTGCGCTTTTGGATCAGAAGGTCCAGGAGCTTCTTTAGGTCTTTTCCAAGGAAATAGGACTGGCGAAAGTCCTTGGGTGGCTTGCGAACGTCTGCAAAAAAAGAGCACAACATCAAAAACAGATAAAATCTTTTGAAGACTTGGAAAAAAAAAAAAAACAGCTAAGTAATTGGCGTTGGGCTCTTACCCTTGCCTTCTTTAACTGTTCGGGGAAGAGGGTAGAGATAGACTTCTTCGTCTGGGCCAAATTCCTAATTTCCAGAAGTAATAAGATAATCATCTCCAGCCCCTTTGTTGGAGTCTAGGAGGTCGACTACGATTTTAAATTCGGTAGACCTCGGCTTGAGGTAATACACATAACCCTTTTCTTTCAGGTTAAGGGCGCACATAGTATAACAGTATTGGATATCGACGGGAGTGATCCTAACATTCTCCTGCCGAGCTAAGGCTATGATACCATTAAGTATTCTATAGGAGTTGATGGTGAGTTGCATAGGATTCAAGGTATAGTAGTGAAGAAGTTCACGAAAAAGGGGATTGAGTGGGAGCTGAAGTCCACATTCAACAAAAGCTACAACAGGGGAAGGCATTGTATTGTCTGTAGGCATGATGGAATCATCATCCCCAGCTAGCCTAAGGTGGAAGTCATCAGGAATAGAGAACTCTTGCCTAAAAAATTCAAGTTTGGTTGGGGTGTTTACCCTATGTCTCCACATACCCATGATTTTGGTATAAAGGTACTTGGCTACAGAAACAGGATGCTCTTAAAGGGTTTTTGGGACCTCGGCCTAAACTCAGGTATATATTGATAAAGCTTGTTTCAGTTTTTCCTAAGAAGTGAAGGTTCTATAAACAAATCCCAAACCCAAAAACTATGAAGACGAAGATCAAAGGCACGGATCTAGAAAAGATACAAAAAAGCAGAAAACAAAAACGAAGTTTCAGATTCAAGAACACAAAGGGTGGAAGACCAAGAACAGTGGTGAAACAGTGCAAGTGTTCATGACATGTGTAAAATCATGAAATAAGATGCATTCATATGAATAATTCGCAAGAATAAATGCTTAAGTAAAGCAGTAAAATCAGGAAATTCCAGGGATAATCAAGAACTGGAGAAGAAGAGCCAGTTGCTTACCAGATAAAATAAGGCCGGAATGAAATTCGCCGAGGACAGACGACGGATGAAACAGTAGCGAAAGCTTCGCAGGAATGGCAGAAGGAAGACAGTTGCAGAGTTTGAAGCTTGGAGCAATGGCAGATTCGAAGAAGAAAGAGCTTTAGAGAGAGAAAATGTAAAGTAGACAAATGAAAAAGTGAAGAGACAGAAGAGAGAAGTAGGAGCTTTTGTCAAAAACGTGAAACAGCGGCAAAATAAGGTATTTATTACACCTAGAATAACGCATGCGTCAGACGGCGCAGACGGATAAAAGACGGTTTACAAGCGCGTCACAGGCACGGGCCAATAGAGATGAAACACGTAAGAGAAACGGTTGAGAAGTAATGCAGGACAGCTCATACGCGTAGAAGAGTGCATTTGAATTCTTGTTCTTGAAAGAAGACATGTCGGCTTAAAGAGAATGATCTTGGCTAAAGAGTTTTTATGCCGACGTACTGAAAGGAACTAACGGTGTAGGTTCCATCACCTCAGAATGCCAAGATAATAGAACCTAGGGGCCAATTGTGGGGATATATTTCTGAGTACCAACACGTGGTAAGGTGATGCCGACGTGTCAGCCGAGGTGCCACGTGTCGTAGTAAGTTATGCCGAGGTAATCTCGGAGTTGCCAAGGTTATCTCCGAAGATATCAGAATCCGAGATAAGCGGATAAAGGACAGGAGTCCTAGATTGGGAGAAGACTTCAGTTTGGATAAAGGTAAAACTCTTGGAGAGTTTTGTCTTAAACCCATTGGGAGTTCCAGATTAGCAATAATCCTGAGTCTATTGGAGTTAGGCTCCTATTAGGACTAGGACTGTATTGACTATAAAAGAGAGGCACCTCCATGGGTCAAAGGTACGTTTTTAATACTCAAGCTTGTGAGTTGAATACTTGATTATCTTTGAGAGATATACTGACTTGATCGTCGGAGTGCCCCCGGCTGGAAGAACCACCGCCGGAACCTTTTCTTTCTGTGCAGGACAGCAATGTGCCATCTATTCTGCCTGTGTTCTACAGCTGAATTCCGAAGGAAAGCAGTGTGGTCAGAAAATCACTCACACAATATATATATATATATCGCTATTTTATAAATTAGATTAACCATTTTTTTTAATTAAAAGATATAAAAAATTTGATATCATCACATAAATTATTATGAAATCAGATACAAAATATAAAGTAATTGGATAAGGCTTCACATAATTTGTTAGTGGAGTCCACCTATAAAATTTTTTATCCATCCATATATATATATATGTATCTACTTTTGTGCCTGAATTTTATATTTATATTCATAAGCTTATTAATAAAAAAAAATTATTAATGACAATCCTTTGAATTGTTAAAAATATTTAAAGAAAAATTCTATTATACTAGTTTTTTTTTTTTTATACAGCCATGGCACTTTTGTAAATAAAATATATTTTGATGGATTTTAAATTTTAAAATGACAGGTTTATAATTCAACACGTCATTTAATCGGAAATACTTCCTACCCCCAGCTGGGGGTGACCCCCAGTGAGGTGTCACTGGGGGATTGGTCCAAAAACAGTTTTTTTTTTTTTTTAAAGGTCTGGACCAGTGGGGGCTCGCCACCTCACTGGGGGTGAGACCCCCACTTGGTGTATCAATCACCACTCATTTAATATATATATTGCATCTATTTTTTGTTTGTATATTTTTATCATATTTAAATATTAAAAATCTCACTTTTAAATATGTATGAGTTTTTTTTGTAAGATACTACTAAAAAAGAAGATTTGTAGTGACATTAGCTGCTATTAGAGACAAACAAAAGAAGATTTGCTGTGACATTAGCTGCTATTAGAGACAAATAGCAAAACTTTTCCAATTCATTAATTTGTGAAAAATAATATATGATAAAAAGAAAACCGTGAAAAATGAAAGGATAAAAAAAAAAAAAAAAAAAGGAGTAAATTGTATAAAATTATAAAAAAAAAATGGTGAGAAGGATATTTTAGTCACTTTTAGAAAAAAACTAATTCTTTAATAAAGTATATTGATTGCTGGGTAAGTTTCTCTGCCGTCCACTGGACTGTGCTGTTGGACCTATGGGATTCACAACAGGTTTTATTTTGATAATCTGATTCGTTCAATGTGTAAAACTCGCTGAGTATTTTATTCTGTAAAAAATTACGTTGATCGGATATTAATAACCCCTTAATCGAAACATATTTTTGTCAATGGTAAATATTATTTTAAAAATAAATTATTAACAAAAATATGTTTCGATTAAGGAGCTATCGATATCTGATTAATGTAATGTTTTGTAGGTATGAAGTACTAGACGAGTTCTATACATTGAACGGTTCAAATTATCAAAATAGGACCTGTGATAGACCCCACTGACCCGACAGTACAATCCAGTCCATTTTGTAGACTGGAGAGAAGCCCATCTCTTTATTGCCTTCACAACTTTATGTAATAGTGGATGTTGTTTATGTTATTAGGGGAAATTACGTGCAAATAGAAGAAGGAAAAAAACATGGGGTGTAACTTGCACTTCCATAACTTTTCATTTGCACTCTATCATAGACACACTTGCACCTCCATGTGTTAACAATTTTTGGATTAATTAACTAAAAATCCTATTCACCAATATTGTGGTAGTTTAGATCGTATTCAAAAAATTTTGGACCAACAAGTCCTATTTTGAGATATAAAGATATTTTTGTCCTTTTATCCTTTGGTTTGATTTGACTATCTAGTAAAATTGATAATATTATCAATTTTTTTATTTTTTATTTTTAATACTGAGAATATTATTAATTTTGCACTGCAATATTCTAGATAGTTATTTTACTAATTAAGAAGAAAAAAAAAAGAACATGAGATTAAACGTTTTTACCCTCTGCTCTTTAGTTTGATTTGATCATCTAGAATTTGTGAACGAAAAGTAGAAAAATCTAAAATTTGTGAAGATAGAGAGAGAGAAACAATTTCAAATCTGAGAATATTTCCAATTGATATCAATGTTTGACGATAATAGATGATCTTCTAGGTTTGTTGCTTTGGAATTTGTAAATAAAAAAGCAAAAAAATCTAAAATTTGTGAAGAGAGAGAGAGAGAGAGGGGGATAGTCGGGGTGTTTTGCGTTTTTAAATTTGTAAGGATAAATTGATTATATAAAATTAATAGAGGATTTATCAATTTAAAGTTTTGTGAGGAAGATCTAAGGTACCATTTATTTGTCAAAATAAGACTTGATTGTAAATTTTTCATAATTTTTTTTCTTTCTCTCACTTGCATGTAATTTTTCTATGTTATTAAATATATTTTTAACAATTGCTCTAAGAATACTTGTTAAAAAAAAAAAAAAAAGGTTCTATTTGCTCTATTTGCCTTTAATTTTTTTTTTTTATAAAAAAATTCATATTTTAAACAAAATTGACAGGTCTATTTGTAATTTTAATCAAATAAAAAAGAACAAGCCAAAAACAAAAAAAAAAATTCATATTTTAAACAAAATTGACAGGTCTATTTGTAATTTTAATCAAATAAAAAAGAACAAGCCAAAAACAACTTTCGTTCCTCCTTGGAAGTTGAACCATTAACGGCTCTCTTCCCATCTCACAACGACCACCTCGTCCTCCACCACCAGCTCTCTCTCCAGAAAATGCCGAAAACACCCTTCGCGGCGATCCTCGCCGGCGCCCTGATCTCCATCCTCGTCTCCGGCGCCACTGGCGAGATCAAAAACCTGAAAATCATGGCGGACGACCGCCCCATGATCCTCTTCGAGAAGTTCGGGTTCACCCACACCGGCCACGTGAACATCACGGTCTCCGGCGTGTCCGTGACCTCCTCCGTGGCCAGCCCCGACCCCTCCCGGCTGGGCTTCTTCCTCCTCTCGGAAGAATCCCTGATCCAAGTCCTCCTCCAACTCCAACAATCCCCCAATCTCTGCGTCCTCGATTCCAACTTCATCCTCCAACTCTTCACCTTCCGCGATCTCTCTCCTCCTCCTCACTCCTCCATCAACCACTCCTCCACCGTCTCTTCCCCCAACGAGTACAGCCTCTTCTTCTCCAACTGCGCCGTTCAAAGCCAGGTCAATATGGACGTTCGAACCGACCTCTACAACCTCGACAATGGCGGAATCAAGGATTATCTCTCTGCTGGCCTCACTCACCTCCCTTCAATCTTCTTCCTCTTCTCTATTTCCTATTTCGGATTTCTAGGGTTTTGGATCTCTTTTGTTTTCAAAACAGGCGATCGGTTCATCGGATCCATCTTCTCATGTCTGGATTGCTCTTGATGAAGGCCCTCAATCTCATCTGCGCTGCCGAGGACAAGCATTACGTCAAAGTTACCGGTACGCCTCACGGATGGGATGTTCTGTTCTATATTTTCAGTTCATTAGGGTTGTGTTGTTGTTTACTGTGATTGTTTTGATTGGGACTGGTTGGTCGTTTTTGAAACCGTTTTTGCAAGACAAGGAGAAGAAAGTGTTGATGATTGTGATTCCCCTTCAGGTTTTAGCCAATGTGGCTTCGATTGTGATTGGCGAAACCGGGCCGTTTATCAAGGATTGGGTTACTTGGAACCAGGTGTTCTTGTTGGTTGATATTGTGTGTTGTTGTGCCATTATTTTCCCGATAGTGTGGTCAATTAGGTCTTTGAGAGAGACGTCGAAGACGGATGGGAAGGCTGCGAGGAATTTGGCAAAATTAACCCTGTTTAGGCAGTTCTATATTGTGGTGATTGGGTACTTGTATTTCACTAGGATTGTTGTGTTTGCTCTCAAGACGATTTCGGCATATAAGTACCAATGGGTAAGTAATGCAGCTGAGGAAATCGCGAGTCTTGCGTTTTATGTGGTGATGTTTTATATGTTCAGGCCAGCTGAGAAGAATGAGTACTTTGTTCTCAATGAGGAGGAAGAAGAGGCTGCAGAGATGGCCCTTCGGGACGAAGAGTTTGAGCTCTGAAGCTTCTGAAGGAGGAGATTTTGTTGATTTTGCTGCTCTTCCAGTTGCTCGCTGTGAGTAGATTTTCTAGGATAATCCTTGTCATAAGATCATAAGATCTTTCAGTATTTATGGAATAGTTTTCTATTTTTTTGTTGATGGAATTTTGATATCATTTTGTTGCTAATGATTCTATTTTTACAAAGAAAGTTCACATATAGTTATCTCAGCCAATTGTGAAATTCCTTCTTTGTTTTGTTCTTTTTGTGGCTCTGATCTTCAGTTTTATACATGTTTTGGTAATCCTTAATAGTTTGGTGATTGTTGCAAAAACAATACTCTGATTTCTTTCTTTTGGTTTTTGACTATATTTGCACATGGGTGGCATGTTGTTTGGACAATTTGTATGTTGACACTTTGTTGCACATATATAAACCTACATCTTAATGCTACTATCGATTCATCTATACAAGTTCGAATTTTTGCTTGAGCATTATTATTTTGCCATAAAGGTACTCATATTATGCTAGTTCATAGTATCAAGACATTTTTGCTCGGTCCGATGCTTGCAAAATAGGCAGGAAGTATCCTTCTAGTAAGGTAAAGGAAATCATGAACGTCTCCAAGCCAAGGGCTCTCAGTAACAGAGTTACCGCTTATGATCGTGGATATAGCACGAGGGCAGGGCTGGTCACAAAATCACTGTATTTCATGTGAGATGATTTCTTAGGGAAATTAGAAATACACTTTCTTTTGGTCTTGTTCTTCTATGTTATATTTGGTCTTCAACAATGTTGACCACTTTATTATCATGTTATGTATGCTCTGTTGAGTTCTCTGAAAAATTTATCATATTGGAAGAATCGATTCATAAATCAAATAGCAGTTTATTTGGAGACCATTTTTAGTTGGGAGAAGATTAGAGTGAAAATTGTCCCTTGATATTTTTTAAATTTGTAGAGAACTTGGATTCTTTTGTTTCTTCGCGGGGTACACTGGCATTTTCCTATTTGTCCATTGTACATGGCTGTGTCTTCTTTGTCACCCTTTTACTATAATCCTTTTCTTAGACACTAAATGCTAGTGCTCATGTATTAATTAAATTACATTTGACATTTGATTCCATCTATTTATCATGATTAGTAGAAAATTATTAGTCACTATTTCCTACCAAAGAGAAATCATAAGTATCTAAAACTACAGATATTTTACATTTGTAAACCTGAAGTGCTTGTACGATCTTCGTCCTTAGTCTTAAATATTTATCCTTTAAATCAGTTCAAATATGTAAAAATAATAGATGTTATTATTTTTCAAACTTTATTGTCTTTAGGCTGAAAATGACCAGTTATCATCACTGTTGTCCTATGATAAACACATTTGCCCATTCTCTACATTGTTTTTCGTAATGTTCTTCTTTACGCCTCTGTTATTACATTTGAGATTTTTGGTCAAAATGTTTCTGCTAATAGTTTGAATTATAAAGTCAAACTAAGCCTTGTGTCCTAATTAAGTGCGGTCTGTTACATGAATATTTTTTTTGTCATTTTACTATGTCAAGGGCTATATACTTGGTTAAATTAAATAATTTTTTTCCCCTTTTTAACACTTCCATTTATGGTGATCATATCATTGAATAGTGAACAATATATAAAACAAATTGACTTGTATAAATTATGAAATACTCCTTGCTTTGTCTTCCCAACTTTTCTCTTGTGACTTTAGTTATTTATTGGCATATGTTTGTGTAATGCCCCTGACCCGCGTTGGCATGTGTTGAATTCCTCATTGGGATTTTGTGTTAGGGTCTTGGGTATATAAGTGGGAACAATGAACCCATATGATATTTTAGGCTAGCCCTTTTAGGTGAGGTCTGGATTGCTTATTACAGCTGTGCACAATATCGTGTGGGCTCAGGGCACTGCTGCTTGTGGTCATTCTGTTTGATCCTGACCACATGGGTTAATTGTAATATTTGGATCCAACCACATGGTGTTAATTGTGGTGTTTTGCGCCTATGTCAAAGATGTCAAGGATAAAATACTCATTACTCATTACTCACTGATCTGATTTAATCAAGAAAATTTGTAGCTGCATTCAGTGGCTTTAGAAGTACAGAATAGTTCCATTCATTTTATTTTCCTTTTCAAGAAGGCAATAAACCTTCTTTGTAATCGGAAGCTTAGCGTTTCAATCTCTAGAACATTGGCTGATTAATAAATTTTGTCGTTGTCATTTATCTTTTCTTAGAACTTTTTTCACGTTCTCTTATTTGTTTTAACAAGAAGCCACAAACTTATACTAGTTCTAGGTCATTATGGAACAAACTTTCAAGTGGTCTCCCTCTTCCTAATATTTGTTGGAAATATTATTAGACTTCAATTTCTTCTTCCCTTCTTTTGTGGTAGTACAATTTTCCCATGCAAAATTCCATATTGTCTCTGCCATTGCACCACAGTAATCCTCTGCTTACAAAGGGAAAAAAAATAAAATAAAAGTAAATCTCAACTTCATTGGCAAGTATCTCAAATCTTAAGAGAAATGTATCTCAATTACGGTAAGTGAAAAAAAATTGCCCCCAAAAGCTTTTAACAAAAAAAAAAAATGATGCATCCTTTTTGCACTACACACCTCGTGTCAGACAAGTAGTAGTTCTTCACACTGTTTGCATGGCTTAAATAATTCATACAGGTGCTTATGTGAAAATCTGTGTATATTGTGGGTTTTTCACTTGCTAATTTGGGAGATTTTTCCTTTTCTTTTATTTCTTTGGGTTTTTCAATTATAGATATACTTGCTATAATATTTGTCTTTTTTGCAGATCAAAAAAAAAAAGAAAAAAAAAAGATATACTTGCTACTAGTTTTTGTAGATGTGCTGCTCTTTATTGATGAAACTGTTGGAAATATAAATTATTTCCAACAGAAACCACTTGGGCTTTCTCTTCAAAGTTCAGTTGCTTTTCAGTAATGTGGTCATAACATGAGAAAGTGTACCTGCTTTTGATTGCTGTAATACAGAAAAATCTTCTAGAATGAAATTTTTTTATGGAAGAGTGGCTGCATAGATATATGATTTGCATTTTCTGTATGATAGTAGGGCAAATGAATTGCATTAGTGCGATTTGGCCAGCTGATATTGTGCTAAATGATACTGCATCAAAAATTGTTCTGAGTTGGGTCCTAGGTGACATAAATATATGTATGAATCTTATGACAGAGAGATTGTTTATTGCCAGACGTTAATAAGTTTTCTTCAATGACTCAGGTTGTAATATTTAACTTAAGACGCTAGTGGTTTGTTTATTTGCCTGCGATAGACACACTTATTAGGTATAACCAACAGCTGGTTTTTACAGCACATATGACATTTTTTTGATAGTTATTTTCTCCATGATCAAGAAGGGTTTGCAGAGTCTGGAAGTGTTCATGTCCCATTTAGTGAGTCTTTAGGTCCTGTTGAAGATGGAAATGATGATGCACTATTGTGTTTGATTGGACATTTTAGTGAAAAAAAGGTATGATCTTGACTGCCGCTTGAGATGGAATATCAGTGTTAGTCGCAAAGTGAGAAGGTAATATACTTGGGTGGAAAGTGATTTCCCTAATTCAATTCGGTTTGATAATTTGTATCGGTGGTGCTAGAATATCATTTTGACTTGTGGGTAGGGAATTCTGCATAAGTTGATTACTGATACATTAAACTACTGAAGAACTAGGGAGAATTAATATGTGAAGGGGTTGCATAATGTGAAAGCTTTGCCGTGAAGGTAGCTCGTGCACTTTACGTGATTGAGGTAGTTTGATTTAACTCAAATGAAGAGATGATTGATTTTTGTGTATACTTTGTGGGTGTTGATTTCTGACCTCATAATTAAATAGGAATCTTAACTGGAGAGCATGTAGCAGAGTAGATTTAACCAAGCACCTGCCAATAAGAAGACAAAAATACCTCGATAACTCATCCACCCAGAAACACTTCGACGATCAAGTCAGTCAATCTTATCTCTCAAATATATCAAACAAGTACTCAGTACACAAGTAAAAAGTATACCTTAGATTCACGGAGTGCCTTACTTTTATTGTCAACAGTGCCCTCATCCCTTAGAGTTCTCATTTCACAGGACTCAAGCACATTGCTTATCTCAGACTCTTAATTAGATATGGATGAACTTGACAGGAACCTTACCTCTATCCGAACTACGCGTCTCACTTACCTAGGACTCTTATCCTCTATTTAAATATCTCGAATTTCGATGTTACTGCACCATATCTCAACAACACTGCAATCATTTCGGAAACTTGGTCCGTCCACGTGGCACCTTGGCCATATCTCGGCCGCGCGGCATGACTCTAAAAATACATCCCCACATACTTCTTATTTTTTGATGCTCCGAAAAAGATTTTTGTGTGTACTTTTAAAGATTGTAAATATCTGATCTTTCCTCGTTCCTCTGTAGTGGAGGAAATCTCATGCATTGGCTTGTCCCTCTTTTAATTTTATTTTTATTTTTAAGACTTGCGAAAATTGATTATCGTAGCATCATACTTTTTAATCATGATAGTTTTGCTTCTGTTTCACTGAGGTTAATTGAGGAACATGATTAGGAGAAGGCTGAATAAGGTACTTATGTTAAAAAAATATTTCGTATATGTGGGATAAAATTTACATGTATTTGAGATTAGTTTTGATAGGAAGCCCTTGTGAGCAAAAAAAAAGGGTTACTGGATATTGATGGCGAGTAATGGGCATAAATAAGCTAGCAAGTTATGAAATTATCTTATCGAGTAAGAAGTGTTTAGAACTGTGTTTGGATTAAATATTTGAAGAAAAATTTGTAAATAAAAAAACGAAAGAGGAAGTGTTCGATACTGTCGGTTGCATTAGATAAGTACAAATGAATATAATACTATACAAAAGCAAATATCTTGAGTAGTTGTACCTAAACCTATGCTAAAGGAATCCAAAGCTTAGGACTAAGTAGTTGTAAATATAGCTTACACACCTTTTACATTGTTAAGGGCCGAGGATTCTCAACCTTAAATGTTTTTATCTTTTGTTTTAAAATATTTACAATCATTAAATCGTGTAAGAATTTCGAGACATATTTTATAATTTTTATGTTTGCGATAAGGAGACAAAAATTTTGAAATAGAAAATTTTCCTCCGTTAAACCTTTATTTTTTTAAAAATAAAGTACAAGTTTAATCTAATTTAGTTAATCGATTGCATGAAACCTTTAATCTTGTAATGAGATGTAAGAGTTCTTATCAATTATATTAATTGTATTAGTTACTAGTGCAAGCTAATCTATCATTTTTTTTTTTTTTGAGAATATAAAAAATATTATATTAAAAACAACAATATACAAAACAAGACTCTAAAAGGTCATACAAACCATACAACCAAAAGGAAGAGAAAAAAAATAAATAAAAACAACAACAACAACAACAACAACAACAACAAATCCTTCAAAAAAACCAGGTACGATCTAAGAAAAATCACTGATCTTCTCAAAGATATAGTCTAGAAAGTAAGATTTGCATCAAATTAAGTAAGATTTACTGGAAAGCCTGCCGTTCTCTTCGACGTCGTCTCTGTAACCGCTACCCAACTCTGCCACCGTACTTCAAATACTGTCAAAAATTAAAATTGACAAGGAGATATACGTACAATGATATTAAAAAAGATTTGAGAAAAGAGAGAACCATTGTGAGTATAGGAAGGTTTGTATACAAAAGTGCTATGATATATCTCTTTTTAATAAGACAATTCCAACTCAACGATGTTTCTTCCCTTCAATAAAATGACAAAATGTCATTAAACCACAATAGTAATGACAGTAGTTATGTGATCATAGTTTGTTTTGTTGCTTTGTTAATTGTGATTATTATTATTGCTATTATTTTTTGTAAATTTTATGGCATGAGGTTGAGAAAGTAATGAGATACAACTTTACATCTATGGGTAATTGATTAATTGTAATCTACAATTTAAGATTTTGTTTGGTTGTAACTTAAAAGCCAATTTATTGGGTAAAAAAATTATTCTGTTAAAAAAATCTCAACCTGTTTGGCAAATTCATGTTTACCTAAAAGTTTACCTTCTAAACAGTTATTAGAGAAGTTAAAAAAAAGTTAAGAATGAGCACATAAGGGGTGGTTTGGGATGTTTTAAATAAGTGTTTTTTATTTAAATTTTTTATAAATAAATAAAAAATATGTAGAAAAATAGAGAAAGTGATTAAAAAACTAGAGAGAAGATATTGATAGATGTTGATTGATATGACTCAAATACGTGTGTACGCAAAAAAAGTGTACTTTTTAGTGCATGTCAAACAAGCACTTAGGCCTTATTTGTCATAACCTAAAAAAGTCAAAAAGTCACCATCCTATTTAAGTCACATCATCTTATTCAAGTCACATCACCTCTCTACCACATCACTTCAAACCCAACCCATACCCAACTCATATTTCATAAAAATCAAAAAGTGTACTTATTTAGATCATTTCAAACCACCTCTTAATGCAATTTTTTTTGAAGTTAAAATCAAATAAAAGATGTTAAAACAATTCTACTAAAAACTTTTTTTTTTTTCTTTCTTCAATTTATTGAAATTATTTATATCTCATCAATTGTAGAAGTAGTTCTGCTATACCTTTTGACATAAACTCTTAAAATAACGAATAATCCTTCAGACCCCAGTGGGGTATTGGTGCAGAATTTTTTTTTTTTTTTTTTTTTTTTTTTGAAGGCTTGCACTTACAGCCCCCCATGTGGAGGTGGGGGTGCTGGGGTCACCCCACTGGGGATCTCCAACAATGCTGTAAAATAAATAAATAAATTGCAAGTAATATTATAAGCTGTACCAAACAAGGCTAACGTGCCAACCAAATTATGTAAATTTGATTTTTCAAAAACTGTTTTTGGAAGAGTTTATTTTAGTGATTTTTTTTAATATTTTAATTATTATTATCATTTTTAATACTTTTTAGATGTACCTAATCAAGATGGATATAAAAAATAAAACAAATTGGCTAAAATATTTAAAAAATCAATAAAAATTCAAAATATGTGTGCATTTTCGTTTTTTCGTTTGGATTTTTGTTTGTTTTTAGTATTTTTTTAATATTTTAGTTAACTTTTAAAAAAAAATTTTAGATACATTTTAATGTTGATATATCTAAAATGTTAAAAAAAATATATTAAAAAAAAAATTCAATAAAAAAAAAATCGCTTAAAAATAATTTCTAAAAATGTAAATCAAACAAAGCCTTCACATTAACTATTTTTATAAACTTACTTTTATCCGATAAACTAACGTTTTATCTAACAAAAAATCAATTCAGCCAATCCCAACTGTCTATCACATTACAACTCAAATTATGTCTGGAAATAACATTTCAGTATCAAAATTATTTACATATAGATGAAAGTGCAAGTTTTTAATGTCAAATTTTATTTTATTTGTTTTCTTTTCTTTTATTTAGCAGTGTGAAAACTTGTACTTCAATTTTTTTTCACCATTTTTTAAATGGGATTGGCTTCCCTTCAATCCCAGATCGGACTGAAGGATATTGTTAGGCCTATAGGGATCCACCACGGATCCCGTTTCGATAATTCGAATCATTTCGTTTGGAAAGAGAGGTTTGGAGCTTTTTTGGCTAAAATAATCATAAAAAACAAAATAAGGCTTTTAGCCCAATAAGACAAAATATCACATCCAATCCATAATCATTACATTCTTTCTCTCACCAAAAAAATTAAAAAAGCCAAAAACCCTTCCTAAACTAGGTTTTTTAGCTCCAGGCTAAAATAGTAAAAAAAAATCAAAAAGTCAAAAAACCAACTCACTTCCTAAACGAAACCTGTAAGCTTGTAAAATATTACGTTAATCGGATATCGATAACTATTTTATCGGATCAGATTTCTATCAACCGTTTATTTTTTTGATACAAAATTGATTTAATCACGTAACTATCGATATCCGATCAACGTGAATTTTTACAAGAAAATATAGCACTCGATGAGTTTTACATATTAAATGGTTCAAATTATCAAAACGAAACTTTTAGTGAACTCTCATGACCCCAATAATACACTCTAGTCCAGTCTCAGACCGGAGGAAAATTTGACCCTTTGTAAATTTGTGCCTCATTGTTACCCAATGGTTATTTCGAATGCTTTAAATAAGTGCACTTTTGACTTTTTATAAAATATGAGTTCAATTTAAAGTGATATGATAGAAAAATAATGTGACTTAAATAGAATAATTACTTTTTTTATTTTTAAAATTTTTTAAAGAATACCAAACCTACTATATTATTCCAATTATATAATATAATAATTTTCATTGCAGGACCGTATATAAACAACTGTAATAGGGGAAATTAATCAAAGAGAGAATTTATCCTGGATAAATTAGTTGAGACACTGATAGGATCAGGTCACCTAAACCCTTTTTACAGTAGTCAAGCATAGGTGAGAATCCCAATGTTCATATGATCAATTATTATGTCTCCTTTAATTGCGGAAGTAAATAAATTCACTTTTTTAACTGTTTTATTTTAATTAATACATTTAAAAAGTAATATAAACCATTGATAACGGATGACAAACAAATTAATAATATTTTAACATTTTAATTATTTTAGCAAAACATAATTTTTTAGTTGAATTAACGGATAGGTGTCACAAAAAGTATAAAATTAACTAATGAGTTAGTATATTTTGTTCACATTATGTAAACAAATTTACACTCAGTATGATAGCGATCAGGTTAGCTCTCGACATGAGACATACTCAGTCCTAGGGTTAACTTTACATCCCACAAATCACACTTGCAAATCCCCCAAATCATGCATATTACAATAGAAGGAGAAGGTAAGCTCCTGTACAAAACACTTTTCTTCTCTTACTCCATTCTTTCTCGGTCTTTCTACTAAAGCATCTAAAACACTTTGACCAACACTATATTGGTATCAAGTCTCATTTTTGCAAATCATTTATCATGTTGGAGAATTGATTTACAACTCATTTTTACACGACTACGTTGCTCGGCCAAGCTACATGTGCAGTCAAGTAACCATATAGCCGTTTGGTCAATTGTCTAGTCAAGCATGGAGTTTGGATGGACAAATCTTGAGCATAGGGTGGATAAGGTCAACAATGGTAAGTTCAAGAAGAGTGGGATAATGCTTATTACTTCATGGAAAGAAGCAAGAGAATGGGTATGATCCGTCTTGGGTGTATGGGCAAGTAATTGCACAAAGCTCTCAACGATGGACAATCAATTGAAGTATAGAGTTTACTGGAATTTGTATTCATCCATTCAAATAATTGTGGTAGATTTTTCTCCGCACAATAAACGAGTAAGCCAAAGGTACAATGCAAAATAGAGAGCATACATCAATTTAGATGAAGGAGAGTGCAAAATGTATCATAATAAAAACTATCAATCCCAATTAGATTGGTACGAGAAGAACCAACCAATCATATGCAGCCAATACTCTTAGAGAGATTCCAACCAAAAGGAAACAAGAATGAAAAGACACAAGAAGCAACACAAGTTTTGCTAAACCAAGGCATATGCAGATATACAAAGACCCATTTGGCCACATTTGTCCCTAATTCTCTCCACCCTCACACATAACAAAAACAAAACAAATACCCATTCCTTAACATAAATATAACAACAATCCTACATTTATTACATTTTTATACCAATTTTTTATTTTGGAAAATACTATGAAACTTAAAACAACAACTACAACTGCACTCGCTGTTCTCTATGGTCCACAACATCCACACTAGCAGTGCAATATAGCAGCTTGTGGAAGATAGCACACAAGGCGGCGCACGATAACTCCTTCACTCTCCTCACCACCACCACCACCACACTCCTCTTTCTTCCCTGACCCCGAACCGCCTTCCTCTTCCTCCTCCTCCTCCTCTCACCGCCACGAGCCACCACCCTCTCTCCGACTCGATCCAAGCACTTCTTGGTCCTCTCAGGCACAGTCTCTTTCCTGGAAAATGTGTAGCTCTTCATGTACAGCTGCCTACATGAGATACTCTCCACCACCGTGGGACGGTGGTGCCGCCCTTCTCCTCCTCCGGGCGCCGTTTTCACTGACTCGGCGTCAGATTCCGGCCACTTGTCGAGGTTCATGTAGGTGGCTTTGCTAGGGACTCTGGCATCGTTGACGCAGGTTGATATGCAGACAGAGGTCATTATTTGGGGTGGTTTCTGGTGAGTGGGTCAGAATTTGTATATGGGTTTTGGGGTATGAATTGTATCAAGGATTGTTAGAAGAGATATGTATGTGGAGAGAGACAGAGAGAGCGAGAGAGTGGTAGATTTTAAAGAGAATTTATCATGGTTTTGTGTAATGTGCATAGGAATCACTGTAATTTTCACTATTGTTTGTGGTGTTAAGATAATTATACAGAATTCTCAAAATATTATATAATATTAGCGCAAATTATAGCTGTGGCCTCTAAATTTTATTCTATTTTGACCTCCTCACTTTCAATTGACTCAATTTTAAGATTTTATTTATTATAATCTAAAAAAATCAAAAAATCACTATCCTATTTAAATCACATCATTTTATTTAAGTTAGATCATCTCTCTATCACATCACTTCAAACCTAACCTATACCCAATCCATATTTCAGAAAAAGTAAAAAAATACACTTATTTAGATCATCTCAAACATATTAATTTGGTTTAATTAATACTGTCGTTAGTATTTTTTCTAAAAATAATTATTGAATTGGTTGAGTTTAACTCACTGAGTATAGTAAATTAATAATTTTACTCTAAAAAAATATGATACATGCAATTTATATGCATATTTTATATATAAAAAAATGTTAAGAGTTGCAATTAATTGAGTCAAATTGAAACAAAATCATAAATTTAGGTTTAAAATTGAGTAAATTGAAATTATATGAACTCAAATAACACAAAAATTAAAGTACAAAGATTGCTGTCACAATTTGCCCATAATATTATGTACAATAATATTAATAATATAGAAATCAAATACAAAATGAACCATGAAGAGTGAGTCCCGCACATATGAATCCTGCATTATGTGGGTCTCATTCATTGTGAGACGTGTGTCTCAATATTTGGTTTCATGTGCATTATTGTATTGTATTATATATGTGGCATTTTAATTCAATCATATTGTAAAGAAAAATTTGTAAATGTATTTTGTAATTTTTTATTTATCAAAAATATTCACTATGTTTGGTTCTAGAAAATTGATTCACTTTTAAAAAATTAAATTATTTATTTTTTGTTTTTTTATTTTTAGTAATTTTTTAATATTTTACACATTTTTTATTTTATTTTTTTAATTACATCTAATCTAAATATACTTAAAAAGTATAATATTTGTGGAAAAAAAAAACTTAAAAAAAATTCACCAAATATAAAAAAATACGAAAATTCAATACAGTTTTATATTTTGTTGCATTCAATGAATTTTTTTAAAGATTTTTGTATAATTTTTTTACTTTTTAAGTATATTAATATTAAGTGGATCTAAAAATTTTTAAAAAATTGTTAAAATATTACAAAAAAATTATTAAAAATAAAAAATATATGAATTAAAAATTTTAAAAATTATTTTTGAAAACTTAAAATCAAAATGATTCGAATTTTTTATTTGATTTTATTTTATGCCGTGCTAGGCAGTAGGCAACAATGTGAACATAAAATAGCTAAATTTTTAATGACGATAGTGCCCTTGATGTGTGTTGACTTGGTAATGAATTATGTCAACATAAGGCTTAATATGTAATTAACCAAGTCTGCATTACTGTAATGCAATGTGTATAGCCGATATGGGACAATTTGTCAAGAGGAATACTATTACTTTCCAATAATTTTAGAAAAGTAATTTACAAACATATATATATATATATATTTATATAATAAAGCAGAACGGATTTTGAAAATATGTTAGACACAATTGTCCTACTAGGACATTTTAAGGGTTAAGATTCATTTGTATATTTACATGGACAGCTCAAATAACCCTCTTAAATTTATATCAATCCTAAATATATATTTTCCCACCCAAACATTAAGCTTCCTCCTTACCCACGTCTCTCCTCCATTTTATCTTTCTCTCTCCCCCTTCTCTGTACTCACTTTCCCACTTCTCCACGTCTCCCCCCCCTTCCTTCCATCTTCATCACAGTTTTGCGTTTACTCTTTGATTTTATTCGACGGCAATGGCGGCGTCAAATCAAACGATTTTGGTCACCGGAGGTGCTGGATTCACGCACACCGCTCTTCAGCTTCTCAAACAAGGATTCAAGGTTGCCATCATCGACAACATCGACAATTCCATTAGGGAAGCTGTCGACCGAATTCGAGACTTGGTTGAACCTCAACTCTCCAACAATCTCGACTTCCATCTGGTACCATTACTTTCTCTTCGTTGTTTGTTCACCGGGAAAAGGAGGGAAAACTTTAAAGCAAACTCCTACCTTGAGTTTTTTATATATTTATTTTACGGTTTAATTTGGTGCTTTTTTGTTTTTGGGTGTAGGGCAATTTGTCTAAATTAACACTATGATTGTGATATGTAGAATAGTGATTGTCACAATTTGTGTTATGTATTTTGATTTTTTAGGGTTAATTACACAAATAATTATACTTTGGATCTGTTAATTTTTTATCAGTAGATCTGGGGGTTTAAATTTTTTTTTTTAACATGGGAAATGCAAATATGTAATTTGTAATTAATGTAGTTAGAATCTGTTTATTTGGTTTTCTTTCTTATTTTCATCATTGCATTAGGGGGATTTTTTCTATATATATAGATATATATGTATGTATATTGGATTCAGTTATGCTGATATAATGGGTTTTTTGTTTTTTGGTCTCTAATTTTGATGGGACTTGCTAATGTTATACTTTTGTTGATCAATTGAAGTTGGGTATATTTTGTTTTGGACAGTTCAGGATTTTTTTGGGTCTTTCTATGTGGATTGCTTGCATTATTGATCAACGATTAATAATTACTGGTTGAATCATCATGTTCTGTCGAAGGGTATTCTGTTCAACTTGCGTGTACATTTTTTTAACCGATTGTAGTAAACTTGGTTTGTGCAATATTCAAATAAGTTTTCTTGTAATTTTAACAAAATATGTATCAATTTTTTTTTTTAAAAATAAAAAATAAAAAACTGATTGAAAGTGTTACATGTCACGACCCAAACCCGGCCCTATGGGTTTAGCATCAAGAATCGCCAAGAATCCGAGATTAAAGGCCTCTGTAACAAGAATACAAGAGAACAGAGTTCGAACTGGCGGAAGCCAATACAGTAAATAACTAGTGTCCATAGAGCTGTGAAAATCTGAATGTCAAAAACATTTTTATGCATTCATACAGTTCAAAACAGTACAATCCATATACAGTCTATACAATCATTCACAAACAGTCGGTACGGGGACTCAATCCCTCGATAACAGTACAGTCAAACAGTCTATACAAAAGGTACAAAACAGTAGGGAGACAGGTGGGGGAAACAAAAACACCCCAAGCCATGGCATGGCGTCTCGGAACCTCACAGTGAGGCACATAGGCTGGCTGACAAAACTGGGGACCAATCCCACGCTCCTAGCTCCGGTCTGGTTGCTGAGAACCTACATATATATATAAACAGTGAGCTAAAGCCCAGTGAATAACATAAAGCGTAAAGAGGTTATGAATGAATGTCCTTACAGTAATGAAATCAATTCATTATACAGTATTTCAATCTTTCAGTATTTCAGTCAATCAGTATTTCAATCAATCAGTCATATGTGGTACATCCATTAGCCTATAAACAGTAGGTCCAAAAGGACCGGGCCTTAACAGACCCAACAATAATGATGGCCATCGATCAGTATGGTTCCACAAGGAAACCGACAGAGCTCTGTAACAGTCAATAACAGTGGGTGCTAAGGATGCCACAATACAGTTCGAAATACAGGACATACATTCATTCAATAAACAATATCAGTTCAATAAACAGTTCAGTTCAGTATTCAAAATATAACCATTTGAACATATCTTTACACAATCTGTTACTCACAGTGATTGGGCTATCAGTAGCTAGAGCGCGTCCCCGAGAGTCAACCCTAAACAGTCAATCAAAATAGAACACACACTAAGTTTACAGTTTGGAAAGGATGATAATTAAATCCCTAAATTCCTCGGTGTGGTTCTATGTCTACATCCTCATTAAGATGCTCTAAACTAGGCCTAAGAATGCCTAGGATGCGATGAGGATGCAAAAATGCACTAAGGAAGCAATTCCAGAATTTTCAGTGAACAGGGCCTCCGCCGAAGCCTTGAGTTTCGCCGAGCGACAAGCACACAAAGGCCCACGCTCGAGCGTACATTCCGCCGCTAGAGCGGACTGATGAAAGGTGCAAAAATGCTGGATGCGCGACTTTCCCGCTCGAGCGTTAAAATCCCCGCTCGAGCGGACTGTAAAACAATGCAAGAAAATACTGGGAGCATGAATTCCCGCCGGCGCACTTCGCCGAAGCGGACGTCCAAATCTGAAAATCCAGATTCGACCTCTGAAGTTTCAACCCAAGTTTTGATGCTCCAAATTCGATCCTCTTGGGCCCATTTTCGAAAACTCTTTCAAACACATAGAATAACAAGTTTTAAAACTCAATTTAAGAAATCAAGGCCCAAGGGTGTTTAACTCAAACTCAATTTCAAACCGTTTTCAAGAACACTTTCAAAACATGACATGCATGATCTTTAAACCAATTTCAAGCTTTAAATCTTGCTCCAAAGAGCTCCATAGTTGGCAAATGAAATGAAATCATGGACTAGAATATAAACATGGACATGCATGTATGATTCAAGCATGAATTCAACTCCAATTTCACTAATTCAACCATGCATGCAACAATTGATCTTCAATCCAACAATTATGAACAAAACCATGTCTTAGTTCTACAATGATGTATGAACATGCAAGATGGAACTCCAAGACAACAAGAAGATGATGGTATCCTTACCTAGAGTGCCAATTACAAGGTGAGGAGGTTAAATTATGCCAATTACACTTCAATTCCAAGCAATTCAAGCCAAAATCTACAATTTGAGTCCAACTCTCACTCTTCTCCCTCACTCCCTCTTGTTGGTCGGCTAGGAGCTCAAATGAGCTGATGAAATGTTGATCAAAATGTAAACAAGTCTCTAAGTGTGTGTGATGTAGTGGCCACTAAGTGGCAATTCCGTAAATAAGTCTAAGTTTGCAATTAACTCGTTTTTAATCTAATTTAATCATTCCTAATCAATTTTCAGATAAAAATACCATAAAATCACAAATATTCCACTGAGTCTAAAACTTCAAACGGTTTCTAAATCGGCCGCCGATAAGGCCTTCAATTAACAGTTTAAACACATAACTCAAACAGATAATCATTCAAGCAAACAGATACAATATGCAATATAACGGACAAACTTATTCAATTTCGCCAGCCCATTCAATTGCTCAAGAGTTCATCCAGTTCACTTATCAGTTCGGTTTAGCAGAATCAAGATATAATTCATTGGTTATACTGAGAATCAAGACGAGGTTGTTACATTACATATCTCTCTCTCTCTCTCTCTCACACACACACACACACACACACACACACACACACATACACACACCTTTTTAATTTATATGATTTAATTCTTATTTTAATTTATTTTTTTTGATATTTAAGTGTCACTAGATTCCTGGTTTTGCACAAGGTGCGGATGGTTTTCTCTGTTAAATTACTGTTTAAAAACTTTGGATTCATCTAGCCTTTGATGAGTTTATAGATCAAAATTTGATGGATAGATTGGTTCATATAATAGAATTGAATTTATTTTCTTTCTACGATAGATGGGTAGATTGGTTCAGAATTAGTGTCCATTACATGTGGCCACTTTGACTTAATTTTCACTTCATTTTTGTGTTATTTCGTAGGAACTGGTATTGTTTTCTGGTGTGCTTTTTTGATTTTCTTATTCAGTTAAAATGCAGGTTCTTACAAATGGCATAGAGGTAAAACTACAAAGGAATGCCCTTAGTGTGATTGAAGCTCTTACAAAGCTACATTAATTACAAATTCCATGTGTTGAGGATTTTGAGTTAATACCTATGAACCCTTATGGGCGGACCAAGGTATATGCTATAATATCCTAAAATATGCCCCCTTTCTACTCACATTCTATGTTTTATGCTCCAAGTTTGTTGGACCATTAGAGAAGGAATGGTGTACTTAGTTTAGAAAGGTGCAATTTCTTAATTCCCCCCCCTAACCTGCGTTTTGTTCCGTTTAATTAGCTTTTTCTCGAAAAAATTGCTCGAGATATCCATAATTCAGATCCTGAATGGAGAGTGATTTTTCTGAGGTACTTTAACCCTGTTGGGGCTCATGAGAGTGGCAAAATTGGTGAAGATCCAAAAGGCATCCCAAACAATCTTATGCCTTACAACAAGTAGCTGTTGGAAGATTACCTGAACTAAATGTTTATGGCCATGATTATCCCACACCTGATGGTACTGCGGTATGCAGATTCCATTAATGTTATTCTTTTTAAAATTTAAAATAAATAAATAAATTTGCAAAGAACAGAGAAGTTAAGATAATCTGTATTATGCTTGAGAGGCTGATTTAATCAGTTAAAGATGGCTATTAATTCTGCAAAAGAAGCAATGGTTGTGCCTTTCCTGTGGTGATTGCAGCACATCCATCTCAACCTAATCAAATCATGCTTGGAATGAGCGATGGTGCAGCCTATATAATCAAGCCATTTGATGTAAAGCTAAACTGGGGTCGAATAGTGCCTCTGTAAAATGGAGGTTTTCCCCTTCATTCCTTAGAATTCTGCTTAGAATTCTGCTTTGAATAGTCAGCCATCTAAAACCCCGTGCTAGGGATATTTGCCGTCTCAGAATTTATATATCCAATGCCAGATAGATTTTTTTTTTTTTTCCAAACAATTCTAAGTTTTACACATCGTTGAATCATCTGAACTTCTCAAGGTATGATCACACGATTGTGAGACAAATAAGATAAAAGGGTTATAAGTTTTCCGGGACAAGAGATCATTTCTGAAGCATAGAATAGTCTTTTTTCATGAACAAGGAATTTGGAAGTTACGGTTGTTAATTTAGTCTCAGTCATTGTGTGATCTTTTTATGTTTTAGTGTAAGCAACAATGTTATGAAGATAAAGAGGGTCAATGATCATGTTGGCTATGCATTAAAATGGAACATGAATAATATGATGGCTGAAATTTGGTTTTCAAACTAAATTTTATTTTTTGAATCTTTTATTTTTGTCTTTTATAGATTTTTTTTCATGTTTTAGATTTTTTATTAGATGTACTTCATTCATATCTTTCCAGTGTCAAACATTTTAAAAAATTCACTCCTTACTCTTTGAAAAGAAAAAAAAATTACACCGTGTCTTTAGACACGGGCATACGCTAGTATATATATATATTACAAAAATTTCATTCAAAATCATGTTAAAACAATCATATCATTGGCCCTGTTTGGCAAGTGAATTTTTAAATTTTTTTTTTGAGTTGAAATTCATAAAAAGACAAAATAAGATAAAATAGTTAATAAAATAAAATGTCACATTAAATAGATAATCATTTTATTTTTTCTCTCACAAATATTATATCTAATTATAAAAAAAATTCAACCATCTCCCCAAACACAAAAATTATAACCTATTAAAATAGTCAAAAATTAAAATAGCCAATCTCTCAAACAAGGCCATTATCATTATTTAGCATTTTATCAATGGAGTCATAAATTTTAGTACAACTCACTATCATTGTAGAACTAATAATTAGTGATTAGTGAGATTAATTAGTGTTAGGGCTAGTTTGGCATGTTTGAAAAAAGTCAAAAGTTAAAATAGTCACTATCCTATTTAAGTCACATCATCTTATTTAAGTCACATTACCTCTCTAATACATCACTTCAAACCCAATCCAAGCCAATCCAAACCCAATTCATATTTCATAAAAAGTCAAAAAGTACACTTATTTAGATCATTCCAAACAACCCTTAACATTTCTTTTTGTCAAAAAAAATTTAAGATTAATTACAATTTACACGGATATTGTGAAATCTATTTGGTTGCCAACAAAACTGTGAATCGAGTCATTTTGCAACAGGTTGATTTATGAGTTGGATAATTTATGGTTTTGGTTGTAAAAATAAATATATATTTATTAGAATTTTCATTACCATTTTGCATCACAGAAAATATATATATCTTTATATATAAGAAACTCTTACCTATTTGAGGCTCGTCTTTTTCTCTCCTGTTTTGGGGAAATTCTATTTCCACATCACAATTCTTTCAATACACATCATTTACTCACTATACACCACACACAAATTAAATATATTGATTTAATCTCAATACACAATCCTAATTTTCATACAATACCATATTACCCTCATCTCCTCCAACAACCCCTCTTTGACATTGAAACCTAAACCAACATCCATCCTCCCCGTTATGATCCGAAAGTCCATGACACCTCCCTTTTCATTTCTTGTTTTTGTTGGGTTTTCTTGATTACCCTTTTTTTTTTTCTTCGTTCTTGATTAGACGACGAGTTTGAAAACGATTCAATGCTCGCAAAAGTGATCAATACATATGGGTTTTTGGTGCTTGTGAAATTTGTTAGAGTTCTAGATTGAAAAGACCCTGTTTGCATCGCTTTTGTTTTGATCAAGTCCTGGTAAGAACTTCCTCTTCCATGGATTGTAGATTTTATTATTATTTTGATTGATTGATTGTATGTATGTATGTATTGTGTGTGTCAATTGTAATTTGAGCTATAGCTATTAAAGGCGGACGATAGTTTCCATTTGGTTGCTGAGAAAACAGATGGAAATTAAGAGAAAATTGTATTTGCAGAATTGGCTATAGAGGAGGCAATTCAAACCCTATTGTATATGCACCACTGGCTTTCTGAGATGAAATTAGAGTTTTGGTAGAGAAGATAAGTACATTTTAGTAATTTTATTTTAGGATAAAATTGTAATAAAAAAATAAATCATTAAATGTGTGGACAGAGGTAGATGAGTGTGTGAAAATAGAATTTCCTCCTGTTTTGCCCATTCAGATTTACAGATATTCCGAAATAATGGTAAAATATCCAACGGTCTTTAACTTTTGTACAAAAGCCCTGTTTCGTAGAGCTGTGGGAAAGTGATTATAGTTATAATTGTGAACATAAGGTGATTTTGACTTATAAATTAAATTCCTCCTCACTCAAAGAATAAGTTAATTTTGACTTACAAAAAGTTATAAAGTGAACCAAACATCAAAATAACTTAAATTAAGCTAAAAGTTGAAATAAGTTGAAATAAGCTACCAAACAGGCCAAAGGATGCTATGGCCATGTTAGAGTGCTTATTTCAAATTATTTCAAATTTTTAGCTTAATTTAAGCTATTTTGATGTGTTTAGTTCACTTAACAATACAAATTATAGCTTTTTATAAGTCAAAAATCAACTTATTCTTTGAGTGAGAGAAGAAACTTAATTTATAAGTCAAAATCACTTATGTTCACATTTATAAGGTATAAGTTATGATAAAGCTATAATCACTTTCCCATTTCTACCAAACGGGCCATGTATGCATGTTGTTACATCTTTATTTTATTTTATTGGAAAAGTTGATATGTTTTCAAAAATAATTTTAAAATAACTGCTTGAGACACCCACCAAACACCACCCCCACCATTCCACACACACGTGAAGGTTAGTCATTGAATCAAAAATAAATAAATAAATAAATAAAAAACAGACCAATCACACCCAATTGGGGGTCATGAGGGTCACCCCCAGTGGAGTTCTGAGGCATTAACCATTTTAAAATAGTGATAAATTTTATCAATTTTACTAATTAAAGTTATAAATTTTTGTATTAATTTGTAAATATTTTGTGAAATTACAACTGAAAGCTAATTTCGTTTTTAACTCTAGCATGATTGAATTTTTAACAAATTAAAAAATAAAACATATCTTGTCAATGTGAGGTAAATTAAAATACTTTAAATTGTAAGGTGTTATTTGATAAAATTGAAAATTTAAAACTGAATGTTTAAAATTAAATACTAAATTGTTGTTTGGCAAAAACTTTTTTAGTTAGCTTTTCTGAGCTGAGATTTTTTTATTTTGGGAAGATAGTTAAAAGTTATCTTTCAACTTTTAACCCATTTTGGGTTATATCATTTTTCACATTTTTTATATATATTTTTAAAAAAAGTCAAAAAGTCAGTTTTTAACTATCTTTTCAAAATAGGCATTTTTTTTTAAAATTTTTTTGACTTTTGTGAGAGAAAAAATAAAATAATTCTACTTTAGATGTGACATTTTATTTTATTAACTTTTTAATTTATTTTGTCTTTAATGACTATTTTAATCTCAAATGACGTTAGCAAAGGAAGCCTAAAAATCAAATGCTAAATTTATTAAATTGAAAAGCTGCTTGATAAAAAAACAAAAGTGTTGAATATAAGGTCAAATTTAGAATTTATTATTTTTAAATTATAACTTTTAATTTTTATATTGTTAATGTCAGCGACACCCTAAAAAGAATTCTATTAAACATTAATGATTTTGTAGGAAAAAAATATTAAATATTTTTCAAAAATATTATGCGACATCATTTATATGGTACTCTCGATTAATGAAAATTATAAAACACATTAATTGAGTCATCTTTACCTCTTAATTGCCTAATAAGTGAATCTAAAAAGCCAATTTTTTTATTTATTTAGATGTATCTAAAAAGTAAAAAATTTGTGAAAAATATTTTAAAAAATTAATAAATACATAAAAATACAAAAAATGTACTAAATTCTTGTATATATATATATTTTTATATTTTTGGTATTTAGTGAATTTTTAAAAGATTTTTTTTACAATTTTTTACTTTTTAGGTGTATTTATGTTAGGTGTGTCTAAAAAGTAAAAAAATTGCTTAAACTATTTAAAAAATTCAGTAAAAATAAAAAAATACGAAAAATAAGAAAGTAGAATTTTTTAAAAAGTGTTTTTGGAAAAATGAAACCAAGCAAGATGTCATTTGAAAAAACATGGTTGGAATGGTTCGAAATATCCAAAATGATGTCGTTTTGGGTGACGTTGTTTTGAGTCATTTGAGTCACAAAAATTCAGGCTACCAAATATTTTCCTTAAAATAATGTCTTTGAGTTTATTTTTTTTTTGTTATTGTAGGTTTTTAAATATTTTAAATAATTTTTTTATTTTTTAAATTCAAATAATTTACATATACTTAAAAAGAAAATATTTTTTAATTTTCTAAAAAAATCATTAAATTAAAAAAATATAAAATTTAATACATTTGATATATTTTATATATATATATATATTTATAAATATTTTTCTTTTTAGTTGTATGCAAATTAGGCATATCTAAAAAGTAATAAATAAATAAATTATTAAAAGACACTAAATTATAAAATAATGTATAAATTATTTTTTATGTTGTCCTCAGTTAGAATAATTTAAGGAGAGAAACTTGATTGGAAATTATTAGCTTTTTTAAATCAAACAAAAAATAATAATTAGATTGAAATTTTTTTTAATAAAAGTTTACACCACATTCTAATGCATCACGGCATGACATGTTTGTCGTCTTAAGTGCAAATATTTTACGACATATTTTTGTATACTGTGAAAATATGTATTTTTTATGGCATGTTTTTGCATGCCATAAAAAAAAAAATTGATTGATTTTTTTTTTTTTTTTTGTTTTTTAGAAATTTTCACGACATGTTAATGCATGCCAAGTAAAGTTATAATATTTTACAACATGAAATTTATGTCGTCTTAAATGTAAATATTTTACGACATGTTTTTTAAGTCGTGAAAATATATATTTTTTACTACATATTTTTGTATGCCATAAATATATGAATTAATGACTTACATAGTATGTATGTTGTTATTGAAAAAAATTAACGGCTTGGAAAAAAAAAATGCCGTAAAATGTACTAATTACGACATGCATTTGATATATGACGTAAACTTAAAGCTGTAAATTGTTAGTTTTGTTGTAGTGCTTGTGTCTTTGTTTAATTTTTATTTTTATTTTTATTTTATAGAAGAGAACTCCAAAATGAAGGCTGTTTACTATTATCCTTGCATTTTAATCTGTCATGGGTTGAGCCACATGCATGGAGATTGCTGGAACTTTTCCGATCCTAAATTCCTGTGAGTCTTACTCCCAATGCAACTGCACTTATACAAATGTGTGCATGTCACTAGATAGAATGATGATACATGTTCTCTGCAAAGGTGGAAATTTGAAACAGAAATTTTCATGCATTAGCGAAATATGGTCAAATGATGATAATGCTCTAAAGATGGATTTCCCAATATGGTCAAATGATGATAATGCTGTAAAGATGGATTTCCCAACATTTGCAACCGAGATCCTCTGAGTTTATTCTATGTGAAAGGGATGTTAAGAAATCCCAGAGATAATGCACTTCTTGAATCGACACAAGCTTAGATACATAATATGAATATCTGAACTTCAAAATTTATGGGGGAACATTATTTTCATTGTGGTATGAGTTTGCTGAGAGAAAAATATAAGAAATTTTATGCAATGTTTAGATTTTTTATTTGAGTATGGATTTGTGGAAGACCAAAAAAAGGGAAAAAAGGGGCCATTTTTTTTTACCACTAGTTAAAGTCAAGATTGAAACACAATCTTAAGCAGTTAGAGGTTTCAACACTAGCAACATGGAAAAAAGAAGGTGAAAAATTCATATGTAAATAATAGTTATAACACCCAAGACCCATAAAAAAAATGATAATCAACATTTCAAAAGGGGTATTTTTATTCCGACGAGAAACTCAAGCATTGACTTTATTCCTTTGTTTGTGTAAAATCCATTTCTGGATTCAATAGCTGTCGTACTGAAATTGCATGAAAAGGTGTAGCTAAAGTCTTCTTGCAAGCAAGCAACTCTTGAGATACGCATAGCATTGTTGGACGAGATCTCGGCTTAGAACGCACACATGCAAGTGCCACAATAGCAACTAGAACAATGTTCCTTACAACCACTAGATTAGTTGGATGCTGAATGCGCGAGTCTAAGACATCAATTAGCATTAAGTTTTGTGTAGACGGTGATGCTAATGATGAGAGGAGTTCTCTCGGATGCCTTCCCATGATTGTTTCTAGTGCTACTACCCCAAAGCTATAAACATCACACTTTTCAGTCACAACCATTGTATAGGCAAGTTCTGCACAAACAAAAAGATTAATGAAAAAAACTCTATATCTTCACTTCCTATTTTAAAGCAAGTTAATGACAAAAAATTACGTGAAACATTTATCTATCATTGACTTAGGATAAATAAAAAATAAAAAATTTAGCCACTAAATATGTATGTCACTAATATTATTTTAAAAAAAAAATTTACCAATTTTTTTTTCCCGCTTTTTATTGAAAAAATAAATGCGTATAAAGGAAAAATACTATTGTTACCTGGGGCAATATATCCGTAAGTGCCTGCAATTATGGTTTGATTTGATGAATCAGGATATAACAATCTAGCTGTGCCAAAGTCGCCAAGAAAAGCCTTCATTTCAGAGTTCAATAGAATGTTGTTCGTTGATATGTCTCGATGAACAATAGGTGGGGTGCAATCATGATGTAGGTAGGATAGAGCATGTGCTATTGATTTAATGATGTTTACCCTCCGAGTCCATCCTAATGCAATAGCTTCGACCTCAATTCACAAGGCACAAAACAAGCTTCCCCTTTCCATGTACTCATACACCAAGAACATGCATCTATTGTGCAAACAGAACCCATAAAGCTTCACTATGTCTCGATGCCGAATATTAGTTAACATTTGCACCTCATTTCTAAAACTCTTGTCAAAAGCAGGCTCCTCTGCTTCAAAACGATGGAGCTTCTTCAAGGCAACTACTTTGCCCCTTGGCAACCGAGCTCTATAAACGCCGCCATAACCACCGGTTCCAATGCGATTTGATGTCAAAGTTGTTTGTTGCTTTGATGATATCTTCATATGCAATTCTTCCATCATAATTCCATATCGAGCAAATATCCCCATTTTTCATTGCTTTTGCCTTAGCTTGTTTTTTATGGGTCTTGCAACAGAGAAAACACCCAGATGCAAGTAAACCAAGGAAAACTATGATAATGAGAGAAATGAGGAGAGCAAGCATCGCTATTATTTTCTTTGAAGAATTTATACAGTAGGTAGTCTTGTTAATTGCTTGTGATGAGGCATGTGATGGGGGTGCACAATCATATCCATATTGTGGGATTTGACCATTGAGAGGATTGTATGACAAGTCATGAACTTTTATGGAGTAAACATTGCATGGAACTCGCCAGAGAGATTATTGTGGGCGAGATTTAAGTGTTGTAATTGCGACAAATATGCAAGTCTGGTTGGTATTGTTCCATTCAAATCATTGTCATTCAATCTCAAGTACTCCAAATTTTCAAACTGATCTAGCTCTCTTGGGATAGGCCCGTTAAGAAAATTATGAGACAGTCCAGATCTTGAAAGCTGTTGGGAACTTTGATTGGTGGTAGTTGGCCAGAAAGTTGGTTTGATGACAAATCGAGATGTCTAAGGTTGGATAAAAGCCCAAGTTCAGCGGGTATGGTATCATTAACTTGATTTGAAGATGCATCAAAAAAGTTCAAGTTAATCAACTTACCTATTGAAGATGGGATCTTACCTGTAAGGAGGTTATGGCTAAGGTTCAATTGTGCCAATTGCATCAAATCTCCCATCTCTAGAGGGATGGAACCATTGAATCGATTTGAAGAAAGATGCAGATCGGTCAAATAAATCAATTGACCAATAGATGAAGGGATTGGACCACTAAGAATGTTATCACCCATGGACATATTAAGCAAGTTCTTTAGCATTCTTATTTCTTGAGGGATGGAACCGTTGAGTCGATTTAAAGAAAGACAGAGATAGGTCAGATTGGTCAATTGACCAATAGATGAAGGGATTGGACCGCTAAGAATGTTATCTTCCATAGACATATAAACCAAGTTCTTTAGCTTTCCTATTTCTTGAGGGATGGAACCGTTGAGTTGATTTGAAGAGAGAGAGAGATAGGCTAGATTAGTCAATTGACCAATAGATGAAAGGATTGGACCACTAAGAATGTTATCGCCCATAGACATATGAACCAAGTTCTTTAGCTTTTCTATTTCCAGAGGAATGGAACCGCTGAGTCGATTTGAAAAAAGATAGAGAGAGGTCAGATTAGTCAATTGACCAATAGATGTAGGGATTGGACCACTAAGAATGTTATCACCCATAGACATATGAACCAAGTTCTTTAGCTTTTCTATTTCCTGAGGAATGGAACCGGTGAGTCGATTTGAAGAAAGATAGAGATAGGTCAAATTAGTCAATTGACCAATAGATGAAGGTATTGGACCATAAAGGTCATTATCCTGTATATCCATATCAACCAACTTCTTTAGCATTCCTATTTCTTGAGGGATGAAACCATTGAGTTGATTTGAAAAAAGATAGAGATGGGTCAGATTAGTTAATTGAACAATAGATGAAGGGATTGGACCAGTGATAGTAGTATCATATATGTCAAGTTTTACTAGTTGGGTGAGGTTTCCCAGGGTAAGAGGTAGCAAACCTTCAAGATTTTTGTTGTTTGAGAGGTCAAGGAAGGTGAGCTTTGACAGAGTACCAATTTCCTCGGGGATGCTTCCAGTTAAGTTACAGAAGCTGAGATCGAGAACTTCAAGGTTTGGGAAGGAAGTCCAATCCATGTTTTCAAGCTTTCGGTGGGAGGAAGAATAAGAAGAATAAGAAGAATAAGAAGAAAGGACAATCCGAACGACACTTCCTGCCTCATTACAAGTGATGCCTTCCAACTGACAATGATTTGCAGAAGAAAAGTTTCCCCACCAACCGCTATTGAGTAGAGCTTTGGCCTCTGACGATGATAATGATGATGAATTCACAGCTGCTGACACTAAGAAAATATTAGTAGCCGCAATGCACAGTGCTACGAGTAGAGCAGAATAAAAAGTAGAAGAGGATACGTTATTTTTACTCATAATTGATGTATGTAGGTATGGGACTTTGTAGCTCTAAAATAATGGGAGCATGTATGCAATGCAATGCATACTCAGATCAGAGCTGTAGCAGGCTTTTTTAAAATACTGATGTTAGACTCACGATATTGACCCGGCACGGGGAGTCAGTGAAGCCAGAGAGTCTTTGTAACTATCTCAGTCTTCCTCTCTCCGCGTTATTGTGGCGAAAATTATACCCGACTTTCCTCCTAGCTTCCTGACTGTCGAAGTCATGATCCATGACTTGACAGAGCCATTGAATGAATTAGGGACATATCAAACAGTCCACATTCATTTAACCTTGCTTGGCCACAGCTTTTGATTTGTCACAAAAAACTACTTTGATTGTTAAAGACAGAAAAAATGGGTTAAAAAAAATTAAAAGCCAAAGCAAGGTTGTACACACCATATAAGACGGCAGATATAGTACTAGCTTGAGAGGAAAATGTTACAAGAAAAAGTTGTTTCAAATGTGGTTCATTATAATGTTTCCGAGCCATTTCCATTGTGTATCTCAATTATTATCAAATGTAGACACTTTTTAGCTCATAAATTATATTAATTTTTCAAACTCAATGATTTGATAATTAATTAGAATATCTGAGGTAACTCTGTCTCTCTCATATATTTTTTAATCATCAATTAATCATCTCATTTATTCATTATTAAATCTAAAAAATAAATTTATATATCATTTTTAAAACATCAACATTTTCTGTACATAAATTGCACTTTTCTATTCATAACAATTTTTTTCACAAATTTTAAATAAAGTTTTTCTTCAACCCCTTGGAGGGGCACACTACCCACCACATTAATTTGGACAAGTTGCATTTCAGTCTCCACCCCGAAAGTCATCCTAATTATGGAATTTGCTTTCCTACCGTCTTTTACTTGACAATGGAAATAATGTAAACTACCACTTTCAATTTTTATTTTAAGACTAGTTTTGTTTCGGATAAATTACACATTTTTTTCCCCATTACGTTGGGCTGCTTATTTACTTTAGTCCCTAAAAACATTTTTTCTCACTTTAAAGTAAATTTGAAGGAAGGACAAAGTGAATTTTTACTCCAAAAAGTAAATTTACTCCAAAAAGTAAATTTACTCCGTTGGCATGGAGTAAATTTTACTCCAGAACTTTTTTACTTTTAAAATTTTTTTCAGTCTATATACTTTTTTTTATCTAATTTTGATTGAAGGTATATGAACTGAATACTAATTTCCTTAAGGATGCTTGATCAAATACAAAGTAAAATCCAATGGCCAAAATTCATTGACCTTTGTTCTTGGCTTTTGATTTATCACAATAAATAAGTAATGTGCTTTACTTATTGTTGACGATTCTTTATAAGTAAGAAGTTTGATTATGCCTCCGTTTGAGAAGTAGGTTAACTTTTTACCTTTTTGACTTTTTTGGCTTTTTTAGCTTGGGTTAAAAAACTTGATTTGAGAAGCACTTTTTGATTTTTTAGCTTTTTTGATTTTTTTTGTGAGAGAATAGTGTAATGATTATGGGTTGGATGTGATGTTTTGTTTGTTGTGACTAAAATAACCTATTTTGTCTTTTGTGACTAAAATAACCAAAAAAACCCCATTTAGCTCTTGCCAAACGAACCCTATATATAATGATGAGTCATTTATACCTCAACTCTAATACATTATCACTTGTATATATATATATGATATATATATGTAACGTGGTTATTATTTTTCATATCATTTGATTTTTCATGGTTAGGATGATTTTTATTTTTTTTTTATAAAAAAACTTTTTGTTTAGTATTTAATGTGACACAATTACAAGTATTAGTGTAATAAATCTTAAGTTATTAAAATGAAATGGGTCCCATTTTATCAAAAACAATGTAGCATGTCCAGAATTTTTATTTTTTTTTAATTTTAAAGCTCCAGTATCAATTTCAAAAGTTGAGTACAGAATACTCCTATGCCACTTGAACCAATAGAGAGAAAAGCCTATTTTGACAACTAGAAAAAAAAAAAATTTAATTTATTAATTTATTTAAATTATATCATCTATTTATTTTTTTTACATATTTTTTTAAATAAAAGTAAAAAAAAATAAAAAAATAGACTTTCTCCTACTTCCAAAATAGGCCAAAGTGGACAAGAGAAAAGCTAGGCCACTTTCTGTCATGATGTATGCCCAAGGAAGGTTCACAATAATGTCTGTGTGTTCTTTTCAGCCTGCATGCACTTCAATTTTTATCAAAGGCCTCCAATATACTAGTAGTAGTACTGGTTCTAACAATCGATTCAGAAGTCAAGCAACGTATCAACGAGACGAGGGAATGACTTTTCCACAACGTAACAACGACGGAATGACTTTTCCACAATCGACTTAAATGCACGTGTTTCGTGTTTATTTTAGAAAGCGGATTAAAAATTAATTTTTTTAAAATCATATGTGAAATAATATAAAGGTGGTATGGTTAAAATAAATTAAAAAGTTAAAAAATTAATTTTTAATCGAATTGTCAAAATAGGCCTCAACCCCTATGCCACACATAGTTTTTGGGAAATTTAAATATATGTCTTAATAAACATGTGATGTAATTCAAAGTTTTTTTTATTTTTTATTTTTATTTTTAAACGTATAAGAAAGTAGAGACGTAATATGACTAGAAATGGTAACGGGCCTGGGCAAGGCTGAGGATTGCAATTCCCGTCCTCGATCTCCCAAGGTAAAAAAATCACCAAGGAACCCATCACCCTCGCCCTCTCCTCCAACGGGAATCGGGGTTTTTGGTCCCGAAAAATCTCTGACAACACCCACAAATGCAAGCACTATGTGAGTGATTACCATAATAACTAGCATAAATGAGTGAGATTAATTAATCCCTTAGACAAATCAATAGCCTTATAAAAAATTTCAGATTTCTCTACTTCTCAACGAAGTTTAACACACCAAAAAAAGAAAAAGAAAAAGAAAAGAAGTATATATATAATTATTCTTATGGTTTGGTGTTTGGGTTTCGCAAAAATGAAAGAATCATCTAACGAGAGTAGAAACAGAATTTTTATACAGTTCTAAACAAGAAAAACTCTAGAACTATTGAAATGTTAAAATTTTCTTTCTCTTTTCTTCATTTTCTTAGCAACCAAACACCGTAAATAGTATATATTTGAGATATAAAAAGAACTAACTGCAGTGAAATTACGTAGCGACGACAACCACTGTAACAGCAGCTCCGGAGAGAACAAAATATTCTTGATCCATCATCAAGCCTTAGTTTATCATCTTCACAATGAAGGCCATGCATCCAAGTGATAGCTTGAAACCACATATTCACACCCAAAACAGATCAAGAACAAAATCTATATATAAATATATACATATACATATGAAGCTCTATTATAAAAAGAGATAAAGTTTCTGACCGCGTCGCCACGGTGAGCCGCCGTGGATTGCCAATGGAAGTACCATCGCTGTTGTATGTAGAGAGAGAGAGAGAGAGAGAGAGAGAGAGAAATGGAGTGTGGATCTGTGATCTGTGTGGATTGCTCACGGATCTGTGTGGATCGATTCAGATCTACGCCGGCGGAAGGAGATGTTGCGGTAGGAAAGTGGGAAGGGCTGTCGACGGCGGTGGATCGAAGATGACGGTGGCGATGGAGTTCGCCAGCAGAGAGGGAGAGAGAGAGTAGGGTTTGGTTTGGTTTGGTTTAGAGAAATGTGAGTCTTTGTACTCATCCGACGACAACTGTGGTACATGTTGTCGTGAAACGACGACATGTTCACCGCTGTGAGCACCTACAGCAGAGAGAGAGAGTGAGAGAGAGAGAGAAACGGGGACGGGGATGTGAGGTTATGTTAGGGTTAGGGTTTGGTTTATATATATAGAGGGGTATAATAGTAATTTCAGTTCGGGAAAACGGGGACAGGCCGGGGCTGGAGAATGTATCACCGTCTCTGGTCAGAAAATTGTCAGGGATTCATTTTCGAATACCATTCCCGGCCCGTCGAAAGTAGTTTTTGAGAAAAAATCGTTCTAATTGGGGTTGAGTCTCTATCAGGATGAGTTCAAATTGTCATCCCTAAATGTGACTCAAAAAAGTTAAAAAATCAAAAAATCGACTTTTAACCCAATTGTCAAAATAGGCCTTAATCCCTATGCCACAAATACTATTTAGTTTTTGGGGACTTACGTCTAAGTTCTAATAAAGAGGTGACGTGACTCAAAATTAATTTTTTAATTTTCTTAAAAAGATATGTAAAAAAATAGAGAAGTGATGTGACTAAAAAAAAAACTAAAAAAATTAAAGTCGGCTTTTAACCCAATTGCCAAAATAGACCTCAACCCCTATTACATGCATACTATTTAGTTTTGAGGGATTTATGTATAGGTCCTAAGGCTCCGTTTGTTTCACTGGATATAAAATGGAGGATATAATATGATGTGGGATTTAGTCAGGATATGTAATGAATAGGATATAGGAATTGGATAGTATATCCCTCAAGTCCTGTTTGTTTCACTGGATATAAAATGGAGGATATAATATGCATGTTTGTTTTACAAAATATATTGTGGGATATAACAAGTAATTTCCAAGATTGCCCTCATAATATTATATTATATTAAATTTAAAATTTATATTAAATTATATTATATTAAATTCAATTCAATAATATTATATTAAATTAAATTAAATTAAATAATATTATATTAAATTAAATTTGAAATTTGTATTAAATTATATTATATAAAATTAAATTAAATTACATAATATTATATTATATTAAATTAAATTCAATAATATTAAATTAAATTAAATTATATTAAATTCAAAATTAAATAATATTTATATTATATTAAATTAAATTCAATAATATTTAAATTAAATTAAATTTAATAATATTATATTATATTAAATTCAAAATTTGTATTAAATTAAATTAAATTATATTATATTAAATTAAATTCAATAATATTTATATTATATTAAATTCAATAATATTAAATTAAATTCAATAATTATATTATATTAAATTCAAAAAAATATTAAATTATATTATGTTAGATAAACAAAAGGATAAATTGAACTTTTTACATCATATCCCAACCTAGGGGATATGATATAATGGGGGAGGGGGGTGTGGTATTGTATATCCTCCACTTTTGGGGGATATACAATCCCACCGGATATTATATCCCCTTCAAAAAAAATTTGCAAACATGGGATATTTGGACCCCACCGGATATAATATCCAATCCCACACTTCATATCCCCCAATCAAACAGGGCCTAATAGTAATAGGTGGACTTATTGTCCAATAAGTTCTATCATAATTAATGCCTTTTTTTTTTTTAATTTTATCAAACACTACTAAAAAAGTCACTAATTGTTAATTTGCAGTGTCGATTTGAAAATCTTGTCACAAAAAATGTTACTAAATACAAATTTTAGAGACAATTTAAAAAAATTATCACAAAAAAATGTTATTAATTTTTAACTTTTAACGACAGTTTGAAAAATTTGTCACAGAAAAACGTCATTAATTGTAAGTTTTAGCGACAATTTATAAAATTCATAAAAAAAGTCACTAATTATTAATTTTTAACGACATATGCAAAAAATTTTGTAACAATTTTTTTTTAAAATTTTTTTTAACAACGTGTTAGACTTATTTATTTTGATGATTTGTTTAATTATATTTTAATTTATTTGAAAGAGAAAAATAGAATCACAATTTATTTGGATGATTTATTTAATTATGTTTTAATTTATTTGGAAGAGAAAAATAGAATCAAAATTTATTTTGATTATTTATTTAATTTATTTGAAAGAGAAAAATATAATCAAAATTTATTTTGTCCCATTATTTCTCACACAAACCTTTATCCTAAATATTGTTAGAATGTATTTAATATTTAATTAAGGGTTGGTTTGGGGTGTCCTAAAAAAGTGCACTTTTTGTCTTTTTACGAAAAGATATGCAAAAAAGTAGAGAGGTGATGTGATAAAAAAAGATAAAAAGATAAAAAGATGGATTATATAGTAGATGCCAAACAAGGCTTAAATCAGGAGTTCAAATATCCCAAAAATAGAGGTACAAACAGCCCAGCACAACAGCAGTTCAAAAGGTTCAAGTGGAAGATATTCAAATTAGTAATGATGGAGTGAAAGAAATCCAAATTAGTAATGATAGAGTATAACGGCTATAAACGGCTATAAATTTAAATAAATACAACAGCTATAAACGACTATAAGTTTCATTATATATACTAAAACCTCTAATGTAAACAAGTGACAAAAAAACAGAAAATATTCTTTGATCTATAATCACTCACATCTATTTTCTGAAAAATTCTCTGAGAAGTATTCTTTAATTTTTGTTTACATTCTTTTTCAGAAATTATACACTGAGATGTATAGCTTTAAACCTATATTTCCTGTGTGAGGTTTATAGAAAAATTAGAGTTTCATTTTGTATATCCATCTCGGAGAGATATTTATTGTAAGCTTTCTTTGAAAACAAAAATATCATTTCATCTTATAAAAGTGTTGTAAATACTGTATTCTTGAAATCTTGAGAGTGATTGTAAATCACCTGAGATTTGCAAGAGTTTGGGTTTGTGAAGTCTGTGTAAAATCCATGGAGGATTGCTCCATGTTTATGAGGTTGCTAGCACCCCTGTAAAGTTAGAAGATAGTGAAAAATCTCAAGTGAAGCTTGAGAAGTAGATATAGGCTTGGTTGAAGTCGAACCACTATAAATCTGTTTGTCTCCTCTTCCCTAATCTCTTTACTTTCCTACTATTGCTATAGCTATCTAATGTTCATGTGTTAATCATTTGATTTACCCTGTATGTTAGTTATGCTTCATTGTTATTTTGCTTGATCATTTATTGCTAAGTTCATCATTGTACATGTTAATAATTTATTGTACTAGTAGTTAATTTTATTGGTGTATTATTAATTTTAATTTGTAGAAACTTAATTCACCCCCTTTTTAGGTTGCTTTTTGGGTAACAATTGGTATCAGAGCTTGAGGCTCTTGTTTAGATTTAATAATCTTGAGTTTTTGATCCATAGCAACCATGTATTCTACTTACTCTGTTGTAGGACAAGCTAGCAATAGGTCACCTCTCTTTGATGGTAGTAATTACATTCATTGGAAAGAAAAAATAACCTTATATCTTCAAGTTACCAATTATGTTTTGTGGCTTATTATCACTAAAGGTCTTAAAATTCCTTCCAAGGTAGTAGATCATATCAGTGTGCCTAAACTTGAGGATGAATTTGATGAGCATGATTATAAACTCCTTCAAGCTAATGCTAAAGCCAAGCTTATTCTTGTGTGTGGACTAGATGCAAATGAGTACAATAGAATTTCTGGATGTATTACTGCTAAAGAGATTTGGGATAAACTTGAAATCACCTATGAAGGAACTAGCAAAATAGAAGAGTCTCGGATTGTCATGCTTCTTCATAATTATGAACTCTTTACTACGGAATCATTTGAATCTATTTCTGAGATGTTATTATAAATTTACCAATATTATTAATACTCTAAATCTCTTGGTAAATCTTATACTAATGGTGAGCTTGTGAGAAAAATACTTAGGTCTTTGCCAAATGAATGGGAAGCTAAGGTTACAGCTATTCAAGAAGTAAAAGACCTAACAAAATTAGGCATTGAAGAACTCCTAGGCTCACTCATGGCTTATGAACTTTCAATGATGGATGACAGCAAAAATGAAACCATTTTGGGAGAAAATGATGGAATAGCCAACTTGTATCTCATAGCTCTTGGAGAAGAAGAATTCACTCAAGATGAGGTAATTTCTAATTATATAGAACTTGAAAGTCCTTTCAATGAATTACATGACATATTTAGAAATATTTGTATTGAGAATTCTAAATTAAAGAAATTTGTTACTTCTCTTTCAAATGATGTGAATGTTTTAAAAATAGAAAATGCTACTTTGAAAAATGACTTTACGTCTATTGCCAATGAGAAAAACATTCTGAAAAATAATGTTGAGGATTTAAACAAAACTCTTGAAAATTTTGTAACAGGAAAAGAAAACCTTAACAAGTTTCTTGAAAATAAAAAATGTGTTTTTGACAAAGTAGGCAATGGTTTTGATCCTCTTAAACTTTTATGAGATTAAATGTTCTTGAGACTAATCCCTATAGATCCAAGAAAGTATGGGTACCAAGAAAGAAATCAAGATATTTTGTAGGTGGAATCTCAAAGAACACCAAGGACTTCGAGAGGAAATACACAACAAGAGTGTTCAATCTAAAGAGCAAAATTAACCCTTACAAGAAGAAGAAGAATGATGAAATGAAAATCACCAAGATGAACAATAGAGGTAATGTATGGGTGAAGATTCCAAAAAGATAAATGAAGGTATAACTCCTAACATACCTTTAAGCTTAAAGTTCTATATTCTTTAAGGTGTGATTTGTGTATAACAGGTTGTGTTTAATCATTGCTTCCATGTAACCTAATTGTACTAAGTTTGCTAAGTCATGTCCTGCTAGTTTCTTTCAAACCTTCATTGAATTCAAAAATGAGAATTATATTATTTTGATGAATGCCTATTAGAATATGAATGATTCATATAAATTAACATTTGGATGAAAAAGTTAAAAAAACATGTTTGATTAATAAATTTTCAAAACACTTTTCAAAATTATTTTTTTTCCTTCCTCTCTCATTTTCTTTTTTTATTAATAAATAAATCAATCACTTTTTATCACTGTTATAACCTGCGACTTGAAGCCCGCCCACGGCCCAGGGTGGGCCCGTCCCGTTTGGGCCCGAACTCGAGACCTTGGGCACAGGTTATGTCGACGTGCCAAACCAGGCACTATGGGTTTACTTTATAAAGAGATCACGAACTCTATTGACGATGTCTGATTAAAATCCAAAGAACTCACGGGATGCGGATCATAATACGATAAATAACTAGTGTCCATGAGTAAAGCAAAATCTGTATGCAAAAACATTTTTATGCATTAATGCCAAAAGCGATAAAATACAATCATATACAATCTATATTGATCAGACCCTACCTAATGTCGCGATGTCTCGATAAGATGTAAATAAAGCAGGTAGGATCTATACAACTGATAGTACAAAGCGGTGAGAGGCGAGTGGGGGGGACAATAAAAAACACCTAAGCCATGGCGGCATTGGCGACTCGGAACCTCAGTGGGGCACATGGTAGCTTGAGCAAATTCTGGCTTGACAAAGCTCGAGGGATTTCCGCGCTCCTAACCGAACAGGCTAACCTACATATATATATAAGCGGTGAGAGCTAAAGCTCATGAATAACATAAAGAACGTTAGATAAGTCATTATGAATGAAATCTGTTTATTCATTTCATCTTAATCAGTCTTTTGTGGTATCTCAATCAATCGCTCATATGGTGAAAATCCGTTGATATAAGCAGTAGGTCCAAAGAAGATGTACTGAACCATCGATAATGATGGCCATCAATCGATAAGCATTATGGTTCCTGAGAAAAAAGAGCTTCTATGTAATTACTAAGGATGCCTAATACAGTTAGTCTAATACATAGGATACATTCATTATATAAACAATGATTCGGTTGATGTTGATTCGAAAGATAACCATTTTGAACATATCTTTACATTTTACACTCGAAGAGATTGGGCTAATAGCGACTAATAGCGTCCCAGAGCCAACCCTAAGCAGTTAACAAATAGAACACACACTAGTTTTTAGCGTCGGAAGGATGATAATTAAATCCCTAAATTTTCTCGGTTAAATCCTTCATTAAGATCCCTCATTAAGATGTCTAAAACTAGGCCTAAGAATGCCTAGGATGTGGGATGTGATGAATGCAAAATCTGAAGGCATTTTTCAAAGTTCTTTAGCAAAGTTCTTTCTCGCGGAGCCTTCCTTAAAAGCGGCCAAGAAATCAAAAGGCTTATTTCGGCGAACAATTTCCTTTCGTCGATGCGGTAATGATAAAAAATCTTTTGGATGCCGATTTTTCGCCTTCGAGCCGCAATCCTCATCGCTCGGCGTGGCTCGAAAAGCGTTAGTCGCTCGGCGAGAATCCGCTCGCTCGGCGAAGAAGCCAATCTGGAATTTCAGGCTTTAACTCAAACAAGCATTCACGACTCAATTCTCGACCTCGGCCTCTTGAAATTCTGGAAAATTATCCCAAAACAATGTATAACATCCCAAAACAATGTATAACATCCCATAACAAGTTTCAAAAGCCAATTTATGAAAGCCAATTTATGAATTCAAGCCCCAAAGGTGAGTCAATTAAATCTAAATCAAACCTATTTCAAGAACACTTTCAAATATGCAATGCATAGAGCTTTAAACCAAATTCAAGGTTCAAATCTTGCTCTAATGAGCTCAATAGTTGGAAAAACAAATGAAAACATGGACTTTGTTGGAAACATGAGCATGCATCTACAATCCATGAATTCAACTTCCAAATACACCAAAATGGCCATGCATACATTCTAGCATGAATCAACCTATTTGCACTCAAACATGGCTTAATTCTACAATTGAGCATGAACCATACAAGATGAAGCTTAAGGACAACAAGGAAGATGATTTCCTTATAGAGTGTCAATTTCAATTTGTGGAAGGTGTGGAAGCTAGATTATACCAATTATACTTCAATTCTAAGCAAATTCAACAATTTGAGTCCTCTTCTCTCTCTTCCTTCACTCTCTCTAGTTTGGTGGGTTATGAGCAAGAAAAGGGCTGATCAAATGGTGATCTAGATGTAATAAGGCACAATATATTTGAATAAACAAAGGTCCACTAGCTATGGCAATGTGGTAATTAAGTCAATCTTGATAATTAACTCGTTTAAATCTAATTTAATCATTCCTAATCAATTTTCAGATAAATATATCATTAAATCACAAATATTCTCCTTATTACAAAACACTAAACGGTTCCCTAATTAGACCCATAAAGGCCTCAATTTAACAGTTTAAATACACTAACGCTCAAGCGAGATAATCAATCAATCAAGCAGATAAATGCAATATAATAGGTAAACAATTTTATTTTTGATTTCAATCGATCCGTCCATCGATTTTTCAATTATTAGCGGTCATTATCGATTCGGTTTAGCGATAACCATTAGCTAATTAGTTTATCGGTGTCGAGGGAAGAGCTTAAACCAAATTCAAGGTTCAAATCTTGCTCTAATGAGCTCAATAGTTGGAAAACAAAATGAAAACATGGACTTTGTTGGAAACATGAGCATGCATGTACAATCTACCATGAATTCAACTTCCAAAATAAATACGCATGAATTCTAGAATGAATGAATCAACCTATTTGCACTCAAACATGGCTTAATTCTACAATTGAGCATGAACCATGCAAGATGAAGCTTAAGGACAACAAGAGATGATGATTTCCTTACTAGAGTGTCAATTTCAAGTGTGGAAGCTAGATTATACCAATTATACTTCAATTCTAAGCAAATTCAACAATTTGAGTCCAACTCTCTCTCCTTCACTCTCTCTAGTCTGTTATGAGCAAGAAAAGGGCTGATCAAATGGTGATCTAGATGTAATAAGGCACAATATATTTGAATAAACAAAGGTCCACTAGGCAATGTGGTAATTAAGTCAATCTTGATAATTAACTCCTAAATTTAATTTAATCATTCCTAATCATAAATATATCATTAAATCACAAATATTCTCCTTATTACAAAACACTAAACTGCTTCTAATCTCGATAAGGCCTAACAATTAAACACATAACACATAACAGATAATCAATCAATCAAACAGATAAAATGCAATATAATAGGTAAACTTATTCAATTTCGATTTCAATCACCCATCCAAGATTTTTAATTCAATTAGCAAATATTATCGCTCAGCTTAGCAAGAGAAAGAGCTAATTCAAGAGTTTTTATCCAGAATCAATTTGAGGGTTGTTACACGCCTAGGCCATCATTTTGAAATTCAACCTAGCCCATCGGCCCACTTAAGGCCCACTTAAGGTCCGACCTGCCCGACTCGTCTTTTTAGCAAAAATAAAAAAAATTAGTAGAAAAAATTTAAAAAAAAACAAAAAAAAATATTTGGGTCCGCCCAACTTGAACCCAGGCCCAGGCCTGTCCAGTCCAAGGCTAGAATACCCCTTAGGTTTGGGCCTAATTTTCTGGCCCGTGAACTGGCCCGATCAAAATTTTGGTAAGAGCTCGTGAGGCTTACACCCCTAACTATAACCAAAGACTTCAAAGATCGTAATTAAAGATCATATAATATCATGAAATTTCCCTATATATATCTTTAATTTCCATATATAGTATCATAGAATTTTCATATTCTATGTATAAATATATATATTCCCTATATATATATATAACAGTATAATTACCCGTGCTATGCACGAGTATGAATAAATAATCAAAAGTTAATTTTTAAAATTAAATAATAATCTAAAAAATTTATCTACAATATTTAGCAAAAATAATTTAGAATCAGTTAAATTTTATTTATTTTTATCACAGTTACATATAAGAGATTTTTTTTATCCTTATGTCATTAATTGTGTGCTCTAAGTTCTTAATAACAAATACATGTCATAATTTAATTGGTAAAAATTAAAAAATAAATCACAAAAATTATATTTATGATAAAATATAAATACATTTCGTCTTATGAGTTTTGTAAATTTAATTTATCATATGATAGTGGTAAATTATATTTGTTAATATATTAATTTTCATGTTTTGTAAAGTCTAAAACTTTGTCTAGCATGAAAATTATAATTTGTATTATGTTATAAGATTTACGTAAAAATAGATTATGATTCACTTGTGATATTAAATTTGGACTTAACATTAGATTTACGCCAACTTATCTTTCACCTAATCATTAAAAATTGTCTTGGTCTATTCCTAACTTATATGAATCATTTGACCTAACTATTTATTAAATTAGTAAATAGATATTTGTAAGTATTTTTTATAATAAAAATAAGAAATATGGGCATATTTTATTGATACTTATTAAAAAATTTGAAATTAGTTTAAAAAAAAAACTCTATATTTATGTTTAAAACAATTAAATGAATAGCTATATATATATATATATATGTATTTATGTATGAAAAATTATCTAAGATAGAGCCACCCTAAATTGTAGATCATATTTTAGTCCTAATAAATTTAAATTTTATATTTAAATTATATCATAGTTTATTAGTTCGTGACTGATATGAGCTAATTTAGGGTTGTAATATTGGATTAAACACTAAAAAGTTGCTAAGAAAGTTTAGTTCGAATCGATTTTTTTTGCCAATAATTTTTGATTTAAGCCTAGTCCTTGGAGATCATTTCCAATCCATGCTATTTATTTAATTTTTAATTAGTAAATATGTTTTTTAAAAAATTATAACAAAAATAGAAAATATGTACATATTTGTTTGGTATATTTGTTAACAATTTTAAAATTAATTAAGAAATTATGTACTTATTCTTAAGAGAATAAATTAAACTGGTAATTCCTATATTTTAACTCTTGTGTGTAAAATGCAAACATGAGTAGCATTTGTTATATTTTTATAGACAAAATTATAAACTTATTCAACTTAGTAAGTTAATCTCAACCAACTCAATAACTATTTTTTTTTTTCAAAAACCTTAACTGACATTATCAATTGGACCAAATTAATATAAAATCTAAAATTAAGGGTCAAAATCAAACTAATTAAAATTATAGAAACCAAATTGACACAAAAGACAAAATGCGGAGAACTATTGATATAATTTATCCTTCTTAAAATATGTCTAATATTGATTGTATCAATATTAAGATATATTTATATCTGAAAAACTATTTAAGACCAGATAGGGATAAAACCTAAATAAAAAATTGATGGCTTATTAAAAATATTTAATAATTATAAATTTAAATTTGATCAATTTTTCATTTAAATTTTTTCATAATAGAATTAGGTTGTTTGATAATTATAATTTATAGTTCCAATTTTTCTTTGTGTTTTTTTTTTAAATTATATATAATTATAATTTCTTTTGAACTTTCCTTTTCAATCTCAAATAAGTTATAACTTGAATTTGGTTAAAATTTATTTTTAACTTCTCATCTAAAAAACTAACAATGAACATAAATTATTTTTTGAACATTGTAAAAAATAAATAAAGAAATATATTATCAATAATAATAATAACAAAATATATTTTTATTTATCGTGTAATGTCTCACTACTACATTGATAATAGACATTAATAATACAACAATAATACATTAGATGATAAGTAACATGTGATCACAATAATTTTTGATAATTATATAAAAGTACCCAAAAATTATATATAAAAAAACAATATATGATCTATATTCAATTTTTACATAATAAAATTCACACTTAATCTCAACTATACCTTAACTTTCTAAATCAATTCATCACCCAAATTATCTGCTATTCTTTCAAATAATATTCATCTTTTCAAAACCCACCCAAACAATACTATAGCCGATCGAGCTCATCATCATCCTTATTGTTGCAGTGCTCACCACCTCCAGTAACCACTATACAACTCCAATCTAGTTTTTTATCTTTGCAAATTTAAAAAGATTATGTTGGGGAAATAAAAGGGTAACGTTTGAGTTTTAAAGAATTAAAAATAAAAAATGTAAAAAATGTGTGGCTTTAATTCTTCTTATTCCATATATGGGTGATAAAAAAAATTTTATAAAAAAAAATCCATAAATTATGGAACAGTGTTCATTATTTAAAATTTTATTTATTGATGGGCAAGTCAATTAAATGTTTTTAATTTTTTACAAATAAAAAAATTAAAGTTTTGGTTAAGAAATTAAAAAAAAAGGCCAAATCATAAAGAACAATGTAAGACATCCTGTTCTGTGGAAAACTCATAATTGTATTATGAATTTACATATATCAAAAGAAATAATAACAACAATATAAATGATAAAAAATAAAATAAAAGTCCTACAAACTTATAAAAAAAATACATAGACATCCACCAATAAAAATAAAAATAAGACTTGAAATCAACTCCCAAAATAAAGATACCTAAACTGATATAACTTTATTATCAATTTAGTTGGGAAAAAAAACATTGAAAAGGAAAGTCATATAGAGAAAAAAAAAATACTTACATGAAAATAGAAATCTACAAAAAAAAAAAAAAAAACTCTAATTTTTTTGAACTTTTAATTTCGCTCAAATGTAATGGTGCAAAAGTTTAGTCTCTCTCATTTTGCACCATTACATTTGGAGCGGAGTTAGCTAGGTTGGAAAAAAAAATCAAATGCTAGATATTTTAAAGAGAGAATTGTATGAATTTTTAATTTGGTTGGTTTTTTAAAGTTTTAAGTTTTATATTATTTTCTGAAAGGGTGAGAGTGGAGTGAGTGTGATTTACTATATTATTTTGAATTTTGAAATTCAAAATCATAGATAATTAGAGTTTTTTTTTTTGGTTGGGTTTTCTGACTCAAGGAACTAACCAATATATATTTTTTTAAATTTTTTTGACAAATTAATAAAATTAGTTTAAAAATTGTTGGGTTGGTAGACCTTGATAAGTACTGTTCACTCAAACACTGGGTCCAATGGGGGGTTTGGGGAGCCTCCCCCAAAGGGGAGGAGGGTATTTTCGTAATTCCATGTTGCTTCCGTGTAACCTTAATTCTATACTTATAAATAGATGAAGGGGCGCCTCTTTTAGGAAAAGAAAGTTGTATTTTTTCTGATCATAGTAAAAACCGTAGTAGCTGTGACCATAGATCTATTCTGGGGTGAACCACATAAATCCTTGAGTTCTTGTGTGTATGATTTGTTTGATTCATTTTTTTTCTTCCTTGTTTGTTATTTCATGTCTCACCGATCTTGGTTAGGAAGGCTCAATTCCTAACAATTGGTATCAGAGCATTGGTTTGAGTGGCAGTGATGGCTACAGACGAAAAGGTTAGAATCGATAAATTCAATGGCATAGATTTTGGAAGATGCAGATGGAAGACTTGTAGACAACCCATTTTGACTAGCCCTAAAATTTGGGCGCTTTCTGTTGATTACCCGATGATGACAATTAGAATGTGTTCCCCAGTAGTCCTCAACAGGAAAAATGGAATTTGAGCTTTAATCCCAATCTTCACACATTTTTTGCCAAACTATTTTAGACCTTAAAACCCATTTTTCAAAATATTTTTCTAAATATTTCTATGATGTTCCGAGACTCCCATTTCAATTAAAATATTGCACTTTTCAGTAAACCGAGTAAGGACAAAGTAGAAATAAATGAAAAGGAGGTGAAATCTTTAAAAAAATATATTTAAAAACATCTTCTTTATAGGTTTGGATAGGTTTGGATTTGAAGGAAACATGAGGGGATGGAAGAAAACTGGTTTAGGGAAAGAATGAACATCAAATTGGCCCCGTTTGGTAGAGTTGTGGGAAAGTGATTATAACTTATAGCCTAACAGCTTATAGCTTATAGTTGTGAACATAAGCTGATTTTTAACTTATAAATTAAGCTTCTTCTCCTCCACTCAAAGAATAAGTTGATTTTTGACTTATAAAAAGTTATAAACTGTATTGTTAAGCTGAACCAAACACATTTAAATAGCTTAAATTAAACTAAAAGATGAAATAAGCTGAAAATAAGCCCTACCAAACAGGGCCATTGTTAAGAAGGAAATGAACAGCCTTAACTAAATTAGGCATATCTCTTTGTATACTTGCATTTTAAATATGAGGCCACCACCATTGGAAAGGATACTTCGGGGGCTTCAATTTAGACCCAAGAACCACTTAAAACCAAGTCCAGATAAAGGAGATATGCCCATTTGAAGTTGGGCTTAAGAGCAGATGTTGTTGACCTGGCCCGAGCGAAATGAACAGTTTTCACTAAATTAGGCATATCTCTTTGTACACTTAGAATTTAAATGTGAGGCTATCACTATTGGAAAGTAGACTTTTAAGGCTTCAATTTAGACCCAAGAATCACTTAAAACCAAGTCCGGATAAGGGAGATATGCCCATTTGAAATTGGGCTTAATAACATATTTTGTTGACTCGGCCCAAAACAGCAGGAGCCCCGTTTTTCTTGGTTTTGGTTCGGTTGGGACACCCCATTTATCTTTCTTTTTTTGATCCATTCAAGTGCATCCACTCATCCTCCATTATACCTAATCATCCCCCATTGTCAAAAAGAGGTTTTGTTTGCATCCATAAAGGAGTATCCCATGCAACCACCTTGAAAATTTGCCCTCGTATCACATTCTTGACTCCCAGTCTCCCACTTTCTTTTTGACCTTTACTCTCCCTCATTGTCTATATAGAATGATCATATTGTAAGAGAGAGGGAGGACCACGAAACTAATGAGAAAAGAGAGAAAAGGGTGAAAAAAGAAAGAAGAATTGAGTTTTTGAGCTAAAAATACTCCTATCTTTCATACACACCCCATACCTTCCATACAAATTGAAATTCCATTTTTCCTACACCCAAAACTCCTCCAAAAATTCTGAAATAGCTAAATTTCAGTGGTGATTGATCAAAGGAAAGAGTGAGTGCTGTTGAAAATGAAAAAAGAGAGAGAGAGAGAGAGATGGCCACTTTTCCACCATACATACCCAAAGTTCCATTCTAGTTTCAAATTGAGGATTGAGAACACATTTTCTAAACTTGAGGATGATCAAGAGGAAGTTTGGAAATCAAGAAGTTCAACTTTCTGTGGAAGGTGAATTTCTGGTCTTTCATTTTCTTATATTTTCTATCTCATATTTATTTTCTTATTTTTTATTTCATAGTGTTTTGTTATAATTCAAGTGGTTTGTTTAGCTAATAATTATTTATTTATATTCACTTGCTTTAATTTCATATTAGTTTTGTTGTAATCTTGCATGTTCTACCTCATATTTGCTTTCTTGTTTTAAGTTCATGTTGTAATTTTGCATGATCTATCTTATATTTGCTTTCTTGTTTTAGTTTCATAGTAATTATGTTGTAATCTTGCATTTCCTAGCTTATATTTTTCTTGTATTCGTCTTATATTAGTTTTGTTATAATTTTGCATGTTCTACCACATATTTGCTTTTTTTTTTTTTTTTAGGTTCATGTTAGTTTTGTTGTAATCTTGTATGTTCTATCTTATATTTGTTTTCTTGTTTTAGTTTCATAGTAATTATGTTGTAATCTTGCATTTCCTAACTTATATTTTTCTTGTATTAGTCTCATATTAGTTTTGTTGTAATCTTGCATGTTCTACCTCATATTTGCCTTTTTTTTTTTGGTTTTAGGTTCATGTTAGTTTTGTTGTAATCTTGCATGTTCTATCTTATATTTGTTTTCTTGTTTTAGTTTCATAGTAATTATGGTTCATGTTAGTTTTGTTGTAATCTTGCATGTTCTATCTTATATTTGTTTTCTTATTTTAGTTTCATAGTAATTATATTGTAATTTTGCATTTCTTAGCTTATATTTTTCTTGTATTAATCTCATATTAGTTTTGTTGTAATCTTACATGTTCTACCTTATGTTTGTTTTCTTGTTTTAGGTTCATGTTAGTTTTGTTGTAAGTTTGCACTTATTTTATTTTATACTTTTTTTTTTTTTTTTTTTTTAAATTTAACCGTTAGTGGTTAGTTTAGCAACCTACGTATTTCTTGTTTGTTTCGTTTCTTGGTTTCGCAATAAGACAGGTTTTACTAGGCCTAGTTGGCTGGCCGGTTAGCTTCTTTTGGATAAAACGGCGTTGTCTTCCGATGTTAACCAACTTCTGGTGGTTTCCAAGGCACATGAAACTTTGTTTTCTTTTGTTTATTTTATCTTGAGTGTATTGTGAGGTTCTTATTTTATTGTGATATTCTCCTCACCCCCCTCTAATTTGGTTTGTAATAATTTATTCAAAGTGTTGTAATAATTTCCTGCTCCACTTCTTTCTATCCCGTTCTTTTACTTGCTTTCCTTATTTGTAAATATGCATCATGTTTATTTTATTTTATTTTTTGTCGTTATATCCATGCTTTGTATCTATGTTTCATCCATCTTGATTTGGTTAAGTTTGCATTTATAGATTTAATCAATTCCTATGTGATTATGTGCGCTACCTCATGTTCTTGAGATGATTCACATATCATATCTTAGAAACCGAATCTTTAGTTGCATCTCATGAGTGAATTGCATTAGGATTTTGTATATAAGATCGTGCATGTTTTACTAACTTTGTTTTGTAGCTGTTTGAGAGACGTTGGTAAATATGTAAGTTTTTATGCTTTAGTATCCCGTTTGTATGCATTTTTCTTATTATGTTTAAGTATCCTACCATGTGGATACTTGCTTACTTGATATAACTCTATGAATGCCAGTGGATGGAGGTTGTATTGCTTAATTTGGAATGGTGTTGATTTTTATGTTTGTAAACTCAATTTATTTGAGTTGTACATCTCCAAAACTCTTTCAAAACTATATGAAATCAAATTATTCCAAAATAAATGACAGAGTCTATACTTGTATGCTTCATATAGTAATTTTTAGGATTTATTAAATAATCAAAATATGAACATATAAAATAAATAAAATTCATATTATGGTTTAGTAAAGGCCAATCATTTAATCGGGTGAGTGGAGGTGCTCAATTAATGACCTTCCCCTCTCATATCTAAGGTTCTGAACCGTGACAACTTTGGTTATGATGAACAGTGGCCTTGGCACGAGTCATGGGTTTTCTAATTTCTTAAAACTATTAGGTGGCGACTCTGAGATCTGATGATGCAGTCCATTTCTGACAAAAAATTTTGTAATAAAATGGATTTTCTAAAAGTTTCCAAATTTGGACTCTCCTCTATGTTTATATTGCACTAGTGAGACTAGATCAAAGAGACTGAGGGAGTCCGAACTATTTAACGTGCATGGGTACCCCCTCAACATGTTACACGACTATCTGTTTCAGAAAAAACTGTATGAGCCCCTTTTAGAGACGAACCCAAAAAAGATGAAAAATGATGAGTGGACTCTTCTTGATCGCCAAATGCTAGGTGTTATTCGGCTAATGTTGTCTTGTAACGTTGCGTTTAATATAGCCAAGGAGAAGACTACAACAAGTTTCATGGCAGTACTCTCAAACATGTATGGAAAATCCTCTGTCTCAAATAAAGTTTATTTGATGCGTAGATTGTTTACTCTGAGGATGATAGAAGGTGCTTCTGTGGCTGAGCATCTGAATGAATTCAATATTGTGGTAACACAATTGAGTTCTGTATCTATCAAATTTGATGATGCGGTTAGGGCATTGATTCTTCTATCTAGTTTGCCAAAAAGTTGGAATTGTATTGCAATGGCAGTGAGTAATTCTTCGAGAAAAGAAAAGTTGAATTACAATGATATTCGAGATTTAATTTTAAGTGAAGAAATTTGCATGAGGAAATTATGGGAAACATCAGGTTCTGCCCTGATTATAGAAACCAGAGGAAGATCAATAGGAAGAAACCCGAACCGCAATTGTAACATGCCCGGGAGGTACCCGCGCGTGTTAAACAGTTTGGACCCTCTGTCTCTTTGATCTAGTCTCACGAGTGCAATGTGAAACGTAGATGAGAGTTCATTTTTGGCAATTTTTAGAAAATCTATTTTTATTGCAAAATCTTTTGCCATAAATGGACAGCGTCATCAGATCTAAGAGTCGCCACCTAATATTTTGGGAAACTACCCATGACTCGTGCCAAGGCCACTGTTCGTCATAACCAAAGTTGTCTCGGTTCGGAACTTTATGTATGAGAGGGGAAGGTCATTAATTGAGCACCCTCGCTCACCCGATCAAAAGATCGGCCTTTACTAAACCATGATATGAATTTTATTTATTTTATATGTTCATATTTTGATTATTTAATAAATCTTAAAAATTACTATGTGAAGCATACAAGTATAGACTATGTCATTTATTTTGGAATAATTTGATTTCATGTATTTTGAAAGAGTTTTGAAGATGTATAACCCAAATAGATTGAGTTTACAAACATGAAAATCATCATCATTCCAAATTAAGCGACACAACCTCCATCCACTAGCATTTATAGAGTTATATTACATAAGCAAATAGCCACATAGTAGGATGCTTAAACATAATAAAAAAAACACACACAAACAGGATGCTAAAGCATAAAAACATACATATTTACCGATGTCCTGCGAACAGCTACAAAACAAAGTTAGTCAAACATGCATGATCTTATATACAAAATCCTAATGCAATTCACTCATGAGATGCAATTAAAGATTCGGCTTCTAAGATATGATATGTGAATCATCTCAAGAACATGAGGTGGCGCACATAATCACATAGGAATTGATTAAATCCACAAATGCAAATTTCGCCGAATCAAGATGCATGAAACATAGATGCAAAACATGGATATAACAACAAAAAATAAAATAAAATAAACATGATGCATATTTACAAATAAGGAAAACAAGTAAAAGAACGGGATAGAAAGAAGTGGGGCGGGAAATTATTACAACACTTTATATAGCGATCCCGGTCTTTTCCCATTTGGTGGTTGTATCCGGACTTACATTCCGTAGATTCTGTCGTTATATATTTGTTGTTGTCGTCCTTTAATTCCTTATTTTTGAGTTATAGGATGTATTAGGGTGTTTGTTAGTTGGTTTAGGGTTTAGAAACCAAGTCAGTCTTATCCTTTCGACCTTCGCGAGCGCTTGTCGCCGAGCGAGCCTTTTTTTGGTCCTTTCGCCGAGCGGTTTCTTCGCCGAGCGCGAGATTGTGTCTAGTATAGACCGAGAGCTTGAGCTGTTGGCTTGAGCGAGAGCTTTCTTTTCGCCGAGTTGAAGCATTCGGCGAGCGAGCATTTCGGCTTGCTGCACTGAAGCATTGCATTCTTGGCTCGCGAGACTTTCTTTGCTCGAGCAAGTCATGTCGAGCGCTAATCGCCGAGCGCGACCAATCGCTTCGAGCGATCTGTCGGTATAAATACGCACCGGTTTTAAAACACTTTTTCACCTCTTTTGACTTCAAAACCCTAGTTCTCTTTTTCTCTCTCCTTCTCTCTTCTTAGATTTCATCTCTTTTTAGGGTGTTTCCACCCTAGATTCTTTATTAAAAAGGTAGAGTTGGTTGAGGGCTTCGTTTTAATCTGAACGTTTAGCGGTTTGGAGCACTTTGGATTTTGGGTCGTCATCTCTATCTTCTTCGTTCGGGTTAATTACTTCGAGGTAGGGATTTCCTACTCCATATTATAGGTTTTGTTCTAAGTTCTAGTATTTTGATATGTTGGGAGTTGTTTGGTAATTTTGGAAAAAACCCTAGTGGTTTAAATAAATTAATTTGTATAATTAATTTAGGGAAAAATATGGAATTGAGTTTAATTCATGGAATTGGGGAATTTAGTGATTTAATGGTGTAATTGGTTAGTTTAATTACTCACCTATGAAAATGTTAATTTTACATTTGTTGGTACATTTATTTCCTATTTAGAAATAACTGTTTTGGGTTATCGGTGGAGGATAGTCGTGATTGTTGTAGACATTGCATGTGGATTAGGGAAAACTGAAACTAATCACATTGGTTAAGTCATTGATTCTGACTATTGAATTAATACAGAAAATACGTGTATTGATTGTGTGTTGCATATGCATTTTGTTTGAGAGGAGATAGGGGATGTATTCCACGGTTTAGGAGAAGATAGGGGATAGATCTCTAAATCGGATTTTGTTTGGGAGGAGATAGGGGATGGACTCCATTTGCATCACTATATGTGTGCTTATTGATTGAAGTGTTTTTACATGTTGTTGATACAGCACTAAAATGTGTATCAATCGGAAAGTATGGAAGCGTTTTGGTATGAGCCTTAGTCTCATTTGTTTTGTTAATATTGGAAGAAATGTTAATGTGATATTTAGTTCACTGTTATAGTTTGGCCAGGTTCTGAGCCATATTGATATAAATGGGAATAATGGAAAGTGAAACGTGTCATAGACATTAAGGTCATGAAATTGTATGTTGGTTAAATAAATAGTTGTGTTAACCATTTATTGAATGCTATTGCTTTATTCAATACTTATATTTGGTTTAGTATATTTCTACTGGGCTGTGGCTCACCCTATACGAGAACATCATTTTCAGGTCCAGGTGATATGCTACCTCCAGGACTTAGCTTGGAAGGATTTGGACTTTGAAGAATTATCTTTAGTTAGTTGTTTTTATTTGAGATTACATGTAAACATTCAAGCCAAGGGCTTAATTTGTAATTGAGTTAGTACTCATTCTTTTGTGTCCAAGTGTTGGCTTGGAAAGATGTAAGCCCTTAGGGCATTGACTTTTGATGTTACATGTGATGTCTTTCAATAAAAGTACTCTGATGGATAATTTGATGATTTGTTTTATTTTATTAATGCATGTTAATGTTATATATTATGGGTTTATTTTGAGGGTGTTACACTTTGAATAAATTATTACAAACCAAATTAAATGGGGGGTGAGGAGAATATTACAACAAAATAAAAACCTCACAATACATTCAAAATAAACTAAACAAAAGAAAAAAAAGAAAAAAAAGAAAAAGGTTTCATGTTCCTTGGAAACCACCGGAAGTTGGTTAACATCGGAAGATAACATTGTCTTGCCCAAAAGAAGCTAACCGGCCGACCAAATAGGCCGGTCAGCCAACTAGGCCTAGCAAAACCTATCTTATTATGGAATCAAGAAAAGGAACAAATAAGAAATATGTAGGTGGCTCAACTAACCACTACCGGTTAGATTAAAAACAAGAAAACAAATATAAAATAAAAAAAGGTGCAAACTTACAACAAAACTAACATGAATCTAAAACAAGAAAACAAATATAAAGTAGAACATGCAATATTACAACAAAACTAATATGAGACTTGTACGAGCACGAAATAATTCTTCTCGTATAATCCTGTTGATCAAGTTTGCACTCCTTCAAACGTCGTCACTTTGCCACCTGAAAACACAAACGTGAGCTAACCGGCGGGTGTGTGCCGGAAATCTCTCTGATGCCTAAGTCAGCAACTAGACAATAGATAATAAGCTCTGTGTATTCTAGAGTAAGAATTGGGATACATGTACAAAGGTCTAGTCATGAGCTTTTATAGATTCTGCTTGGCACAATCCTAGTAGGATTCCAACTCTCCCTATGAGAGTCCTCCTAGGAATCACACACCCTACTCACTACCAACCAAGTGAAATGGTTTGCACAATCCTAGTAGGACTCTAACTCTCCTTAGCAGAGTCCTACTAGGAGTCTCATGGCCAAGGATAATGCTTATCCTTAGAACACCTCCATCACTGCAAGCCAAGTGAGATGGCCACTCCCTTTACCTTGGCTGACCGCTTTACCTCGGCTAACACCTTTATCTCGGCTAACATTGCGGTCAACCAAGTTATTTCGGCTTTGTGCTCAACAAAGTAATGGAATAGAAACATCGGCTGAGCTATACCTAGCTCGGCTATCCATCTTACCAAATACCTCGACCAGCCCTTGTGCCTAGTATTTAGGTAGCTCGGTCAACGCCCTTGCCCAGTTTGGTACTCAGATAAAAAGGGACCGAGCTACTCGACATCCACACTCCGGCCTTTTAGCTCGGCCCACAACAGAAATCAAAGGATCTTGGCTCGGCCAAATTTTTCGTTATAAATTACCCTCTCAATTGCCCCATAATTCCATCTGCGTAGCATGATTGGGATTATTTTCCTTCAGCCGAGCTAAGAACGCCCCACTCTGCCGAGTTTCGTAACTCGCTTGGCCTCAATAAGTCTTGTCTGTTGCTCAACATGTCCTTCTACGAGGTCATTCCTAGGACACATGGCGTTCCCCCTTTATCCTCGTTCTTCTGTTATAATTTTGAAATTTTTCAATCTCTTTGCTCGGTTACTATGTTTCTTCTTCAATGTTTTGCATCATTCTGACTGTATGTTTAGCCGAACTAATTAGCTTGGCTTTACCTGATCCTGCCAACCTTCTTTGGTCGAGATATGTATCTAGCTGAAGAATCCAAAAGACTGGTCAAACCTGCCAACCTTCATTGGCCGAGATAAGCATCTCGGTCCTAAGAGTTCAAAAAATTTTGTTGGTCAAATCTGCCAACCTTCTTCAGCCTAGATCTTGATCTCGGCTGAAGAGAACTCAATGTTGGTTATTTCTGCCAACCTTTCTTTAGCCTAGATTCTTATCTCGACTGAAGAGAACAAAATGTTGGTTATTCCTGCCAACTTTCTCTTCAGCCTAGATCCTTATCTCAGCTGAAGAGAGCTAAATGTTGGTTATTCCTGCCAACCTTTCTTCAACGTGGATCCTTATCTCGGCTAAAGAGAGCTCAATGTTGGTTATTCCTACCAACTTTCTTCAGCGCGGATCCTTATCTCGACTGAAAAAGAGCTAAATGTTGGTTATTCCTACCAACCTTTCTTCAGCCTTGATCTTTATCTTGGCTGAAGAGAGCTCAATATTGGTTATTCCTGCCAACTTTCTTCAGTGCGGATCCTTATCTCGGTTGAAGAAGAGCTAAATGTTGGTTATTCCTGCCAACCTTTTTTCAGCCTTGATCCTTATCTCCACTGAAGATAGCTCAATGTTGGTTATTCCTGCCAACTTTCTTCAGCGCGGATCCTTATCTCGACTGAAGAAGAGCTAAATGCTGGCCAATCCTGCCAAGCTTCTTAATTGCCCCCCAGTCAGGTAAAGACTTGTTAGAAAGAGTTGGTCAAACCTGCCAACACACTTTGCCCCCAGTTGGGCAAAAACTTTTGCGCGGTCGGTCCTACTTGTCAATCGTGTTAACTCTCGCCAAAGGCTTTTTGTTTGGTATTGCTATTGTGTCGAACTCTGCCTTGGTGTATATCCCATCTTCCTCTACCAAGATGTGTTGGGGCACTCTTTCCATCAGGGCTTCCATAGTAAGGGGTGGTGTCATTGTCATTGAATCCCTCAACTTATTGCCAACGGGCAAGCCTCGTTTGTACTGTGCGATAGCTAGGTTTGTGGGGCAATCTCCAATCTGATTAAAAGTCTCCCAATACCAATTGTTGTAAGATTTCAATGTTTCCTTCTCGCCCATATCTATGGAGAGTAGTTGGCCAATCTCCACCGGTGTCTTGGTGCTTGTTCTGAATCTGGTTACAAATGCTTCTGCTAGTTGCGCCCATGAAGCTATGCTACCTTCTAGCAACCTTTCAAACCATGTTAGACCCAGGTCACCATGGCTGGAAGGGAATAGGATACACATTAGAGCCTCGTTTTGCCGATACACCGCCATGACTTGGCAGAAGTGGCTCAAGTGCATATAGGGGTCCAATTTCCCCTCATAAGTTGTGAATTTAGGCTGATGGAAGCCTAAGGGTAATGGTGCGTTCTCAATTTCCGGAACGAACGGCAAGCTCTGCAACCTTGCTAACACTTTGTCCGCTAGTTCATAGGCAAGGCGCGGCTCTGGCATTCCTACCTCGACACTCCCATGTGTTCTAGGAGCCAATCGTTGTAGCGCAAAGACTCTGCGGGGGTTGCGAGCTTGAGTGTCTTCTCTCATTTGAGCCCTTTCAGTCCTCATTCTCTCAGGCCTGGAGTAGCATGTCCTGGAAGTCTTTGATTGTGTATCACCGAACCTGAGGTTTCTACTTTCAGTTTGTGATGGTGTGACTTGTCTGTCAGGATCTTCTCAGTGGCAAGAGTGTGTGTTGCCTTTGCGCCCCTCTTTTGCTACCACCCCTATGCCTCTTATCTGGCTCTTTATAGACTCTATGTCAGGCGCCATTCTTCTTATTGCTTCGTCTTGCTCCCTTACGCGATCTTCGAGAACCTGAGGACCCATCTTCCGCCTCTGTCTATCAGGGCTTTGAGAGTGGTGTGGACTTGAGACTCGTCTTTCTCTCGCTTCTCTCCGCAGATTCCTTCGCTGGGAATCTAATTCCACCATGGGTGGGATAGAAGGTAAACCTTCGTGCCTCCCACTTCCTTCCGGGGTTTGCCCATCTATAGCAGATTGCGGCAAGTCTTCATTGTGCGCTATTGCTTCCAACTAGAGAGAAAAACTCGATCAAGAGGTTTTATTCTTTCTGGAATTCCCACAGACGGCACTAATTGTATGAGCATGAAATAATTCTTCTCGTATAATCCTGTTGATCAAGTTCGCACTTCTCCAAACATCGTCGCTCTACTACCTGAAAACACAAACGTGAGCTAACCGGCGGGTGTATGCCGAAAACCCCTCCAATGCCTAAGTCAGCAACTAGACAATAGACAATAAGCTTTGTGTATTCTAGAGTAAGAATTGGGATACCTGTACAAAGGTCTGGTCATGAGCTTTTATAGATTCTGCTTGGCACAATCCTAATAGGATTCCAACTCTCCCTATGAGAGTCCTCCTAGGAATCACACACCCTACTCACTACCAACCAAGTGAGATGGTTTGCACAATCCTAGTAGGACTCTAACTCTCTTTAGCAGAGTCCTACTAGGAGTCTCATGCCCAAATTTAATGCTTATCCTTAGAACACCTTCATCACTACAAGCCAAGTGAGATGGCCACTCTTTTTACCTCTGCTGACCCCTTTACCTCGGCTGACACCTTTACCTCAGCTAACATTGCGGTCAACCAAGTTACTTCGGCTTTGTGCTCAACTAAGTAATGGAATAGAAGCATCGACTGAGCTATACCTAGCTTGGCCATCCATCTTACCAAACACCCCGGCCAGCCCTTGGGCCTAGTATTTAGGTAGCTCGGTCAACACCCTTGCCCAGTTTAGTACTTAGATAAAAAGGGACCAAGCTACTCGATGTCCATACTCCGGCCTTTTAGCTCGGCCCACAACAGAAATCAAAGGATCTTGGCTCGGCCCAATTTTTCATTATAAATTACCCTCTCAAGACTAATACAAGAAAAAATATAAGTTAGGAAATGCAAGATTACAACATAATTACTATGAAACTAAAACAAGAAGACAAATATAAGATAGAACATGCAAGATTACAACAAAACTAACATGAACCTAAAACAAAAAAAGCAAATATGAGGTAGAACATGCAAGAGTACAACAAAACTAATATGAGACTAATACAAAAAAAAATATAAGATAGGAAATACAAGATTACAACATAATTATTATGAAACTAAAATAAGAAAACAAATATAAGATAGAACATGCAAGATTACAACGAAACTAATATGAGACTAATACAAAACAAATATAAGCTAGGAAATGCAAGATTACAACAAAATTACTATGAAACTAAAATAAGAAAGCAAATATAAGATAGAACATGCAAGATTACAACATGAACTTAAAACAAGAAAGCAAATATGAGGTAGAACATGCAAGATTACAACAAAACTAATATGAAATTAAAGCAAGTGAATAAAAATAAATAAATAATTACGAGTTAAACAAACTACTTAGATTACAACAACACACTATGAAATATAAAGTAAGAAAATAAATATGAGATAAACAAACCACTTGGATTATAACAAAACACTATGAAATAAGAAGTAAGAAAAAAAATATGAGATAGAAAATATAAGAAAATGAAAGATTAGAAATTCACTTTCCAAAGAAAGATTGAATTTCTTGATTTCTAAACTTTCTTTTGATTACTCTCAAGTTTAGGAAGTGTGTTCTCAATCCTCAATTTGAAACTAGAATGGAACTTTGGGTATGTATGGTGGAAAACAACACTCACTCTTTCCTTTGATCAATCACTACTAAAATTTAGCTATTTCAAAATTTTTGGAGGAGTTTTTGGTGTAGGAAAGATGGAATTTCAGTTTGTATGGAAGGTATGGGGTGTATATGAAAGATAGGAGTATTTTTTACTCAAAAACTCAAATTTTCTCTCTTTTTTCACTCTTTTCTTTCCAATTTCGTAGTCGTCCCTCTCTCTTACAATATGATCATTCTATATAGGCAATGAGAGAGAGTAAAGGTCAAAAAGAAGGTGGGAGACAAGAATGTGATAGGAGGGCAAATTTTCAAGGTGGTTGCATGTGATACTCCTTTATGGATGCAAACAAAACCTCTTTTTGACAATGGGGGATGATTAGGTATAATGGAGGATGAGTGGATACACTTGAATGGATCAGAAAATAGGTAAATGGGGTGTCCCAACCGAACCAAAACCAAGAAAAATGGGGCAACTGCTGTTTTGGGCCGAGTCAACAAAATTTGCTATTAAGCCCAACTTCAAACGGGCATATCTCCCTTATATGGACGTGGTTTAGGTGGTTCTTGAGTCTAAATTGAAGCCCCAGAAGTCTACTTTCTAATGGTGGTGGCCTCACATCTAAATTCCAAGTGTACAAAGAGGTATGCCTAATTTAGTGAAGGCTGTTCATTTCCCTCAGGCCAGGTCAGCAAAATCTGCTCTTAAGCCCAACTTCAAATGGGCATATCTCCCTTATCCGGACTTGGTTTTAGGTGGTTCTTGGGTCTAAATTGAAGCCCCAGAAGTCTAATTTCCAATGGTGGTGTCCTTACATTTAAATTCCAAGTGTACAAAGAGATATACCTAATTTAGTGAAGGCTGTTCACTTCTCTTGGGCCAGGTCAACAAAATCTGCTCTTAAGCCCAACTTCAAATGGGCATATCTCTTTTATCCGGACTTGGTTTTAGGTGGTTCTTGGGTCTAAATTGAAGCCCCAGAAGTCTAATTTCTAATGGTGATAGCCTCACATCTAAATTCCAAGTGTACAAAGAGATATGCTTAATTTAGTAAAGGCTGTTCATTTCCCTCTCAATGATTTGATGCTCATTCTTTTCCTAAACCAGTTTTTTTCCATCCCCTCCTGTTTTCTTCAAATCCAAACCTATCCAAACGTATAAAGAAGATTTTTTTTAAAATATATTAATATTATTATTATTATTATTTTAAATAATTCACCTCCCTTCCATTTATTTCTACTTTGTCTTTACTCGGTTTACTGAAAATTGTAATATTTTAATTGAAATAGGAGTCTTGAAACATCGTAGAAACATTTGAAAAAATATTTTTAAAAAGAGGGTTTTAAGGTCTACAATAATTTAGCCAAAAATGTGTGAAGGTTAGGATTAAAGCTCAAATTCCATTTTTCTTGTTGAGGACTGCTGGGGAACACATTCTGATTGTCATCATCGGGTAATCAACAGAAAGCGCCCAAGTCTTAGGACTGGTCAAAATAAGGGTGTCTACAGCAATAGATCAAAATCCAAACACAAAAGCAAGTCAAGAACTGGAGAGGGACGTAGTTGCTGGAATTATGGAAAGGAGGGACATCTAAAAGGAGATTGCCCGACGTTGAATAAGAACAAAGGCAATCAAAATCAAAAGTCTGCTAATGCTGCAACGGAGAAAATTTATGATGCTTTAATCTTGAGGATAGCCCTCTTGAATCTTGGATTTTAGATTCTAGGGCATCATTTCATTCTACTTCACAGAGGGAAATCATGGACAATTACATTGGTGGTGATTTTGGGAAGGTTTATCAGGCTGACGATGAACCTTTGAAGATTGTGGGTAAAAGAGATGTGACAATAAGGTTGCCAAACGGATCTGTTTGGAAGATACAAATGCCAAACATGTGCCTAGTTTGAAAAGAAACTTGATTTCTGTTGGACAGCTTGATAATGAAGGTCATGTTGTAACCTTCGTGGGTGGTTTGTGAAAAATCACCAAAGGAGCCATGGTTGTTACTTGTGGTCAAAAAAAAGCCACCCTTTACATGATTACGAACAATAGGGATGCTGTAGCAGTTGCTAGTGAGAAGGAAGACTCAAATCTGTGGTACTAAAGGCTTGGGTATATGAGTCAAAAAGTGATGAAGGTACTTGCATCTAAGCGGAAACTGTCAGGTTTGAAATCGGTGGACATTGATTTTTGTGAGGATTGTATCTTCAACAAACAAAATAGGGTAAAGTTTTCAAAGGGTGACAGGAAATCGAACTCAGAAAAGTTAGAGTTGGTTCATACAAATGTGTGGAGACTTGCACCAATTTCATCTCTTGAAGGATCATCATACTATGTTCTCTTTATCGACGACTTAACGAGAAAGGTATGGGTTTATTTTCTGAAACATAAATCTAAAGTTTTTACTACTTTTAAAAGTGGAAAGCCTTAGTGGAGACTGAAATAGATCTGAAAATTAAGTGCTTGAGGTAAGATAATGGATGGGAATATAAGGACAATGAGTTCAAGAAATGTTGTGCAGAAAATGAAATTAAAATAGAGAAGAATGTTCGAAAGACACCTCAACAGAATGGCATTGCAGAACGCATGAATAGAACTTTGAATGAACGTGCTAGAAGTATGAGGATACATGCCGGATTACCAAAGATGTTTTGGGTAGATGCAGTTAACATTGTAGCATATCTGATTAACCGTGGTCCATCTGTTCCATTGGATAGAGAGTTACCAGAAAAAGCTTGAAGCGGTAAAGAGGTAAATATGTTCCATTGGATGGAGAGTTACAAAACCTCTTTTTGAGGGTATTTGGCTGTGTTTCATATGTGCATATAGATTTTGCTGATAGAAGTAAACTTGATCCAAAATCTGTTAAATGTACTTTTATTGGGTATGGCATTGATCAAATTGGTTATTGGGTTTGGGATGATAAAAATCTTAAAATAATTTGAAGTAGAGATGTTATATTTAATAAGAAAGTAATGTACAAAGATAGGGATAAGTCTGCATTTGAATTTGTTACTTGTCATAAGCATATTGAGTTAGAGGAGATTAGTGAGAGTGATTTGAATAGTAAGATTTAGAATAATCTTGAAAATCTTATTCCACAAGCTGAGCCAAATACTCCTACTCCTAAGTTGACACAGTCAGAAAGAGAGTCTAAACATACACAGCGTTGGTCTTTATCTTTACATTATTTGTTGTTGTTTCATGGGGGTGAACCCGAAAGTTATGATGAGGCTTTGTAGGTTGATGATTCAATTAAGTAGGAGTTAGCTATGCAGGATGAAATGGATTCACTCATGGCAAACCAGACATGGAAGTTGACTGAATTACTAGTGGGTAAGAAAGCTTTACATAGCAAGTGGGTTTATAGGGTCAAACAGGAACATGATGGGAGTAAACGCTACAAGGCCAGATTGGTTGCAAAGGATTTCAGCAAAAGGAAGGGCTTTACTACACTAAAATTTTCTCTCCAGTTGTGAAGTTGACCATTATCAAATTGGTGCTGGGAATTGTGGCTACTGAAGATTTGCATCTTGAGCAGATGGATGTGATTTATATAAAGCAACCACAAAGTTTCTTGGCACGTGGCAATGAGGAGTTTGTAGGCAAACTTCGAAAAAGCTTGTATGGTTTGAAACAGGCCCCAAGATAGTGGTATAAGAAGTTTGATGGGTTTATGTATAGTAGCGGTTTTACAAGATATTAAGTAGATCATTGCTGTTATTTCAAGAGGTTTAACAAAAGTTATATTATTTTGCTCTTATATGTTGATGATATGCTTATCGCAGGATCAAGCGTTGAAAAGATGAAAAGATTGAAGAAACTTTTGTCCAACCAATTTGAGATAAAGGATCTTAGAGTTGTAAACAAAATCTTTGGTATGAGGATTCACAGGGACAAGGCAAATGGTACTTTGAAGTTGTCACAGGCTAAGTATGTTAAGAAAGTTCTCAAGAGGTTTAGCATGGATGGTGCAAAACCAGTGAGCACTGTATTGGCTAGCCACTTTAGACTTACCAAAGACCAGTCTTCGAAGACTGAAGAAGAGTAGGCTTACATGGAATGTGTTCCGTATGCTTCAGCTATCAGTAGCATAATGTATGTTATGATTTGTACTAGACCAGACGTTGTACATGCAATGGAAGTGGTTAGTAGGTACATGAGTAATCCAGGCAAGCAACATTGGAAGGCAGTGAAGTGGATCTTTAGATACTTGAGTGGTACTACAAACATGATACTTTGTTTCAAACAAATCGGCATCAGGTTGCATGGTTATGTTGATGCAGATTTGGTTGGTGATATGGATAACATAAAGAGTACTACTGATTATGTTTACACATTCGGTAGTACAACAGTGAGTTGGATTTCACAGTTACAGAAGATTGTGGCCTTTTTTACAATAGATGTTGAGTATGTTGCTATTACTGAAGCTAGGAAGGAGATGACTTGGTTACAGAATTTCCTAGCAGAGTTGGGTAAGATGCAAGAGATGAGTATTTTGCATAGTGACAATCAGAGTGTTATTTATCTTGCAAAGAATCTGGCTTTTCATTCTAGGACGAAACACATTTAGTTATGATACCATTTCATTCGTTCACTTGTAGATGATGGAGTCTTGTCTCTTGAGAAGATCCAAGGAAGTAAGAATCTAGCAGATATGTTGACCAAGACAGTTACAATTGGCCTTCAAGATTGATGAAGGAAGATCGAGTTGTCGCAGCGTTCCTCTATGTGATGAAGATGATGAAGAGCTTGTGTTATCAAGTTCCAAGTGGGAGATTGTTGGATTGGTGAATCCTGATAAGTACTGTTTACTCAACTCTACTATTCACTCCAACACTGGGTCCAATAGGGGGTTTTGGGGGGGGGGGCTCCCCTCAAAGGGGAGGGAGGTCTAAGGGGGCGCCTCTTTTAGGTTAAGAGAGTTGTATTTTAGGAAGGAGGTGCCTCTTTCGTAATTCCCATGTTGCTTTCATGCAACCCTAATTCTATACTTATAAATAGATGAGAGGGTGCCTCTTTTAGGTTAAGCGAGTTGTATTTGTATTTTTTTTTTTTTTTCTGATTATAGTAAAAACCGTAGCAGCCATGGACGTAGCCCTATTTTTGGGTGAACCACGTAAATCCTTGTGTTCTTTTGTCTGTGATGTGTTTGATTCTTTTTTTCTTCCTTGTTTTTTATTTCTTGTCTCATCGATCTTAGTTAGGAAGGGTTAATTCGTAACAAAACAAGAAGTCTCAGAAGTTTTGCAGAGTTACAGTGAAAATACTGGGAGTATGAATTCTACGCTCGAGTGACAACTTTGCCGCTCGAGCGGTCCCACCTGCAAAACAGCCAATTACTGGGAGCTAAAGATCTCCACTCGAGCAACCAAATGACTGCTCTAGCAGCCCGAAAAACTTAACTGTGACATTACAAATCGCCAATATTTTTATCATACATAACAATCATCTCTTCAATCTCTTGATATTGCTTATTTAGAAAAATAATATAATCACCAGGATCTTTTAATTATATGAGAATGTCTAGGAGGTTGCAATACATGTTCAACTTATATCAATAGATTAAATAGATACTTCAAGTTCTACTTGCACTCTCACTTTCTCTATGTGAAAATGAACGGACCAATTTATTATAATAGACACAAGTATAAAGGAAGATATATTTGAGATTTAAATTGTTCACCACACTACAAAAAATTTGCTTTTTTGCGATGGTAAAATACCATCGCAAATACCCAAAACGCCATCTCAAAAGCTTTTTTGCGACGACAGATGGCTTTTAGCGATGGTAAGAGGGGGGTCGCAACAAAGGGGGTTGCTAAAGGCCTTTAGCGACGATGAGACGCCATTGCAAAATATAGGCAACGGCAAAAATGCCTTTTAGCGACGGCAAAATACTATCGCCATTAATGTGTAGAAATTTGAAGTTTTTGAGACGGCACTAAAATACCGTCGCTAAAATGGTTATTTGTGACGGCAAAAATACCGTCGCTAAAATATTTATTTGAGACCGCAAATATACTGTCGCTAAAATGGTTATTTGCGACGGTAAAAATACTGTCGCTAAAATAGTTATTTGCGACGGCAAACATGTTGTCTCTAAAATATTATTTGCGACGGTTAAAAATACCGTCGCTAAAGGCCTTTTGTTTCAACTAATTAATAATGCCAATATCTTTGGTGACGGCTATACTACCGTCGCAAAAAACCTAGTTCTAATTGTTTTGAGACAGCGTGGTGCCATTTCAAAAAAAAAAAAATTGCAATAAAATTACTAAAAATATGAAAATTACCTGTATTAAATGAAAATAACTAAAAAAAAAAAAACTGATAATTATAGAATAATATAAAAATTCTTGTATATAAATAAAAATTCATCCATAATTAAAGTATTCTTCCATTCATAACAACACATCATCAAAATTATCCCACCATATAATGTTGCGTAATGCATACATAATGTTGTTCACAAATCTAAATAACGTAAATCAAAAATAAAAGTTTTCGTCATGATTCTTTCGTGGGTTACAAAAACAAAAGTTTGTCGCAATCTTCACACGCCTACATTCCATAAGAAGCAAACTGCTACTCAGGAAATATCTGAAAATAAAAAATAAAAATAATTAATGACAATATAATTATGTATTAATATTTTAATTACAAAAAAACATAAAAAATTAACTACTATATAATTACAAAGATAGATAGTTAAGTAAATAATTTTGGCTAGACAAAAATTCGACCCTAACTCCCAAATCGGGAACCTGATTCGAGCCCTGTCTTCTCCCATAAGTCTCTCGTGCCTAGGCGGTCGTGTGTGCCAAGTTTCGTGCTAAACCGACCCCTTTTGGTGATTTTGGGGCGACAACACCTCGAATTCAAGTTTCTTAAGGAACTAGTTTGCCTAGAGTGATATCCGACTCTAACTCCCAAATCGGGAACCCGATTTGAGTCTTGTCTTCTCCCACAAGTCTCTCGTGCCTAGGCAGTCGTGTGTGCCAAGTTTCGTGCTAAACTGACCCCTTTTGGTGATTTTGGGGTGTCAACACCTCGAATTCAAGTTTCTTAAGGAACTAGTTTGCCTAGAGTGATATCCGACTCTAATTCCCAAACTGGGAACCCGATTCGAGTCCCGTCTTCTCCCACAAGTCTCTTGTGCCTAGGCGGTCGTGTGTGCCAAGTTTCGTGACAATCCGACCCCATTTGGTGATTTTGGGACGTCAACACCTCGAATTCAAGTTTCATAAAGAACTAGTTTGCCTAGACCGAAATACGGCTCTAACTCCCAAACCGGGAACCCGATTGGAGTCCCATCTTCTTCTACAAGTCTCTCGTGCCTAGGTGGTCATGTGTGCCAAGTTTCGTGCCAATCCGACCCCGTTTGGTGATTTTGGGGCGTCAACACCTCGAATTCAAGTTTCTTAAGGAACAAGTTTGCCTAGACCGAAATATGGCTCTAACTCCCAAACCGGGAACCCGATTGGAGTCCCGTTTTCTCCCACAAGTCTTTCGTGCCTAGGTAGTCATGTGTGACAAGTTTCGTGCTAATCCGACCCCGTTTGGTGATTTTGGGGCGTCAACACCTCGAATTCAAGTTTCTTAAGGAACTAGTTTGCCTAGACTGAAATATCGCTCTAACTCCCAAACCGGGAACCCGATTGGAGTCCCGTCTCCTCCCACAAGTCTCTCATGCCTAGGCAGTCGTGTGTGCCAAGTTTCGTGCCAATCCGACCCCGTTTGGTGATTTTGGGGCGTCAACACCTCGAATTCAAGTTTCTTAAGGAACTAGTTTGCCTAGACCGAAATACAGCTCTAAATCCTAAACCGGGAACCCGATTCGAGTCCCGTCTTCTCCCACAAGTCTCTCGTGCCTAGGCGGTCGTGTGTGCCAAGTTTCGTGCTAAACCGACCCCTTTTGGTGATTTTGGGACGTTAACACCTTGAATTCAAGTTTCTTAATGAACTAGTTTGCGTAGGGTGAAATCCGTCTCTAACGCCTAATCCGGGAACCCAATTGGAGTCCCGTCTTCTCCCACAAGTCAAAGAATGCAAAGATACATTTTAGCTTAGAATGTAAAGATACATTTTATACCTGATCTTCTGGTGGTGGTGTATATGGATTCTCGTCTTCTGCAGATTCCCTAAATGCTCGGTGGCCACTCGATGCATCAAGAGCCTATGATAATCAATGCATAATGTGTTAATCATATTCGAATTTTATACATAATGTTGTGTAAAAATTTAACTATCAAACAATTTAATTTATATCGAACCTGTCTGTTGGGATCCACACTTGCCCCCTGTGACACAAAGGCCATCATCTCAGCTCTCAGCTACTGTAAATGTGTAAAGAACTCTACTCGCAGCTCCTCCCTTAACTCATCCCTTAGCTCCGCACGAACCTGCTGGGTGATCTGAACAATAGTCGATGGCTGGGGTGCTGACTGTGATGGTCCAGCACCATCTTTATACACTGCTCTCCGAGGCACAGTTCTCCCGTATGTGCGACAACATCCATGATTGTCTCCAACCATATTGTCCCCAATGTCTAAATTAGCCAATGTTTCATTCTCTCGATTACCATGCAGAGATACGTAAGATTCCCTATGATTAATCCAATGTTTGTACTTTTTTAAAAAACCATTCAAAATCAGATGCTCCCGTACACTCTCTTGCACAAGATGGTATTGATTCTCACATTTTCTACACGGACAACTAATCATCGAACCTTCAACCCTATTGGTGTGGGCAAACACAAGGAATTGACCAATCCCATTAATGTATTCCCTTGACATCCTATTTGGCAAATCAATCCAACTTTTATCCATCATCTGTACTTCCTTCATACGTGTTTCCCACTATTAATTTGCTTCAGGCAAACTTACTGGGAGATATACATCTCACATGCAAAACAAATATGCCCTAGAAAAAAATATAATTACAACAAATGTAAGAGTCATAATGAGATGTAAGCGTAAAAATATAATTACAAGACATAATATCACATATTAATTATCCTAAGGGAAGATGGGATTGGTGGGCTTCGAATCCCGATTAGTGAGGAAACAACCAAGGGCCTGAGCTATTGGACCAAATGCTATCCTCAGATAGTTCGTAGTTGGTTTACAATATGTTCATCAATTTGAAACTAACCAATGTTAGACAGGTCACAGTAAATTTTTTAGACATCAAACCCTTTAATCTGCACATGCCTAACTCTGTAGCATCTCTCAAACAATGAATTAAAATTGGTTCTGGAATAGTCATTTAAGCAGGAGACTTAGCTTAGTTTGAACTTGGCAGAAAAAATAGAAAGTGAATGTCATTCTTTCTTTAAGAAGCCATAGATCCACACATGATATATGTGAAGGAGAAAATGAAAGAGATGTAAAGAAACAGATGGGGTAAGGAAAAAGAAGAATTACCTACCTCTGTATCAAGGTTAGAGGAAGAAAATGAGGAGCAACTGGATGAAGTTACGTGTAAAGGATGTGCTTCTGTTGCAATAGGATATAAGCTCTCTATCATTAAAGATTTTCCTGCATTAATAAATTAAATGTACAATAGAGCTATTTTTTCTTTTCTTTTCTTTTCTTTTCATTATGGCTTTTTATCAAACATGTTTAATTCATTAGTTAGTATAACTCAGTCAGCAAGTCATGAGTAGTTTTATGTCAACAAACTATTCACTTTAGCAAAAGGGAAATGACCAAAAAAAAAAGAGTAAAAGATACAGCACTTGTATTCCACTTTCATAATGATAACTCACTTCACTTTGCCTAGATTTCTACTCACTCAGTTGGTAAATAAATAAATATATATACACTCTAACATAGGCTGTGTTTTGATTTTGGATTTGTAAAAAAAATTGTGAACGTAAAAAAAGGAAATCAAAATGAAATAGAAACTGTGTTTTAAAAAAAACTGAAAACAGAAATCGAAAACACAGCCAAACACACTGCCCTGTTAATCTTTTTACAAATCTAAGATCCAAACACAAAAAAAGTTCCTGGTTGTAAGGAGTAATTCCACTCGTCATTGGTTAATGTACTGCACCAACTGAAATAAGAAGATTTTTGCAACAAACACAAATAAAGGACATGATTTCATGACATCAAAAAGCAAAAGCAGCCCAGAACAATTTTTGGGATTCAACTATGTAACTAGAGACAGAAGTATCGAGAACTAAAATTACCTCCAAACCAGGCACAAAATAGATCTTGAGGGGCATTTTTACTTTATTTTAATTTCTGCCTAACTAAAACAAAAAAAATCAAATAATCACGAGTTGGTCCTTAATGACAAGCACAACCAGAGACATATCGCTTAAGATTCTAAACCAAATAATCAAACAACATGAGTTGAAGACAATTAATCAAATTGCATTGAATAGAAAAACCCAAATGAACAAGGATGAGCTATATAATATATTACCTCTAAAACCATGGTGTGTGAGGTGGGACTCTTAAGAGAAAGAAATGGATGATAATGATAATGATGATCACTGAATGAATTTCCGAAAGTGGGAATCAATTGAGATTTGCAAAGACAAATTGAAGAATGGGAGGACTCCAAATTCTTAAAACAAAATGAAATGGATGAAGAATGGAAATGATTGAAGAATGGAAACAACTGGTGGGGGATTTCATCGACTCAAATGTCTCGGTGTTGAAGAATGAATTGCCTCTAGCACTCACTTTCCAAGCCTTGAGCATTTAGTGTTAGAAGAATGTTATAGTCTCAAGGAGATCCCATCTGATTTCGGGGATATCCTTGTGCTACAGATAATTGAAGTAAACTTTTGTCTCTGTTTCACTAAGGAATCTGCTAGGAAAATTAAGGCAAGGCAAGATCACAATGGAAACAATTGGCTGAAGATCTTGATCAACAATCAATAATTCTTTGGGATGACATATGAGTCAATGCATTAATACAATTCATAAAATATGTCCTTTGTTCATTTTAATATATATGTTTCCTTGTTATCAAGCTAAGTCATTTAAAATGATTAGTTGAAGAACCTCATGAAAAGGCTAACTTAAATATGATTTGTTTTGACAGGATACTGAATATAACCTATCCTCTGTATAATCATTTAACCACGTATATTTTTATATATTTATGAGGAGTTAATATGTATTCTAACAACGAAAGATATTAAGTAATTTTAATTAGTTATATGAAACTAGCAACAACTATACATTGTGCTGACAAGGTTGAGACTGCAGCCACAACTCAGGTTGTAGTCCTTCCTAATAAAACAGAGGAAGCTTAGTGTGTATGGATTGTATAGGTGTGTATGTACTAAGCACGTGTGAGTTGGTCCCAAAGTGGGAATTAAATTGAAGAATGGAAAGGATTGAAGGTGGTGGAACTCACCCTTAAAATGTTCACAGTCGTTCACAGTCTTGCCTCGTCACTCGTCGTTCGTAGTTGTTCACCCTCGTTCTTGCCTTGTCACTCGTTGTTCACAGTCGTTCGTCACTCGTCGTTCACAGTTGCTGCCTCGTCACTTTGGCGAAGGTCGTCATTCACCCTCGTCACTCTGCGAATGCCGTCGTTCACCCTCCTTCACTCCAACACTGAATGATTTTGATTTGAGGATTTTGGGGATTCTGGGATTTACGTTCTAATAGTTGGATCAATGGATTGGGATTTTGGGGATTTTGGTTTGGTGATTTTAGGGATTTTGATTTGAGGATTTTGGGGATTTTAGCATGACCGCGAATGGGAGAAATGAGCAGGATGTGAAATATTTATTTTTTTGCAACGACATATATACTACCTTCGCAAATGATACATCATTAACAAATTAAAACGACGTCGTTTTACAAATATTTTTTTGCGACAGGCTTCTGTCGTCACAGATGGTTCACCATTCGCGACAGTAACCTTTTACCGTCGCTAAATAATACTTTTTGCGATGGTATACTGTGTGTCGCAAATTCTCCTGCATTTTTCTTTTACAATCATTAGCGACGGAGGTAATCCCCGTCGCAAAAGGCCATTTTTCTCGATGGTAGATAAACACCGTCGCAAAATACTTCTTTGGCAACAACAACTATAGTGCGTCACAAAAAAATCATTTTTTGCAAGGGCAGTTACCCCGTCGCAAAAGCCTCCGTGTTATTTGCCAGGTTTTCTTGTAGTGCCAATCTAAAAATTTCACATTTTAAGCTTAAAAGATTCTCAAAATCAAGATAATAAAATTATTGACAACTTACGAAGTAACAACAAATAGCTATAAGTTCTATTTTAATGTCAAAAGCATCATAAAATTTTTTCTTCTGCATAATCCCAAACTCAAAAGTTATTTTAAATCTTCTACTAGTCCACAATTCAAAAGTGTTTTAAAAATATTTTTAACTTAGTACCATATGTAAAGTATACACAAGTATACATACTAATTAAAAATATTTTATCACAAAAACACTCATATAATTTAAACATGTTAACATATTAGAGTCCAATTACGATGCTCAAGTGCTCAACTTTCTTTCGAAGTTACAAGCGTAATATATTTAAATTGATTCCACAATTTTGTAAAAAATTAATAAGAGATTTCGTACATTAACCAAAATTATCATATTTACTATAATATCCACCTTGAATTAATAATTTTAAAATATTTATCGGTGTGTTTTTCAACATAAATGAGATAGACAAATGCATAACATCAATACTCATTTATAAAATTAATAGAATAATTTCTCCTACACACTTTATGATAATTATCATCCAAGTCAAAATAAAAATCTATTTCAATTATTATTGTTTTTATTTTATTTATTACCAAAATTAAAAATAATAACCATGACATTTAAATTTTATCTGATGGACAGTATAAAAACAATATTCTTTAAAATAGTATTTGTACTAACTTAAATAATATGACCAGAAAATAAAGCAATTTAAGAAACAAATAAGGAGATTCTAGAAGTAGGAAGAACGTCATAAGTTGCAAAATTCCAAAAACTTTTTCTTACTTGAATTAATAATATGTAAAGAGATTTGAGGAATATCTTGAAAAACCATTCAAGAGAGATAAACAATTTGTTAAAAACAAAAATATTATATAGAGCATTGTAAAGTATGATGTAGATTTTCTTATAAGAAATCATCTACTGAATATTTTAAAACTCTATTTCCTTAAATGGTTAACATTGAATATAATTTCAATCTTTTATACTATATTGAGATGTTAATATGAAGGGTCAAGAAGGCGCATTCTCAAGTATGTCAATATCTAAATTAATTAGTCTTAAAGCTAACTCAATATCTTTTAATTGATTCATAATCAAAATTTAATAGAGTAAATTTGATTATCATAAAAATATCTCCCTTCATTACCTTCAATTCAATGTAATATCAATTAATTATATATGGACAATAATAATATCATCACCACAAATAATGTTCTCAATTTTTTAAAAATGTATCACTTCTAGACTGAATATATAGAAAGTACTTTAATATCTCAAACTTTCAATGATACATAGGCAATTCCTATAATTCCACAAAATCATGCTGGGAATAAACTTTAGCAATATTCTTAGATGTACTAGAATGTATCACTATATAAATAGTTTTGGGCTGAATATATAGGACACAATCAACATCTTTAAACTTCAATATAATCTTAATTAATTATACATGGGCAATAATTATAATCTCACAACAATGGGTTGCGAATAAACTTTAACAATATTTTCAGATATTTCAGAATGTATCATCATATAAATACCTTTGGGCTAAATACATAAGATACATTATAACACCTATAATCAACTAATAAGAATGATTTATCAAAAATTATCTCCTTTGGGCAGATAAATTCTTTCAAAATCAATAAAATTTCCTTTACTAGTGACTTACACTACCTCTAAAATTAACACAGACAATTAACCCCCTTTGGATAGGTAATTGAGTGATATAATATTAGAAGAGCTTCCCAGATCCTTATTGGCAAATCACTTTAAATCTCAATAAGCTAACCACTTCAGCAATATCACCCATATTGATTAAAAAATCTTTCAACTAGGACTATATCAAATAATAAATATTTGTTCATTTTTAAAACTTTATTTAACAAATATGAGATTACATATGATTGTCAAGTTTTGTTGTTGCATACTAGCAAATCACGAATTTAATTAGGCATGAATTGTCATATAATGACAAATGAAAATTAACATAATATTGAATTATTGCATTACATTATCATGTAAATTAAAATATGATTACCCACAATTAAACAACCGTTTAATTCTATCAAGCAATAAATATATGTCCAATTAAATAAATATTACCTCATCAATTTGTTTAGACTTATAAACAATATACCACTGGAAAAATATGCACCACCCATATCAAAATTAAAAATAGAATAAGACCATCACCGAAAAATCACAAAACACACAGTAGCATCACTTGTTTACAGTCCAAACATGGGACAAAACATAACTATAATATTATATAATATCACAACTTCTATCAAATATGAACAACCAAACAAGGTCTTGTTTATGTCTAGTTTACTTAAAACTCCGAGATTCGACTTTTATTATTTTTTTTATTTTTTACTTTAACATTATGATTCCGAAGCAATTCTCAACACTAAACAGTATGTATATGTAAGAACATTAAAAAGGTTTGGTCACCTATTACTAGGAACAACGTTTCAATAACAAAAAATTTAATTTATTCCTTCTCATTGTATAAAAAAAATTTACTGAAATAATCTATCATGATTTTGATCCTACTATAAACTTGCTCTGATACCACATGTAAGATTATAAGATCTATATATTAGAAATCAAAACATTATGAATATAATTAACTACTAAAATAGAAACTTAGATACATACTATTTAATTCCGCCATTGTCTTGAGTTTTGCTTCCTTGAAAGAAGATGGTATTCATAATCAGAAAACCTTAGCACCAGCTCTTTCCCTTCTTCTCCTAATCTTTATGTTGTCTTTTCAATGGGATTGACAACCCTTTATTCCACATATATATAGACATATGTAAACTCTAATAGGATAGGAGAGGGGACTGGCTCAAAATAAAACAATTACTGGGCCTCCCATTAAGGAACCCAAATAACTTAAAACAGGCCTTACACCTCCATATCACATATCCACATATAACATAATAAACACACTAAGATGGACCATGGCCCAAAACTTTATGGATCACAATAATAATTTTGGGCTCATACTAGTCAATCTGTCTGAATCACTTTCAATCCGTTGTTCACAAACCAAACAAAATATAGTCAGTAGCAACCTAATAAAGAACAAATTCTTACACTTTATGCTATGGTTGCAAGAGAGAGCGAGAGGTGCATATAGTCAATAACGAAATGGGTTGTTGTGACAAAGGATCATTATATCTACATTTCCCTCTTCCCTCTTTGTCTTTCGTCTTGCTATGTTACTGTGAGAACACTCGTATAGACATGAGGAAGACAAAGGGAGAAGAGAGCATTGTCGTGAGGGAAAGAGGGAAGGAGAAAGAGAAGAGACAGAGAGGAGGGTTTGATTTCATTGTTGGAAGGAAGAAAGAGAAAGGAAGGTGCCAATGGTGGGGAAGAAGAGACCGAAGGACACCTCTAAGATTGGCATCGCCATGGATCTAGTGAATTTGCCTTCGGTGGTTGAAGGTATTGAAGTTGGAGGTTGGTGGCAATAAAGAGTTTGAGGAAAAAGGGGGAGAAGGTTGAAATTGGGTGTAATAGAGGGGCAACACAGAGGTAAAGGAGATGAAGATGGGGTAATTATCAAATAGAATGAGGTGCATGATAAGGTTGTATGAGGAAGTGAACAAAGGGTCATCTTGTCTTTTCACACTCAAATAACAGGATAATATGGTCATTTTGTATAGGCAAATAATGTCGTTTGTGCAAAATTGACGGAATTTGAAAATCTTGATACTGTCAGTTAAAGTAAAAGAGATTTCTGCAATTACTAAAATTACAAGAGAGGTCCTTGTATTTGTCAAAAATTTCAAGAAAGATAAATGTAATTTACCTGATATTAAATTATCAAACAAGAATACCACTTCATAAGTTATCTTAGACTATCGGTCAAATCATAAAGATAGAAATACAAAAAGGACATTTGCATTACACCTCTTACACTCTCTTACTCAAGACATAAATAAATAAATAAATTAAGTCCTTAACTAAATTATTTTCACTGCAAATGTTAGGAACATTGTTATGAATTTTAAATAAAATTTATAATAAAAAAATTATAAAGTGCTCCAATTACATTTTTCTACCTTGCCCTCAAATAGGCTTGCCTGAAGAACTCAGGTATCTGTCCCCAAATGGTTTGATTTTGGTCAACACTAATTATAAAGAGAGCAAAACTTCCACTAGGAAGCATAGTGTAATTCGTAATGTACTTCCAGAAATAAAGATATATTTGGAATATGATTTGGGGGGTCAGTGGCTTAGGGAAGTGTCTTCCAAAACAAATTATCTGCTTTGGAGCAAGAGGACTCCCAAGAGGCCTGTAGTTTCATGCGATAGACAAACTATAAGCCAATGAATCCTCAAAGAAGGACGGGTGCCATTTTACACTACATTGGAATTAATGAAAGTTTAGGGGTCGTTGATCCATGTAGGGGACAGTTTAGCCGTTGAATACTCAACAGGTTGCACATTGATAAAATGTGCAGAATTGATGTAAAATGCAATAGCAACAAAAATAGCAACACAACTTTCAGTTGATCAATTTGCTATTATAGATCAGTAGGTTCCGAGAAAAGGGGAAAAGCATGTCAAGTAGAATGTGAATGTTTTGTTCATCATGTCACACTCTTTTTGTTTTCCCAGTCAAGCTCAAGGTGAGAAAAAAATGCACATTCGGCAGACTAACAGACGTACAAAATGTTTTCTTTCCAAGCAATTCAAGAACATTGCCCATCAACCAAATTAATTAGTCATAAAATGGCTTTGAATTTGTCCAGAATATAAGCTAGATTTGTTCCTTCTTCCTATTTATGCACACATCTTTTGGAAAATGAAGTTTGAATGGTAACCCACTAATTGATGTTCTCTTGTTTTACTTGAATCATGAGAAACTCACATACTCTCACAAAGTATTTATCTTCTTCCCATTCACTACAAAACTTGAGAATGTTTGAATTAAAACTATGGGAAATCTAATACTGCTCAATACATTCATGAAGTTCTATATATTCGGTGGCAATGATGATGGATGAACTTGAAGAAAGAAAGTTTGACCAAATTAAGCAGAAATAACCATAACTAGCTTGTAAGATTTACTAGTGAAATTTGTACAAGACTTTTAAGTAGGAATGGTTTGAATAGGGAATTTTACAAAGCCTTCATGGTATGTTTGGACAGCTTTCTTCCATTGTATTGCAATGTTTCTAGAGTAAATCAAAATCCTAAAACTTATTCGGTCCAAGAAAAAAAAAAGAAGAGAAAGAGTTGGAAAAAATTTAAACAATTAACTGTAATTTGTTTGTAGTCTACTTTCTTTATCTTGGTCCTGATAAAGCTAATGGAAATGAAGGAGTAGCAGCACCAATGTCATCTTTTTGGTGACTAGCAATTGTGTGACGCCTCGAAATAAATACAATAACTAGCCTACAATATTAATCGAACAACAATTCAAGATGAAACAATTATCTTTCATTAACTTCCACTTTCTTATACAACAGTGCAACATATACGGATATACATTCACAATCTAACCCTGAATCTATAGCATATGTTACATGATGAAGAATGTAAAATGAAAGATAAACAATTAAGAGAATGCCCTAAAGACTTACAACTTTCCAAGCCAGTACTTGGTTACAACAAAATGGATTTAAATCCAGTACATTTAACGGCCCTTCACTTGTACAAAACAAATACACAATTAAACAAAAATGAAGCTCTTGCTCTAAGTCCTCATAAGCTATTGCCTTGGCGGAGGCATATCACCAGCACCTGAAAATGTTTTTCTTATATAGGGTGAGCCAAAGCCCAGTAGAAATAATCCAACACAATATATAAATCTTAACAAAGGTATAAGGTGAATGCATATTCAATGCTTGTGCCAAAGTATTTTATTTCTTCTTTCTCATGATCATATGATACTGGATTAATATCACAGTTATCAATCATGTCCTTTACATTAGAAAATAGGGCAGTGAATCATACTTAGGAAATTCCAAAACAAATCCAACCTTTCTTAGAAATTTCTTCCGGAGGAAACCGTAAAACGGGACCCATGTAAACGTAGGTTATACAAGCACTACTATTGCCATTTCATGAAAATTTCGCCTGCGGGATCGACACCCATATACGCACGCAGTTTTCGGGACTTTTACCTTGGAAACTTCGGCCAACTTATTTCAATGTACAACATTCAATTCTCGGATTTACCCCTTTTTCTCAAAATGATGCACATTTCCAAAGTATAAATATGAAACAATGCTCAATGTAAATGAATGAGAAAATAGTTTCAATTCTCCCAATTCTCATGCAATTTCTACAACAATCATAGCTATCCTCCACCAATAGCCCAAAACAAATATCTCTAATAAATAGAAAATTTTAATAACAATATACGTTATTATCATTTCCAAGACGTGAGTGATATTACAAAACTGACATCATTCTTCAATATTTTTCCAACACATGTCAAACCCATGGTTTTAGAGCAAAATCTCATTTTCTTTCAAAATCATTTTTGAGTAGAGAATGATATCATTTCAATTACATGAAACCCCGCATCATTTCTATTATCTTTACAAGATCAACATTTGATATTTCTAAGGAAAAATCCCTTTTTTCTTTACAAATCATTTCCAAAGGTGAAAACCCATTACATCATCATAGATCAACAATAAACACTTTTCTACAAGCATTTCCAACAAACCATTTGAAAACCCCACTTTTTGATTTCCAACCAAAATCTCCAAAAATCACAATATTGTTTTAGAAATAACAAATACCTAAGTTAAAATTCATAAAAAGGTGCGGAGAATCCCTACCTCAAACTTAGAAGAGGAAGAATGAAGAAAGCCTAAAAAGTCGACGGAGAGGAAACAACGATTTGCTCCGATCAAAATGAAGCTCTCAACAAGCTCTACACTTAACCTCAAAGGAGCAAGGTGAGGATATGACGCCCCAAAAATCGAGAACATCAGAGAATATATTAACAAATAAATACAGGGTTTATCTAAAGTTACAAGAGTATAAAATGTTACTAATGAGTCCTTTGGATAATAACCAAGCAAGATCTTAGGAAGGTCGGAGGAGTCAATATAGCTTCCCTTCAAAGTCCAACCACCTTAGATAGCAAAGCTACCCCTTTGACAGATCTTAACAAGATATTAACACAAGGTCTGCATAATTTGATGAGACAATTAGGAATAGGTAATATAAAAGATATGTATAGATATATAATAATTACAAAATCAAGTCTTAAATACAACATGAGATCTCTCACTTATAATCTCAAAGCACGTTTACAAACTAGTTACTAATCTTCCTAGGGTAGCTGTACGTCCTCAAATGTTTCAGCTTTGCCTTCGATTGGTCTAACAGTCTTCAATACTTGGCATGAAATGCCACGAGCTTTGAATGCCCAGTAAATGCACACATACCTTGTCCCTTTTTCCCAATCCAATACACCATCATATTTATAGCAAGCAAGTAGTGAAGCATGATATTCAAGGCAATAACAGCAATTTCAATGATAGAGGAAAGGAACATGTCATTCAAATAGATAACAAGGTTATAATGTTAGTGGTTAGTATTCTAGAAATCCCCCAAAGAGATTTCATCCTCCCAACCACAAGAATTGGACACTGGACTATTCGGAACTCCCCATTTTGTTGCTTTGTTGCAAAACTAACCTCAGATGCCTACCAACGGTTATATACCGCGTAGCGCCAACCGCAGGGCCTCAAAAGGGATGGCGAAAAGAAAAAGGTTTTATCACCTTGAATCCAACCTTATCCTTCCAAAAAAAAGTTTTATCCTCCTGAATATCTCATCCGGACCCAACCTTATCTCACCAATCAAACCATCGCAAAAAGTCCGAATACGTCAGTTCCATTCTAGGGTTTACGCGATCGCTTGCGCAAGACTTAACCTTCAATTAGGGAGCACATCCCATTAATCCATACATAACATGTTATGATCTCTTCATTATTCAAGTGATCGAAAACCCAATACCATCCCAATTAAGTTTTCTGTTGAGTTAGATGTCTTAAATTAAAGTTAGAATAACTTAACAAGATAGTAATATCCACATAAGGATGAGCATCATCAATTGAAGAAGATAAGGAACATAACCATAACACATTCAATATCATACCAAGACATGATCACATACAAATAAGCATATTCATGAACACAAGAGCATAAAACACCCATGCAAAACTAAATTTTCAAATTAGTACCAATTAAAGATTAAAATCAAAAGGGCTATTTCAAAATTTTCCCAAAACTCAGCCTTCCGAAGGTTCGTAGAGAACTTAATCTTGTTTTCAAAACATGTTTCGGAAATGGAATAGGTTTTCTAGATTTTTAGTTATTTAAGAAATGCTCCAGTGATGTCCAGATTCGTCGATCATTATGAAAATTTGATTTTCTTACAAACCGCTCACTCTTTTTCAATGAAACCAATTTTCCTTGAAAGATAACTTCTTAAGGAAGATTTTGACATAAACCCTAGGTCCAGAAGATTTTTATACATTTTCTACAATTTTCACAAGTTGGCTGTAAAATAGATTTTTCTGGCATAGTTCTTGAAATAAGAAAGTTGGTGAGTAAAGAGGTCAACTTGGGAAAATTTTCCACTTATCTTGTGATGAAAACATGATAAATAATATGTATTAAACTCAAAACTTTAAGGTGCAGGTGTGCCTTTGGAAATTTTGAGAGATTTGATATAGAAAAATGTAGTCTTATACCGATTAAGAGAAATACAAGAAGGGTAGAATCAAGGCTCAAATTCTTTCATTTTTAACACAAAAGTACCATCAAAACATATCTAAAATGAATTTTTAAAACTTCTAAGAGCATGAATTTGAATGGAAAAATAAGAGAGAGTTGTGTTGTGCCTTACTTGATTGCCTAGTGAAATGTTTGCACAATTTTCTCCTCTTTTCCTCTCCTCCACTACCAAAGTTCACTCTCTTCCTCTTATTTCTTTCTCTCAACTGAATGTGTAGGTGTGTGAGTGTATGAGATGTGTAACATGTGGAGGGTGGTGGTGTTTTTATAAAAATTGGTGTAAAAGGTCCAAAATGCCCATTGGTTGGAATGGAATGGAATTGAGATCTATTTAGTTGAAATGTAATGGAATGAGTGATCATTAGGGAGCCTAATCATGTATTAAGGCATGATCTAGTTAGGGTTAGGATTAAGTAGAACCAAGATAATTACAAGTATAAGACAACTTTCCTTGAATTATGGTACCAAGGTCAAATTTTCTTCCATGAATCATGCAATGTTGTTTCCAAAAGTACACTACAAGTGTATATGCTAGGGTGGCTGGCCATGTGATATAGATTTGAGGGTCTTTTCTCATTTATTTATATATATACATATTGTAGATATTTTAAAAAATGATTATAATATTGGTGGTGTGCTTTTATATGTATAAAGAATGATTTGGGCTCAAGATGTAATCAAAATAAACTGTGTAGGTTTGGAATTGATTAAAATATCTATTTCAAGTGTCATATTAATTAAAATAATGTTAGGAAAAATAATTTGGTTCGAATGATCTTGTTTTGAATTAAAGGACACACAACTAAATGAAAATGATAAAAATCGAAAATTAGGATTTTAAGCTACTAATCTAAAATTTGAGAGTTTAATAATTAATACTAGAGTGTTAAAAATCATTTCTAAGTTAACGAGATCAATTAGGGTTTGTATGGATTCATCCGTGATACGTTTTCAATTCTAAGGTTAATTTTGCACATAAACAGGGAACTAAAGGCTTTATTATAATAACTCAAAAGTAAGAGTCTTACTAGCATTTACAAAATTTTGGGGTCTCATAGAGGAGATGCTTCCAAGTGAGTAGATCTAAAAATCTTTGAGCGAAAAAGTGAGTTTAGAGAGAGAAAAGAGGGACTCATGGTTTAGAGAGGGAAAAGAGAAGAAAAAGTGAAAAAAGGGTAAGTGATGGCCCTATTTATAGTGCTAGGTTAAAGTAGAATAAGGTCCCAAAGTCAGCCCAAAAAAACAAGTCAAGATCCCCAAGAAGTAGGGCCCAAAACCAAACTAAAATCTGGAAAAAAAAAAAAAAAAAAAAACTCGCAGGGGTCGACCTTTCAGGAAGAAATGACAATATTGGCAGCAGACAAGGTGTCGACCCTTGGAGCAGAGGTGTCGACACTAAATTTCAGCAACCAAAACCCAAATCTACTATATACAAGGGTCGACCCTTCCCAGACTAGTGTCGACTCTTGAGGCCAACAACAAAACACAAGTGTTGTCACCACCAAGGCTGGTGTTGATCCTAAATTTCAGTAGCTATTCCAAGAACATAGCAGCAAAATGGTGTTGACCCTTCCAACATTGGTGTCAACCCTTGAAGCTTAACAAAACAAAGATAAGAGGGTAGTGTCAACCGCAACAAGGGCGGTGTCGACTCCCGAGGCCAAAACCAAATATGAAGAGAAAAGAACGACCATCACGAATATGGTTTTCTGGATTCAAAAGCAATAAATAGATCAGGTCTAAGCCCAAATCGCTATAAATTGTGATTGCTCTTGGCACCACAGGAGTTGTGAAGCTACAATACAAATTGCTTTCAACATCTAAAGAACCCTCCAAGACCTTAACTACCACCGACATGGAAAGTCTCCTGGAAAAATCACTTTGTAGACACCACACAGCAACCCTCATCATCTCCACAACTTCTGCTCTATGTGTCTGCATGTCATCATTGTATTTATCAACAATATCCAAAAGTCATTCTTCTTCCGCTTTCCTCTTAAACAAATCTAGTAAATGCATATCTTTATCAAGCTAAGAGTCATCCAAATTTTTGCGCCCACCTAACATTTCCAAGACCACCACACCAAAGTTATAAACATCTACTTTCTCGGTGATAATTGAGCTCAACCATTCTGGAGCCAAATAACCAGGTGTTTCCCTCATCATTTTTACAATTCGGCTTTGGTCCTTATCAATTAGTTTTGACAATCCAAAATCAAAAATTTTCGCATTGAAGTATTCATCTAAGAGGATGTTTTGGGGTTTGATATCCAAGTGAAATATTTTTTGCTTGCATTCCTCATAGAGATAGGTTAGTCCCTTGGTTATATCCATAATGATCTTTCTTCTAGATTGCCATCCAAGAGTGAGCTCTTGGTGCCTTTGAAAGATCCATGTATCCAAGGATCTATTGAACATGTACTCATAAACTAGAAACCGGTATGATTTTTCAACACAAAATCCAATTAATCTCACGAAATTGACATGGTAAATGCTGCCTATTGTCTCAACTTCAGCTAAGAATGACTTCTTAACTTGACCAAAACCATTGAGGAGCTTCACTGCTACTTTGGTGCCATCTTTTCAAAAACTGTCCCAAATCCTTCTTCCCCAAGCTTATTATTGAAATTGCTTCTCATGGCTCTCAAGTCTTCATAAGAGAATTTGGTAGGCATACTTGGAACTTGCTCCACATTGAACTCATCAAGCTCCTCAGATTCTCCTTTATTTCTAAAAAGGTAAAGGCAAGAGGTAACCATAAAAAATACAAAAAAAAAAAATATCCGAGACTGGATCTTAATATAATTGTGGCATGCTTTGATTTCTTTTGAGTCAGAGATTTCTACACTTTAAGAAATACAGTAACATTATCAAACTTGCCCTCGTTGTTTCTAAGAGAAAATACTTCCGACAATAATAAGCAACCTAACTTCCAATTGTAGAGCAAAAGCTCATATGCAAATGTAGCCGCTTTGCAAGAGCAATTTCTTAAATAGCTTTTCTTGCAACCCTCTACATCTGTTTATTGAAGTAACTCTATCTGGTTACAGTAGTAACCTAAGTTTAAGTTAAAGTAACTAGTGTTCTTAAGCTCCAAAAGGCTATGATATTGTGAATGATCACAAGAAAATGGGTGTAAAAGGAGGGAATCCAAGGTTGGGTTACCTAAAATTTATTTTCTTGAAAGTGTATATTTCACTGTTGGCTTCGTCGGGACAGTCGCACTGTCCTTCGGAACAAATACCTGTAACATGTCCAGAGGGTACCCGTGCGCGTTAAATAGTTCGGACCCTCGATCTCTTTGATCTAATCTCATGAGTGCTGCAATGTGAAACATATATGAGAGTCTAGATTTGGCAACTTTTAGAAAATCCATTTTATTGCAAAACCTTTTGCCAAAAATGGACTGCATCATCAGATCTCAGAGTCGCCACCTAATATTTTGGGAAATTAGGAAACCCATGACTCATGCCAAGGCCACTGTTCGTCATAACCAAAGTTGTCTCGATTCAGAACCTTAGGTATGAGAAGGGAAGGTCATTAATTGAGCACCCCCGCTCACCCGATCAAAAGATCGGCCTTTACTAACCATGATATGAATTTTAAATTCTTTATATGTTCATGTTCTGATTATTTAATAAATCCTAAAATTTACTATGTAAAGCATATAAGTATAGACTATGTCACCCACTTTGGAACAACTTGATTTCATGTAGTTTTGAAAGAGTTTTGAAGATGTACAACCCAAATAAATTGAGTTTACTAACATGAAAATCAACATTATTCCAAATTAAGCAACACAACCTCCATCCACTGGCATTCATAGAGTTATATCACAGAAGCAAATAGCCTCATGGTAGAATACTAAACAAAGTAAAAAAAACACACACAAACGGGATGCTAAAGCATAAAAACTTACATGTTTGACATCCCACGAACAAGCTACAAAACAAAGTTAGTAAAACATGCATGATCTTATATACAAAATCCTAATGAAATTCACTCATGAGATGGAACTAATCTACTGGTCAAGTGTAGCAGTCGTTCATAGATGGCCTAGAGATTTCACAACCAATCAACATGGACAAGTTAAAACAAAAGTACCATCCTTGAGAGACTCGCTGGGCTGAAAACCCAGAAGGGCGACTCAGGCAAAAATTAGAGTACAAAAAAAAAATCAAAAATAAAATAAAATAATAATAATAAATAAAAACCAAAAAAAGAAAAAAAAAATGAAAAAATGAAAAGCTCGCAAGGTTGAAAACTCGAAAGGGCAGCTTTGGCAAAAGTTAGAGCACAAAAGGAGAGTGTCAATACCCGAGTGAACCTTAGCTGGGACTACGTTGGCCTGATTCCTATCTTTGGGATACGTAGGTAGCTTCATCTTGAAGTTCGGCCCTAATAATTTTTCAACTCATTCATCTCGTCTATGTTTGATTGGTGTATCTTTAGTCGACTTGGTTGTCCTATTCTTGTTTTCTTGGTTTGTCTTTGGTCTACTCGGTTCAGTTGGTTTGATTCCGCTCGGCTTTATTCGATTCAGATCGGCTTGGTTCGGTTATCACTATTGATTTTTGGTTCGAGGCTATGCATCCCAATGGTTGATTCTATGTCGGTTGGGTAGTGACCAGTTGCAAAAATAGGTTTTGATTATTGTGAATGAAGTTGACTAATTTTTCTTGAAAATTATTCCATTTTTGCAAAACCAGACCATTCTTTGGATTTAAAAAGGGAAAATTTTCAGTGCTCATAACTTAGCTTACATGATTTCAAAACAAAAAATGGAATAAGTATGCTAATCCAACTCTCATGTTGATCAAAACATTTTTACAAAAAATCAAGAGAAAAAAAGAGTCAAGGCAATGAACTAGGGGCATAATCGAGTCAGAGATTCTGTCTTCTCCACTGCTCGAGTCAACCAGTCAGTGTATTCATACCAATCAGGGTATTCATACCAGTCAATGTATATAAGTGTGTTCCTTTCATACCAATCAGTGTATTCATACCAGTCAGTGTATATAAGTGTGTTTGGATTGTTTTCCTTCGTTTTTCTTTCGTTAAGTTATTCTTTGAGTTAGGTCAATATATCCAATTCAGAGTTCAAAATTCAATCAGTCTCAAATTCAATTAAACAAAATTATTTTCAAACTTAAAGTGATATGCCAGTTACGCCATTAATGTGCAAACGCGAAACTTTTTTTATTGCAGTTAGGGAAGGACATCCCCAATTACAGAGACTCAAAAAAAAAAAAACCAGAAAAAAAAGAGAGCTGAAGCTCTACTTGCCCACTCCAAAAAGAAGAAGAAAAAAACCATACATACAAAAAAAAAAAAAGAAAAGAAAAACAACAAGCCCAGAAAAACAAAAGAAAAAAGAAAAAAAAAAAGAAAAAAGAGATCTCTTGTTTTGTTTCCAATGCCGACCGCGTGCCGACTTCACTTACTCAGCTTTCCCGCCGAGCTTTTCCTCCTTTTGTCGTCTTGGGTGACCCTCGAAGGCCCTGCCCCAGCGCTTCCGCCGAGAGAGTCGACTCCTCGTCGACTGTCAAAGGCGAAGTAAGAAGGCGCTCCAAATTGGGCCATGGAGATGGCTTGTCGTTTTAGCTCCTTGTTCTCGGCCTTCAGTGCACAAATCTCTGCTTGCGCATCTTTGTACATGCGCTAGAGTAGGGAGAGTTGGACGTTGACCTGGTGTACCTTAGTTGTCCTATTTTGCAGTCGGTGAGCCAATTTGGTGACCGCAGTCACCGTCTCCATGCAGGACTGCAGTGTGTAGTGATTAGCTTCTATGCCAGATTGAGTTGCCATGATTTGCTCAGTTGACATTATAGGAAGGTTAGGAAGAGGAATGATGGGAAGAATGGGAGTAGGGGCACTCGGCCCGAACCAGAAGAGTTTATGGGATCATTTAGGTCCGGAAACAGAGTGAGGGGACAGGATAAGAAAGCCATGGATGTGTGGTGAGAGGTGTAAAAGAAATGAGACTCAGAGAAAAATAGTAGAGAGCAGACTGAGTTTTGGGTAGCCTTTCTCCTCTGCTCAGTCTCTCTTTGTTCTGTCAGAACTCTCTCGACGAAGAAGGGGATGTGAGAAGGATGAAGAAGAAATAGAAAAGAATGAAGAAGAAGACGCAGAAGACTGATTAAGAAAAAGGCTGAAGAGAAGAAGACAAAGAGGGAGAGAGCCAAGGCGAGCATCATTCGAGGCTTGTTTTTGTCAGCTAGTGACGCAAAAGCAGGCCGCGTGTCAGACGAGGTTATCAAAAAAGAGAGAGACGCGGGAGAGTTATGTATGCATATATGTATATATATTGTATAGCTATGTAATATATATATATATATATATATATATTTGTTCAAACATTTGGTCACAAGAGTGGCTTGGGTTAGGATTGAAAGGCTGAGCTCGAGGTCAGGGGTTCGAACCCCACATCGAGTGTTTCTTTGTTTTGTTTTTGTTTTGGTTTTATGTATATATGTCTTGTATACCTATATATATTTGTTTGAATTGTTTCTGTCACGAGAGTGGCTTGGGTTCAGTGGTTTGGCCCAGTGGTTGAAGAATGAGAGGCTAAGCCTGAGGTCAAGGGTTCGAACCCCACATCGAGTGTTTCTTTGTTTTGTTTTGATTTTGTGTATATATGTCTCGTATAAGTATATATATTTGTTTGCATATCTTGTCATAAGAGTGGCGTGGCTCAGTGGTTGAGGACTCGGAGGCCAAGTTTGAGATTAGAGGGTCGAAACCCCGTGTCCATGCATTTTGTGATTTTTCGTTTTGCTTGTTTTGCGTACATGCGTTGACATCAGCAAATGGAATATGCCTTCTCAGTAGCGGCATCTTCCTGCTGACGGCCGCAAGAGGAATATTCCCCACCTGTATATATACTGTATATGTCCGTGTATAGGTTCGTATATATTTGTGTCATATATACTGTATATATCTGTGTATATGTCTGTATTTTGTCTGTATGTAAATATATGTGTGTATTTATATGTAAATATCTGTGTGTATTATCTTGGTTGTGTTTGCAATAAGTTCTTAGAAGACCAACTGCGACGGTGAATACTATAGTTCGAATGGCGATGCCTAGAATGCAAAGGTTTAGAATTTCCAAGACTAAAGTCTGGTCTAAATACCCAGTGGTGTATCCTCGGCTTGAAATCTGTATGGCAGCCCCATATATTAAGGTAGCTTGTATGCACCTCAATTCTAGATACTGAACCAACCTAGTCTGTCACCCCGTTGGAGAATAGGGAAAGTTGTAAATATGATTAGGAAGTAAAGCGGCATCCGTGGCCATTCCATCGGTTAAAAAAACAGCAGGTGCTCTTGTCTATTCACACCACCCAAATCGGTTAAAAACAGCAGGTGCGCCTGTCTGTTCACACCACTCAAATTGGTTAAAAACAACGGGTGCGCCTGTCTGTTCACACTACCCAATCGGTTAAAAACAACAGGTGCGCCTGGTGGTCTTTTTCGGGTCTAAAAGACCTTAAATCCTTTGAAGGTGCAATTCCTTTGGTGTTTGTTGTGCCCGAACGACTTCAAGGGTCTAGGAGACCTTAAATCCTCTAAAGGTGCAATTCCTTTGGTGTTTGTCGTGCCTAAACGACTATAGGCGGTCTGGTATAGCCACTTACCTATGTTTGCAATGAGTTCCTAGGAGACCAACTGCGTTGGTGGAAACTAGAGTTCGAATGGCTAAGGCCTAGAACGCAAAAGGTTTGGAATTTCTGAGACTAAAGTCTGGTTTAAATACCCAGGGGTGTATCCCTCGCTTGAAATCTGTATGGTAGCCCCATAGGTTGAGGTAGCGTGTATGCGCTTTAATTCTGGATACTAAATCAACTTACTCTGTCACCCCGTTGGATAATAGGGAAAATTGTGAATATGATCTGGAAAAAAAAGCAGCATCAGTGGTTTCTACATGTAAAGGTTACCCCTTGTCAGCTACTTATCCTCTCGCGTGAGACGTGTTTGGATTTATTCAAAATTTATCCTCTCGTGTGAAACGCATTTGGATTTATTCGTTTCCTACTTATCTTCTCGCGTGAGACGCGTTTGGATTCGTTCACTACTTATTCTCTCGCGTGAGACACGTTTGGATTCGTTCACTACTTATCCTCTCCCATGAGACGAGTTTGGATCTCAAGTTCACTATACTCCTCTCGCGTGAGACGCGTTTGGATCTCAAGTTCGCTATACTCCTCTCGTGTGAGACGTGTTTGGATCTCAAGTTCACATTCCTCCTCTCAAGTGAGACGCATTTGGATCTCAAGTTCACATTCCTCCTCTGGCGTGAGACGCGTTTGGATCTCAAGTTCACTATACTTCTCTTGCGTGAGATGCATTTGGATCTCAAGTTCACTATACTCCTCTCGCATGAGACGCGTTTGGATCTCAAGTTCATATTCTTCCTCTCGCGTGAGATGCGTTCGGATCTCAAGTTCACTATACTCCTCTCGCATGAGACGCGTTTGAATCTCAAGTTCACTATACTCCTCTCGCGTGAGACATATTTGGATCTCAAGTTCACATTCCTCCTCTCGCGTGAGACGCGTTTAGATCTCAAGTGCACTTTCCTTCTCTTATGTGAGACGCATTTGGATCTCAAGTTCACTATACTCCACTCACGTGAAACGCATTTGGATCTCAAGTTCACTATTCCTCCTCTCGCGTGAGACGCGTTTGGATCTCAAGTTCACTTTCCTCCTCTCGTGTAAGACGCGTTTGGATCTCAAGTTCACTATTCTTCCTCTCGCGTGAGACGCGTTTGGATCTGAAGTTCACTTTCCTCCTCTCGCATGAGACACGTTTGGATCTCAAGTTCACTATTCCTCCTCTCGCGTGAAGCGCGTTTGGATCTCAAGTTCACTATTCTTCCTCTCGCGTGAGACACATTTGGATCTCAAGTTCACTATTCCTTCTCTCGCGTAAGATGCGTTTGGATCTCAAGTTCACTATACTCCTCTCGCATGAGATGCGTTTGGATATCAAGTTCACTATACTCCTATCGCGTGAGACACGTTAGAATTGTAAATCAGTTAAAAATAACAGATGTGCTTGTTTGTTTACACCATCTTTCTTCCTTTCGTGTGAGACGTGTTAGGTTGTTGATTTACTCGGGTTTGCCTAGCGTATAAGTCCAATTCCCAAAATCTCCTTGCATATCATTAGCATCTTGCCCCTAAACAACGCTGGTTTGATTCCTTACAAAGGGATACGTAGGCAACCTTCGGGTTCAACCACATGCATTACATTTTGTTTAACTGCCCAAGTCTTACGGCCTCGTCAAAAGGGTCGTCTTCGGGCTTTGACATTCATTCACGTCATGAAATGACTTTGAGCTTTGTCAAAGAGGGGCAACTATAGACACCTCATTTTGACCAGCCCTAAGACTCGGGCGCTTTCTGTTGATTACCTGATGATGACAATTAGAATGTGTTTCTTACAGAATCCTCAACAAGAAAAATGAAATTTGAGCTTTAATCCCAACCTTTACGCATTTTTTGGCCAAACTATTTTAGACATTAAAAACCTCTTTTCAAAATAATTTTTTTAAATGTTTCTACGATGTTCCAAGACTCTCATTTCGATTAAAATATTACACTTTTCAGTAAACTGAGTAAGGACAAAGTGAAAATAAATGGAAGGGAGGTGAACTCTTTGAAAAAATATTTAAAAACATCTTCTTTATAGGTTTAGATTTGAAGGAAATAGGAGGGGATGAAAGAAAACTAGTCTAGGAAAAGAATGAGCATCAAATCATTAAGAAGGAAATGAACAGCCTTTAATAAATTAGGCATAGCTCTTTGTACACTTGGACTTTAAAGGTGAGGCCATAACCATTGAAAAGTAGACTTCTGGGGCTTCAATTTAGACCCAAAAACCACCTAAAACCAAGTCCATATAATGGAGATATACCCATTTGAAATTGGGCTTAAGAACAGATTTTGTTGACCTGGACCCGAGGGAAATAAACAGCCTTCACTAAATTAGGTATATCTCTTTGTACACTTGGAATTTAATTGTTAGGCCATAACCATTGGCAAGTAGACTTCTGGGGCTTTAATTTAGACCCAAGAACCACCTAAAACCAAGTCCATATAAGGGGGATATGCTTATTTGAAATTGGGCTTAAGAGCATATTTTGTTGACCTGGGCCCGAGGGAAATGAACAACTTTCACTAAATTAGGCATATCTCTTTGTACACTTGGAATTTAATTGTAAGGCCACCACCATTGGAAATTAGACTTCTAGGGCTTCAATTTAGACCTAAGAACCACCTAAACCCAAGTCCAAATGAGGGAGATATGTCCGTTAAAAGTTAGGCTTAATAGCAAATTTTGCTAACTCGGCCCAAAACAGCAGCAGCCCCGTTTTTCTTGTTATAGTTTGGTTAGGACACCCCATTGAGCCATTTTTTGATCCATTCAAGTGCACTCACTCATCCCCCAACATCCCCACTCATCATCATCCACTTTCATAATTACACTCCACCATCTCCATTTACTATCTACTTTCATGATCACATCCCATCATCCCCACTCACCATCTACTTTCATAATTACACCCCACCATCCCCACTCACTACCTACTTTCATAATCACATCCCACTATCCCCACTCACTATCTACTTTCATAATCACATCCCACCATCTCAAGTCATAATTCATTTTCCTAAAGCACGCACCACCATCACCATTCATCATTCACCTCCATTATACATTGTCCCCCATTAACTCCACTTTGTCTTCCACCATTGCCCACTTGCATTGGCTATATAATGAGAGCTCTAGTCTTGAATTGGGGGAGGATTTTGAAGAAGACAATGATAGGGAGAGAATGCTAAAATTGTGTTAGAATTTGAGAGAAAAGAAGTCTTAAAAACAAGAGAGTTGTTTTGCCAAACTAGTAAAGTTACATAGCCTCTTACATCTCATCTCCCCTTGTCAAAAATCACTCACACTTTTTCAAAATCGTCATTTTAAGCTCAAATTCCAAGCTTTTGAATTGAGGATTAAGATCATAACTCACAACCTTGAGGGTGATAAAGAGGAAGTTTGAAAATCAAGAAATTCAATCTTTCTTTGCAAGGTGAATTTTCAATTCTTTCATTTTTCTTGCATGTTTTATCTTATATTTATTTTCTTATGTTAGTTTCATATTATGTTCTATCTTATATTTATTTTCTTATTTTAGTTTCATATTACTTTTGTTGTAATCTTGCATATTCTATCCTATATTTATTTTCTTGTTTTAGTTTTGTAGTAGTTATGTTATTTGTTTTCTTATTTTAGTTTCACATTAGTTTTGTTGTAATCTTGCATGTTCTATTTTATATTTGTTTTCTCGTTTGAGGTCCATGTTAGTGTTGTTGTAATCTTACATATTCTATCTTATATTTGTTTTCTTGTTTTAGGTTCATGTTAGTTTTGTTGTAAGCTTGCATATTCTATCCTATATGTATTTTTTTGTTTTAGTTTTGTAGTAGTTATGTTCTTTGTTTTCTTATTTTAGTTTCGCATTAGTTTTGTTGTAATTTTGCATGTTCTATCTTAGATTTGTTTTCTTGTTTTAGGTCCATGTTAGTGTTGTTGTAATTTTGCATGTTCTATCTTATATTTGTTTTCTTGTTTTAGGTTCATGTTAGTTTTGTTGTAATTTTGCATGTTCTATCTTAATATTTGTTTTCTTATTTTAGTTTCATAGTAGTTGTGTAGTAATCTTGGATTTCCTAGCTTAAAGTTATCCTCTTATATTAGTTTCATATTAGTTTTGTTGCAATCTTACATGTTCTATCTTATATTTGCTTTCTTAATTTAGGTTCATGTTAGTTTTGTTATAATTTTGCACTTTCTATTTTTGTTTTCTTGTTTTAATCTAAACGGTAGTAGTTAGTCAAGCTAGCTACATATTTCTTATTTGTTCCTTTTCTTGGTTTTGCAACAAGACAGGTTTTGCTAGGCCTAGTTGGCCGGCTGGCCTATTTGGTCAGTCAGTTAGCTTCTTTTGGACAAGACGGTATTGTCTTCCGATGTTAACCAACTTCTGGTGGTTTCCAAGGCATATGAAGCTTTTTCTTTTATTTATTTTATTTTGAGTGTTTTGTGAGGTTTTTTTTATTTATTTTGTTGTAATATTTTCCTCATCCCTCTCTAATTTGGTTTGTAATTATTCCTTCAAGTGTTGTAATAATTCCCCGCCCCGCTTCTTTTTATCCCGTTCTTTTACTCGCCTTCTTTATTTGTGAATAAGCATCATATTTTGTTTTTCGTTATATCCATGCTTTGCATCCATATTTCATGCATCTTGATTCGGCTAAGTTTGCATTTGTGGATTTAATCAATTCTTATGTGATTATGTGCGCTACCTAATGCTCTTGAGATGATTCACATGTCGTATCTTAGAAGTCGAAGCTTTAGTTACATCTCATGAATGAATTGCATTAGGATTTTGTATATAAGATCATGCATGTTTTACTAACTTTGTTTTGTAGCTTGTTTGCGGGATGTCAAACATGTAAGTTTTTATACTTTAGCATTCCATTTGTGTGTGTTTTTCTTACTATGTTTAGCATTTTATCATGAGGCTATTTGCTTGTGTGATATAACTCTATGAATGCCGGTAGATGGAGGTTGTGTTGCTTAATTTGGAATAATGTTGATTTTCATGTTAGTAAACTCAATTTATTTGGGTTGTACATCTTCAAAACTCTTTCAAAACTATATGACATAGTCTATACTTGTATGTTTCATATAGTAAATTTTAGGATTTATTAAATAATCAGAACATGAACATATAAAGAAATTAAAATTCATATCATGGTTAGTAAATGTTGATCTTTTGATCGGGTGAGCAGGGGTGCTCAATTAAAGACCTTCCCTTCTCATATCTAAGGTTTCGAACCGAGACAACTTTGGTTATGACAAACAGTGGCTTTGGCACGAGTCATGGGTTTCCTAATTTTCCAAAATATTAGGTGGCAACTCTGAGATCTAATGACACAGTCCATTTCTAGGAAAAGGTTTTGCAATAAAATAGATTTTCTAAAAGTTGCCAAATCTGGACTCTCATCTATGTTTCACATTACAGCACTCGTGAGACTAGATCAAAGAGATCGAGGGTCCGAACTGTTTAACGTGCACGGGTACCCTCCGGGCATGTTACAGTTTCTGGTGACTTTGCTGGGAATTTTATGAAACCTTGACTCGAACTCTATGATATGACTTTTATTTTCAATTATATGTTTATTGCATTGCATGATTGGTACACTTAAAGTCCCTACGTTGCCCAGATACTAGTGGGAGCACAAGCACACTTTTTGTGACACTACACGTATCTCTACGTTACTTTGGAGGCCTTGTGTTATAATCTTTTGAGATCTGAAAGTTCTCAGACTTTGAAGAGAAACTGTATTGACTCTTCTGATTTCCTAAGATCTTCATTGGTTATGACCCAAATGACTCTTTGGTAATGTCACCTTGACTTGAACCCGTAGAGTAGAGCCAATCTTGTGCATATAATGAGCCATAGTACCTTTCAAAATTAGGATAGGATGCTCTCCTATTTCTAGGATGTATGATACTGCTTGTTTGAATAGTGAAACCCTAGAGCATTTCAAAAGCTAGGACAAAGTAACCCTCCCCCCCATTGGGGTGTTTGTTCTCTTTCTGGCTATGTGCATTGTATGGGATCGATACCAGAAATCTTAAATTCAGATGTGTGGTTCAGGCATTTCAGTTTGTGGCGTTGAGTTCAATATATCAGCATGAGTTAGCAGTAATCAGTGATCAGTTAAGTCGAAACGCTACTAAAATTCTGATTGTGCCCAGATTTGTTTCCGAAGACAATGTTCTAAAATTTCAAGGAAGACTTTGTGTACCAGATTGTTCTGAATTGAGAAAGCGTATCATGACCGAAGCTTATAACTCCAAATTTGCTATGCATCAAAGGAAAACGAAAATATACAAAGATTTGAAACATAATTTATGGTGGCCTAGCTTAAAAAAGTATATTACTAACTTTGTAGCTAGATGTTTACATTACCAACAAGTGAAATCCAAACATCAATGACCCGCTGGATTACTTTAGCCGCTTCCAATATCAGAATGGAAATGGGAGCACATTACAATGAATTTTATTATTGGATGGCCTTGCTCCTCCTGAGGTATGGATTCTATTTGGGTTATTGTTGATCGTTTAACTAAGTCTGCTCACTTTTTTCCTGTGAAGACTTTTTATAATGCAGACAAATTAGCTAACATTTATGTGAATGGGATTGTGAGATTGCACGGCGTGCCAGTAGCTATTGTATCCGATAGAGATCCTAAGTTCACTTCAAGATTCTAGTAGAGTTTGTAACAAGCTTTGGGGACTGAATTGAGATTAAGTAGTGCTCGTAGACAGATGGACAATCAGAAAGAACGATACAGACCTTGGAAGAGATGCTCAGAATGTGTGTATTGGATTTCCAAGGAAATTGGGAACCTATTTGCCCTTGGCCGAGTTTTTGTACAACAACAGCTATCACTCAAGTATTAGAATGGTTCCTTATGAATTGTTGTATGGTAGAAAATGCAGATCTTCGATTTGCTGGGGCAAAGTAGGCGATAAACCGTTGTTGGGACTGGAGCTTGTGCAAGAAACAACTGAGAAAGTGAAACTGATTCAACAACGTTTTGAAAACTACTCAAAATTAACAAAAGAGTTATGCGGATGTCTAGAGGAGAGAGAGGGAATATGAAGTCGGTGACCATGTGTTTATCAAAGTGACTCCAATGAAAGGGCAAACTTGATTTGGGTTTAAAAGAAAATTGGCCCCACGTTATATTGGGCTGTTTGAAATTATTGAGAAAATCAATCTTGTGACGTACCGAGTGGCCTTACCTCTAGTTATGGAAAATATGCATAATGTTTTTCATGTTTTGATGCTTTGGGAATATCTACGAGATCCACTCCATGTGATTGAACCGACACATGTACTTCTAAAAGATGATTACACATATGAAGAACGACCAATCCAGATTGAGGAAAAGGGAAATTCTATTAGTGAAAGTAGATTGGCAAAATCATGGAGGGACGTATGCAACTTGGGAAACTGAAAAGGATATGATGAAGAGATACCCTAAATTGTTCCCTCTAGACCCGATATTATTCCAGAATTGAGGTAATTCAAGTTTTGAGGACCAAACTCTTTAAGGGGGGAAGACTGTAACAACCTCGACCTGTGATTAGCGTATGATTTTTGATTAAGAACGCCTAATACGTGATTAAGATGAAATTCTACGTCAATTGCATGTGTTATATGTTATTTGCATTTATCTATCTGTTGTAGGAAGATCTGTTGGTGGTTCTGTTTCATTATGCGAATTGAAGACCTTATCAAAATCTAATCACGAAATTGACTTGGTTTATGTGTTATTTGGAATTTTTAGAACATTATGATAGGTTCAATCGAAATTCGATTCGAAACCAAATAATTAGAATAAAATAAATATAAGTATTTAATCTAAGCAAGAATTAATTAATTCCATTTATGGTACCTATATAAGCTCAATGTTGTCTCATACCATCACTATACACACACTTCATCATCCTTTTGTCATCAAAATGTGAGAAGAGAGGAAGAGATTGAAGCTTAAGGAAGAAATGGGGGAAAAGAGAGAGAGAGAGAGAGAGAGAGAGAGAGAGATGGGATTGCTAGTCAATCGGAAGACATTAGAAGAGTTGTGCAAGAAATTCCTAGAATTCAAAGAATTGGGAACTCTAAGTAAGAATTGTATTCCTAAAGTTTGTATTCAAGACATTAGTGTGAGAATTCTAGAAATTAAAGTGTTTAAACATAAGAATTGAGCTAGAAATGAAGGAATTTAAGTCATACCATGCATGCATGCATATTTTCTTACATTTTAAGCTTAATTTTCAAAAATTCTCACATGTATATAGCAATTGTACCTTAATTTTGGGAATTCATCATGTTTTCCATCATTTTACCTTATTTGAGCATGATTTGGAGGCTTTGAATTCAATTCATTATATGCATGTTATGCTTTCAAAGTTTCAAATTGAATTTTGGACAATTGATTTACTTTTAGGCCTTGATTTTGCAAAATAATCCTTAATTCTTGATGTTTTACAAGTTTATATATGCTTTCTCAAGTTTTGAGCCCAAAGGATGCGTTTTAAATCTTTGAAAATGAGTTTTGCATCTTGAACATCAATCTGGAAATTTTTGAATTCTGCATCACCACTCGAGCGACCACTCTTTGTTGTGCACTTTCGCTTGAGCGACTAAAAGTTGGCTCGAGCAGAAAAGTCATGCTCCCAGTACTTTTGCAAACATGAGCCTCCGTAGGAGCGAGGTAAACTGCGCTTGAGCGACCGTACCTATTTTTGAATCTTGGCTCGAGCATAAAATGAGAGCTCCCAGAAGTTTTACAGAATTTTACAGTCCGCTCAAGCGACTAAAGTTGTGCTCGAGTAAATACCCTATTTTCAAAAATTTGACTAAGTGTTGCAACACATATTTTGGCATCCTCATTGCATCTTAGGCATTCCTAAGCCTTAATTAAGACATAATATTGAGGATAAGAGTTAGAAACGCACTAAGATAGAAAAGAAACAAATTAAGTGATTTTAGAATGTATGTTTCAATGTGTATCCGCTATGTGTTCGTGTAGGTCACGCATCTTAGCTGCTTAGTTTGTTTAATTCGTTTGATCTACTATTGGAGCCATTTGTGAGTAATAACTCTGTAAAGTTATAGTTGACTTTAATTATTTTCCGATGATATGAAATAATCAATTTTCTGAAATGCTATGTTTTATATGAATGAATGATTGTCCGAGCTTCTGAAATATACTCGTGGCATCCTTACCATCATATGATATGCGTCCCTTTATGGGTCATCAGAATTCCTTTATGGCAGTCTCTATGTGGGTCATCGAAAACGTATCTGTGTACATGAGTCATTGGAATGCCTTTATGGCCTTCCCTTTATGGGTCATCGGAATGCCTTTATGGCTGTTCCTTTATAGGTCATCGGATTTTTTAACATGGATGTACCATGTATGATCATGTGAATTATATGAACTTTGAACATAAATATGAATATGTATTTGTTTCTGAATATGAATGTGAATTCTAAATCTGTTATAGACATCATTCATTGAAACCTTTACTCTGTTATTATTCACTAGGCTCCAACTCACTGTATTATTAATGTATCCCGGTGATCAGGTGCGTGACCAAGCCTAAGATGTTGCTTGGAGGTCAGTTTTGTCCAGCCAACCACAGTGCCTCTCGTGGAGGTTCTGAAACCTGCTTATGGTCAATCTTTTGTGATCCAAAATTTCATTTAAGTTTTCTTTTGTTTTATTTGTATGTTGGGCTAAGACCCATTTTGGTTATCTGTAAGTGAAGTGATGTAAGACAGTTGCTTATATGACGTCACGTTTATGTATATAAGTTTTAAATTTTCTATTCCATGTATGTCTACACAGCTCTATGGACGTCATATATTTATATTTGCTTCCGTTGGCCCCTGTATTTTATTTAATTCGTTCAGAGGCATTCAGTAATCCTAGGATTATTAGCCAGTTACGACGCTAAACCTATAAGGGCGAGTTTGGGTCATGACAAATTTCACTTCCATTTTTAACTCTCATAGTTTCTCTGCAAACCCTAGTCCCAAACTGGCAATTCACTCCCCAGCATTCCTAATTTCTACAAAAATCAGAGAACCCTAAACAATGCCATTCATATCAGAGGCTGCGAGTGCCATAAAAGCATATTTGGATTCCAAGACCAGTCTTCAGAGTCGATGCTATTGGGTTGGAGCTCTCCTAATCTCTTGAAATCGGCATCCCACAATAATCTCTTCCAATCCTCAGCGGTTAGGAGATGATCTTGACGTTGGACCAGTGAACCAGAGCTTTGATTTGAGTGAATATTCTTCTTTTTGGAAAGATCACAATGTTTAGGTACTGATTTGGAATTAGTTTTTCTTTGCATTTTGTTTGCATTTTCTTTTCGCATTTTTTGCATTTTTTTCATTTTCATGCAAGTTTGCTTCTAAATCAATCTCAATTTCATAATTTTCTCTGAAATCCAGAGAATCTGGATTTCTAGAGATTTTCTCTGGAAAGCCAAAGGAGATAGATAAAGAGGAGGGTGGTGGTGGTGGTGGTGGTGGTGGGTTTTGAAGGAGTGGGTTCTAGAGAAATTCATTTCATCTTTTTCAATCTAAACTCTATCTAATTTTGATAATTGGGGGGCAAGCAATTAATTTTTGTGTAGGGTTCACTTTTGAATCGACCTCCATTTCATAATTTTCTTTGAAATCTAGAGAATTTCTTTGGAAAGCCAGAGGAGAAAGATGAAGAGGAGGGTGGTGGTGGTGGGTTTTGGAGTGGGCTCTAGAGAAATTCACTTCATCCTTTTCAATCTAGGCTCTAGCCAATTTTGATAATTTGGGGCAAGTAATTAATTTTTGTGTGGGGTTCACTTCTGAATCGACCTCAATTTCATAATTTTCTCAAAAATCTAAAGAATTTCTCTAGATTTATAGAGAATTTCTCTGGAAAGCCAGATGATAGAGATGAAGAGAAAGGTGGTGGTGGTGGGTTTTGAAAGAGTGGGTTCCAGAGAAATTCTCTAGAAATCCATAGAAATTCTCTTTTCAGTGAGTCTCTCTCTATATATATGTATGTATATTGGTAGTTGTTGTTGCTTATTTGGGTATTGCACATTGTGATTCGGAAGGCAAAGAAATTTTCTGGTTTGAACCTAGAGAAATTATTGCAAAAACCAAAGAAAATCTCTAGATTGGAATCCAGAGAAATTCTTTGGCTTTTCCATAATTTATCTAGATCGAATTTTTTTTAGATCAATATTGAGGGACCTTAGACATTATGAAAATATTGAATGTCTTTTATGCTTAATACCAGGGATCCTTAAAAAAAAAAAAAATCCCCTTTCTACTATGCCCTCGTTTGACATGTAAGTTGGAGGGGCTACCAGCCTAAAATAGTTACAAAAAGACAAAATAAGTTAAAAAGTCAATATGATAAAATATCACATCCAAATCATAATCATTTCACTCTTTTCTCTCACAAAAGTTAAAAAACCATCAAAAAGCCTATCCTAAACGAAACTTTTTAGCCTCAAACTAAAATAGCCAAAAAGTTAACTTACATCCCAAATGAAACCTATGTGTTTAACTTACATTTTATAGTTAAATGTCAAATTTAATATAAATTTTCTAAAATTTATAATTTAAATTTAAAAAAATTGATAAATTACACTTATCTCCCCTGAGGTTTCTGACAATTATAAGAATCTTCTTTGTGATTTCTATAATTACATTAATCTCTCTTAGTTTTTAAACTATTATCAAGGTTCTCCCATTGTTAAGCTATTTAACAAAATTTACTTTGTCATGTTGATATCATACCAAAGAATAACAAAATTACCCATTAACTACTTTATCTATTCAAATGAGAAATTCACTCACTTCCCCTGAAGTTTTGCATATATATTATCAACAATTCATACATATTTTACCATTATTTAATAAAATTCTTAATTTTCATTCACTATTAAATAAATTTTTTTAATTGTTATGACATTATTAAATCATTTAATGCAAAAAAAAAAAAAAGAACTTAACTTTTATTAATAAAATATTTTAAAATAAATATTATCTCTAAAATTAATATCAAATAAGATTTGAAAGTACTGTTGTGTCCCAAAACGGCATCATTGTGATGTTTAAGATGCAAAACTGGTATTAAAATCATTGCTGTTAAGGAAACTTGAACCGCGTACCTTGTGAAGAGAATGAAAGTTATGAACCACTTTGCTACGAATTCTATTTGTTAACAGTAAGGACTTACATTTTAAAGCGAGCAAAATTTTGTGAAGCTGCTTTGAAATGTAGTTATTTTATTTTATTTTTATTTTTTACCGTGATTCTTAAAAGATGGTACCTTCTTTTTAGACATATTTTGGATATTTCAAAGCAGTTTCATAAAATAATTGGTATACGTAATATTTAAAGATATTTTAATAATGTAATAAATAACATATATATCCCTAATGTCATTTTAATAATGTAAAAAATACGTAATAATGGTATTTTGGATGGACATGTTGTAGTTTTTGGTATAAGTTAGGCAATTTTTTTTTTTTTTTTGGACACTCGGTCCACAAATTTAAAATTAAATTTTGTTTGGTCAAAAGTGCAATCGCTAAAATAGTTTGCCTTTTAAGGACAAATTTAGGTAAAACAACCATACTATTCATGTATGTGTATATATATATATATATGCTATATGGTAGAACACCTTGTTTGATTCTTGGATATAGAAGGTTGGATCGGTGATTATATACTATAGGCTCCATATATTCTATATTTGTAATTTTTTTTGGAGGATATAATATATAACTCGATTGTATATCCCGCAAACTGAGTCGATATACAATACCCACTCCCCCCTATTATATCATATCTCATGAAATGTGATAAGAACTAAAAATTCCCTTCTACAATAAAAAAATCCGATTATGTGTATATATAAACTTTACAATAAAAAAATTGATTGCGTAAATGAGAAGTCCGATTGTATATGACAAAAAAAAATTATGTTCATGAATTTTATTTTTTAAATTTTAAATTGAATTTTTTACATAAATAATATATATATATATAACAAAAAACGTTATTTTCTTTTTGAGATTCAAAGTTTTAATTTAATTTTTTTAATTTTAAATATAAAAAAATATATTTACAATTATACTAATTTAAAAGGTTTTGAATTTTCAAAGTTCTAATTCAAAAAATATTTACCAATTAAAAATTAAATAAACCAATGGGCCAAATAAACTATGATATGTATTTTATTTTATTTTTTAAAATTTTCCAATTAAACTATAATATGTATGTTTTATTTGTAAGAATTTAGAATACACAACTAAATTTAGAAAATTAATTTTAAAAATTTCATTCTAAATTATTTTTCTTATATATTTTAAACAAATTTATATTATTATTTAATTTTGATTATGTTATTACTTAATTGATTATTTTTTATTTAATATACATATATACTGGCAAATGATTGGATGTAATGGACATACATATATATTGCTTGTTGATGGTATAGGGACAAAATAGACATTAATATATGTTATAATTCTTTTTTTGTAAAGAATACTTCTATTAGCAACTGCTTTTCTTCTTTGGACCCCCCATATTTTTTATTTGAGAGTTACTATTAGCACCTACTTAATTTCTTTAGACCTTGCACTTCTTTGAACCCCCACCCATCTAAATGAGTTCCCTTCATTTTCTTTGAACCCCACTTTACTTTCAATTATACCCTTCATTTTTTGAATCCAACTTTTCTTCTACAATGTTTCCCCTCGCTAACTTCAAGTTCAAGAACGCCAATTCTTCGATCCAATACTCAAACTCTTCACCGGACTTCCCTTGCTCTTCCCCAACCCACTCTTCGTTGTTATTTGATCAAAATCATCCCCAAGCTTCCTTCCTTGCGTCCTTCACTTCCTAACCCCAACCTTATCATCACCATCGCCGTTTCCCTCTCTCTCTAAACTCTTCAACTCTAGATCTACCTCCTCCATCATTTTCCTCATCGATCACTACCGTGAACCGGCTCTGCAGCTTTGTCACCATCAGTGTTGAAGAGAACAACTAAATAATCTCATATTACAACCTCAAGCTTCAATTAAAACAAATAAATATATATACATAACAGAGTTTGAATAATTATGGACTTTCTTTTACAGAATCTAGTTTCAACTTATATATTATATATACACACACAGAGAAAATATATGTATATATACATACGTCAATAACAGCTCCAACCTTCCTTCACTTAATTGCAACCTCTTGCTTCCATTATCCCTATGATCAATCCAAACCCAAAATCAATTCCCCAATCACCAATCCAAATCCAAATCTTCATATCCCCAAACCCAAAGCTTGACTTCTTATCGATCACGCCAAATGATCCCTTGAACAAGAAGGAAGTCATGCTTTGGGTTTTGGGGGTATGAAGATTTGGATTTGAATTGGTGACTAGGGAATTGATTTTGGGTTTGGATTGATCATAGGGATAATGGGAGCATGAGGTTACAATTAGGTAAAGGAAGGTTGGAGCTGTTATTGATGTATGTATATATACATATATTTTCTATGTATGTGTATGTATATATATAGGTTGAAACTAGATTCTGTTAAAGAAAGTCTATAATTATTCAAACTCTATTATGTATATATATTTATTTGTTTTAATTGAAGCTTGAGGTTGCAATATGAGATTATTTTGTTGTTCTCTCTAGCAATGATGGTGATGAAGCAGCGAAGGCGGTTCACGACAATGATCGATGAGGAAGATGACAGTAAGGAGGTAGATCTAGAGCTGAAGAGTTCAAAGATAGAAAGAAATGGCGGTGGTGATGATGAGGTTGGGGTTAGGAAGAGGAGGATGTTGGCAAGGAAGCTTGGGAATGATTTTGACCGGGTAACAACAGAGAGTATGTTAGGGATGCGCAAGGGAAGTCCAGTGAAAAGTTTGAGTATTGGATCAAAGATGTTGGTGTCACGAACTTGAAGTCGACAAGGTGGGATTGCCGACGGTAGAAAACATTGCAGAAGAAAAGTTAGATTAAAAAATGAGGGGTATAATTGAAATTAAAATGGGGTTCAAAGAGAAAATGAAGGGAACTCATTTAGATGGGTGGGGGTTTCAAAGAAGTGGAGGGTCCAAAGAAATTAGGTAGGTGCTAATAGCAGCCATCTAGTTGAACAAATTGTGTAATTAAACAAGATAAATAGATTCATGATTAATCAAATTACATAATAGAATAAGAAAACATGTTGAATATTACAACCATAGAAATACACAATACAATAAAAGGTAAAGAAAACAAACCGAAGACTGTGTGATACCACAGTGTCCTTAAAACAGATTAGCCGCGTTACCATGAGTGCTGGAGGTATGTCGACTTCTATCTCTCAAGATACGACGGTCAAAACCAGCTAGTACAGAAGCACCTTTCGAATAGCTTCGGTGAACTTGATAATGGTTGCACTCTCTCTAATAAGAACCAAAAAAGGGATTAGCAAAAGAAGATAAGAAATTTTTCTTTGGTGTAAAAACCATCTCCAACTTTTTTATCTCAAAACAACATCTTCATTTTTCATCAAAAATCTCTTTTCAACTCTTCTTTTAAATTGGAGGGGAAAGGCCTCTATTTATACAAGCAGAGGAATCCCTAGTCATAAAGGCTATACATCAATAGGACCATCAGATACCATTAACCAAGGCCATCAATTCTAGCCATTAGAGCTAGAGTTACTAAGGTTGAAAACCTATGGCTATTAATATGGTCATCAGCTCTATCATCAAAAGATGAGAGTTACAAAGGTCTAAACCTCCCATGTGCTTAATATATACAAATAAATATATATATAATGATGTTTGAATAAACCAACTAGATGGGTCACACAATAGATACCAATGTTGGTTCACAACCCGATCCAAACCCAATTCTCAAACACATGCACAAGCTAAACCCAACACAATATAGTTTAGCCCAAGCTTAAGATTATGTCCAAGTCTAAGTCCAAAATCAAACCCAACACATGCACATGCACAAGCACAAGCACAAGCACAAGCACAAGTCTAGGCCCAGTCCAAACTAAGACTAAGTTCAAATCTAAGCCCAACTTTTATTGATACCCACTTTATGAGACAATTCTTATTCACACCTCAATGGTTTCGGTCCATCATTTTTATATTGTAATCTTTTCACTTGAGAGAATACAAAACCACTCAAATCCATCTTAACCGGCGGTTGGGTCCTACTTTAATTTCGAATTAAAGTTGGCGAAAAACCATTATTTTCCAACAATTCCCCACATGAATAAAATTGGCCAAATAAAGAAAACAGACAACGTTTTACAACAAAAACTCAGAGAGAGAGCCCACTGAATAATCTTGCATCAAAAAAGGTGGCTATTGGCCTTGAACCTTTCGTAGTGAAAGCCTACCGAATTTACTGGCTGACCAGTGAACGTGATGTCATGAATTGTTCCGCCGTTTGTGTAAATCGAGACAATAGACCTCACACAGGAGTTACTCCAACCATTATTCTTGTTCTCACTGGTGTGTCCGGTTTGGCCCTGGAACACTAGCCTGATTCAGTGAGTGTTTTTAAAAAATTTAGCCTTGTCATTTCTTAAAGAAGCGGCCCCACTTCGCACTCACATAAGTGACCTATATAAGGTATCTCATTATACCATAGTTGATTATCATATCACTTAGGTCATTAAAAGCATCAGCTTAACCTCCCATCCCACAAGGTATCACTGTATAAAGGAATGGGCAGGAGGATTTACCTCCATAGTGACTTATCCATTACACGCAATTAGGTTGTCCCTTTGAACCTAAATCTTGGGATGTCCAGTCAACTAGTTTGGGTTTTCCATTCCGATAACATTACTAAAGGCCTTAACCCCATTTCTCTTGACAAAGTTTCTATTAACTCTCGAGATAACCCTTTGGTTAGCAGATCTGCAATGTTGTCCTTAGACTTTACATAGTCTAGAGAGAAAATTCTGTTAGAGAGTAGTTGTTGTATGGAATTATGTCTACGACGGATATGTCTAGACTTTCCATTATACATTTGACTATGTGCCCGTCCAATCGTCGACTGGCTATCACAATGAATACAGATAACAGGCACAGGTTTCAGCCAACGTGGAATATCCTCAACGAATTGGTGAAGCCATTCAGCTTCTTTAGTTGTTAATCCAACGCAATAAACTCAGATTCTATCGTTGATCTCAATATATACGTTTGCATAGAAAATTTCCAAGACACAACTGCCCCTCCAAGGGTAAACACATAACCACTAGTGGATTTGGAGTCCTTTATATCAGATATCCAATTAGCGTCACTATATCCCTCTAGTACCGCTGGGTATTTGGTATAATGTAGCCCATAATCCCGGGTGTAGCGTAGATAACCTAACACCCGCATAAGACCTCTCTAATGAGTGGCATTTGGATTACCCGTGTATTTACTAAGCCTGCTAACAGAGTAGACTATATCCGGCCTTGTACAACTCATCAGATACATCAGACTTCCAATGACCCGAGAATATTCTAGCTGAGAGACACTCTTGCCATTATTCTTGGTCAAAAGTAGACTTACGTCTACCGGTGTTCTAGACACACTTGTATCTAGTTTACCAAATTTCTCAAGTATCTTCTCAACATAGTGAGACTGAGAAAGTACAATACCACTAGATGTTCTGGTAATCTCAATACCTAGAATGACATCTGCAAGGCCCATATCTTTCATGTCAAACTTAGAGTTTAACAATTTTTTGATAGTTCGAACCATTTCATCATTACTACTAATAATGAGTATGTCATCTACGTATAGACACAAAATGACATAACCTCTGTCAGTGTCTTTAACATATACGCACTTGTCACACTCATTGATTCTAAACCTATTTGACAACATAGCGTTATCAAACTTTTTATGCCATTGCTCAAGCGCTTGTTTCAAACCATATAATGACTTGGCAGGCTTACAGACTTTCTTATTTTTTCCTGGAGCTAAAAACCCCTCGGGTTGTTCCATGTAGATTTCTTCATCTAAATCTCCATTTAAGAAAGTTGTCTTTACATCTATCTGATGTATCTCTAGACCACGTAAAGCGGCTATCGCAATCACCATGCGAATGGATGTAATCCTTGTCACAAGTGAATACGTATCAAAGTAATCCAGGCCTTCTCTCTGTCTGTATCCTTTAATAACTAACCTAGCTTTATATTTATCAATTAACCCATCAGCTTTCGTCTTTCTTCTAAAGATCCACTTACTTCCCAAGGCCTTACTGCCTGAGGGTAGATCAACTAACTCCCAAGTATGGTTTTGTAAGATGGAGTCAATTTCACTCTTAATAGCTTCTTTCCATAAGGGACTTTCAGGTGAAGTCACGACTTCATGGAAAGTTCGAGATTTTTCCTCTAACATATAAGTCAAAAAGTCCGGGCCAAAGGACTTGGCAGTTATAGCCCTCTTGCTCCTTCTTGGCTTAAGTGGTCATCTGTTTGATCAGCTATGTGATCATTGTCATTTTCAAACTCTTTCATAGAACTCAGAATACATTTTCAAAGAAAGATTCATTTCTTGATTCCATGATAGTGTTCTTGTGTATATCTGGAATAACAGACTTAACAACGTAGGCCTATCCTAACCCTCTTGGGTTTAGGTATTCCAACATTTTGCATGACACCCCCACATTTGTAGAATTTATACAAAGGCTTTTGGCCTTTTCCAAAAATCCATACAGGGTCTTTAAACAATTCCTTGTGTCACAGTGATTATGAAACTCTCAAAATTATATCACCTGAATATCCTCAACCGAATTAGGCACCCAAACATATTTGGTTCAACCTATCATTCTGAAGCCAATAGTCTTACTATTAAGAAACACAAATCCAATGTTCAATAGTCTATTATTCAGAACTTCATACTATGGCTAGTAGTCTTATCACTAGGAATCACTAATTTATCAGCATGTGGTCAGTAGACTTTCTACTACTAGGAATCACAATGTCTTAACCTATGATCAGTAGTCCCTTTACTACTAGGAATCACAATGTCCTAACATAGGATCAATAGGCTCTTTCATCACTAGGAATCATTATGTCTTGACATATGATCAGTAGCCTCTTCACTACTAGGAACCTTCATTTCCTTCATTTCTTGACATGTGATCAGTAATCTGTTCACTACTCAATCTCATAACTGTGTAGCCAGTGGTCTAACACTTCATAGGAACCATCAGTCTATGATCAGTGATCTTGTTCTTATTAGGAGCCACCAATTTAATAATATATTTGAAATTTAAAAAATTCAAAAATATATTTATCCACCCTAAAGGGTTGTCTCATCTTTGTATTTAAGCAAAGTCACATAGCAATCATATATGCTATAATTGACACAAGGATAACATACTAATTGCCTCTGATTAATTCAGAGATATTATTATACAATCTTATGATTTCCTTTAATCACACTTGATCTCTCTAGATCTTCCTCTAAGAACCTCGCAAGGCTTAAGGTTGTCAGGTGGAACAATATTTCTGTTGTCACCTCTTGAAGCCATTTCTAAAATATCACAGCAGAATTTCATTATTCTGTTTTTCTATAAATTAAAGTTAACACTAGAAAATCTACAGTTGGAAATTTAATTTAAAATTAGTCTCACCACTTAACCTAGAATCGAATATGGTCAAGAATGTTCCCAAGAAGACTGGAGGGATCACATTGATCCCACTTAAAATCCAATTAACCTTTTGACAAAACTTTCAAGACTCTTAATCCATGGGAAACAAATTAAAATTAAGTTTTCTAGGGGATAAACCAGGTTATAACAAACCAATTCCCAAGCAAATAAACTTTGCTACCAGAATTATACCACTCATAAAAGTTAACCGGTACTCTCGGAACTAAGGCTATGATTTCTAAATAAAAATCAGAGATATTTTAGTTAATGCTAAGATTTGGTTTCTTTTCTCAAAACCACAACACTTTGGAAATAATCAGATTATAAACCAAAACACTTTGGAAATAATCAGATTATAATCAAAGATTCTCTCCAAACTTGGTTTTTCAACACTTTGGAAATAAAATAATTAAACCCAAAGACTTCCTCAAATCCCAAAGTTTTGAAACCAAATCTGTCTTAGTTGTCATTTCTGAACAAATAAGAACTATTCTTTAGCCAAGGCCAAACCCTTTGGTTTCTATTATAGAAAACTAAACTAAGTTCCAAACTTTACAAGCAATTTAAAATTGCTAACAAACACTACAAGTAATGGAAAAAAAAAATTGCTACAATAAAACAAGCAAATAAAATGCTTTTACCAATACAAGCAAACAAACTTGCCTCTACACATTGGTAAATGAACCAAATTAAAACTCAAGCAAACAATTGCTTCAAATAAAAGACGAGTAAACCAATTCAATTGAGGATTGTAAGTAGTCCAAAAATTGCACTCCAAAATTCTATTAATTTAGATTTGTATTGTTTCCATTCCCTTTCGCATAGTATGCTGACAAAGAAAGTTAGTAACAAACCACAACATAATATAAAGCAACTAATTAAAAAAAAAAAAAAAAAAACCTTATATTTAACCCTTCTAGCACTATCATAAATAGCACATTAAGTGAAAATTAAAATGCAATATAAGTTTCACATATAAACCTCAAAAATCCAAAACTAAATGTATAATTTAATTTATACAATAAATATGTAAATAAATTAGATAAGTTACAAAACCTTAAAATTTATAATTACAAATAATTAAATTAAAATTTATTGCCATGAGTTATATATCAATTATTACATAATAAATATGTAAATAAATTTAGATAAGTTACAAAAATTTATGACTCCAAAACCTTAAACTAAAGTTTAATAGGCAAGAGTTACATATGAATTTATTTAACAATAATCATGCAAATAACTCTATCAATTAAAAACATGCAAATAATTCTAGAAAATATGCATGTAACCTACACCAAAATCTAAGGACATGCAAATTACCTTCAAATTTTAGAAACTAATAAAAAAGTGAATTAAACTAGGATCTAGAAAATCATGAACATGTATAAAATAAAAATAAAAAAATAGCAATTAATTAGCTTGTCCATTTAACTAAAACTTAAACACTCATGAGCATGCAAATTTTATTATAAAGCTATAAAATAAAACATGCAAAGCATGGTAGGAAATTAAAAATCATACTCATAAAACTATGCATCTAAACAAACAATAGACCATTTAATTAATCATCAACAACCTAATTTTCTTTTCATGCAGAAAATAAATTGGAAGCAAAATAAAACATAAGGAAGATATTTATTTATTTAAATCCTAATCATGCATAGCAAGTCAATGGAACAAAAAACTCTATGAACAGTAGCCTGCATATCCTCCTGCCTTATACAGGAAAACAGTGGCCTCTAAATTAAACAATTATAAACAAAACTGTAGCCACATCAAGTGAAGTTATTTGTTAATTTCATGAGAAACATATATAATTTGTTTAAAGATTGTTGTACAAATTGTGTAGTTAAACAAGATAAATAGATTCATGATTAATCAAATTACATAATAGAATAAGAAAACATATTGAATATTACAACCATAGAAATACACAATACGATAAAAGGTAAAGAAAACAAAATAAACCGAAGCCTGTGTGATACCACAGTGTCCTTAAAACATATTTGCCACCTCAACATGGGTGTTGGAGCTATATCGACTTCTGTCTCCCAGGATACGACGGCCAAAACCAGCTAATGTAGAGGCACCTTCTGAATAGCTTCGGCAAACTTGATAATGGTTGCACTCTCTCTAGCAAGAACCAAAGAAGGGACTAGCAAAAGAAGATAAGAAATTTTTCTTTGGTGTAAAAACCATCTCCAACTTTTTTATCTCAAAACAATATCTTCATTTTCCATCAAAAATCTCTCTTCAACTCTTCTTTTAAGTTGGAAGGAAAATGCCTCTATTTATACAAGTAGGGGAATCCCTAGCCATAAAGGCTATACATCAATAGAGCCATCAAATGCCATTAACCAAGGTCATCAATTCTAGCAATTAGAGCTAGAGTTACTAAGGTTGAAAATCTATGGCCACTAATATGGTCATCAACTCCATCTTCAAAAGATGAGAGTTACAAAGGTCTAAACCTCCCATGTGCTTAATATATACAAATAAATATAAATATATATATATATATATATATAATGATGTTTGAATAAACCAACTAGATGGGTCACACAATAGATACCAATGTTGGTTCACAACTCGATCCAAACCCAATTCTCAAACACATGCATAAGCTAAATCCAACACAACATAACTTAGCTCAAGCTTAAGATTATGTCCATGTCTAAGTCCAAAACCAAACCCAACACAAGCACAAGCACAAGCACAAGTATAGACCCAGTCCAAACTAAGACTAAGTTCAAATCTAAACCCAACTTTTATTGATGCTCACTTTATGAGACAATTCTCATTCACACCTCAATGGTTTCGGCCCATCATTTTTTTATTATAATCTTCTCACTTGAGAGAATACAAAACCACTCAGACCCACCTCAACTGGCGGTTGGGTCCCACTTTAATTTCGAATTAAAGTTGTCGAAAAACCATTGTTGTAAAACAAACATGAATAAGAAATATCTAGTACTAGCTATATCTTGAACTCAACAAACATGAACATGGGATATGTTATCTAATCCATATATCCTATTCATTATATATACTGAATAAATTTCAAGGCATATTATATCCTTCATTTTATATCTGAACAATCAACTAAGGCCTTTATTCTCTCTCTCTCTCTCTTCATCACTGACACAACCACCATTGTCCTAATCCCCTCGGTCGCTGCCGTTGACCAAACCGCCTACCGCGTCGCCTCCAGCTCCACTCTCTCTTATGGCCACAAAACTATGTGGAATTAACAAATTTTAATTAACAGCCTAACTGATCATCCAATTTTATCACCAAACCAGTCCAACCTAACCCCTTCACCTTATCAAACTACACAGGTTGAGTTGATATGGGATATCTAGTTTTTTAGCACAGCCCTACACATAACCACCCTTTGAACAAAAAAAAAAACATGATTTGAGGCATTCGAGCCTCGAAATTTCGAGGCCTCTAGCACAACTGTTCTAGTATTATATGTTTGGTTTGTTGTTTGAAAATAATTATAAAAAATTAATGTTGGCAAATAATATTTTGCTATATACCCTAACAGTGAAAAAAACCATGTGATATGCAATAGTCCTTTAAAATGAAAAACTAAAAAAATTATGAAAATTTAAGATTGCTCACTTCTTTTTAAACTTATTTACCTGATCAAACTCATACATAAATGTTGAATCAGCTAATTATAATTTGAAAAGATTGGAATTAGTTAATGTAAAAATGAACTGATTTTATTTATGGAACAAACAGAACCCTATTTTGGTTGACAAAAGAAAAAATTTAATGTAATTTTAACAATGCTAAAATATCACACAAAGTTTAACTAGTCATTAGAAAATTGAATTTTATTTTTGATTTTATATTTTGTTAACTTCTGATACAAAAGACAGTACGAGTGCAATTATAATACTGGGAGTGAGCCCTACCCAAAATATATTAATAATGAGGATGTCAAAAAAAAAAAAAAAAAACAATTAAATTAATAAAGACATTTTAAGAGTTGATGGAAGGCTAAAAATTAGGCTTTATCACTCAATTCGGCCTCTTTACCCTTCAATTTTTCTCAATATTATTATTATTATTTTAATGTGACCAAATTAACTAAGGTTTAATTCTATCAAAATAAGCCAAGTGGCATTATGAGATAGTGCCAAGTGGTCGTTTTCATCACAAAATTGTATTGTATCACCTAGGGGGCACTAGTGTATAAAAAAAAAATTAGACTCAGGCAAATTGAACTAGACTAATCCAAACCATTTAATTTGATTTAGTTTCTTTTAAGAATGAATAAGTTCTAGTTTTAAGTAATTAAGAGTCATTGATTATTTTTCAATTCAATATTTGAGTCTCAACAGGATTTGCATTGGTCCATAAAGCCTTGTTAGCCTTGATTATCTTCGTGTTATTATTATTATTATTATTATTATTATTATTATTATACTGGATATCTTCTTCATCATTTTCGGCCCAAACCTTTTAGCCTCATTTAGCTTTCGGCCCAAACATTGCTATTTCAGATTTATACAGACTGCAGTCTAAGATTTCTGAGTCCAGTTTTATGGCCCGCAATGAGGTTTATATTACATATACATATAACTGGAAGTACCAATAAATCCCATTTTTATATCTTAATAACTAATGAGTCCTTCAAATAATTTAATGAACCCAACAGTCCTATTTCTGTGGAAATGACAATACAACTCTACAATTTACAAGTTGGGTTATTTGAAATATGTTATATAAGGGTACTTTTTAATTTTTTTAGCTAAAAAATAGAGAAAAAAAATGTATATTTGAAATAACTTTTTGACTTTTACGAAAAATGTATAATAAAATATTACAATAAAATCAAAACGACCATTTTGTTCTTATTGACTTTTTGACTTTTAACTTTTTAACATTTGGATAGTTGAATTCAAAGGGTAAAATAATAATTTTGTCATCTAGGCTTCCCCACAAGCTTCCCCCAAATAATATAGACTTTTTGACTTTTTTAATAATTTTTTGACTTTTTAGTTTTTGTAGGTTATCTCAAGCCTAAAATTCTCACAGTTTGAAATTACAAATTTGTTCAAAGTTTACTAAGTAATTTTTGTATTCCTTTTGAAATATTTAAAAAAGTTTCACATTTCAAACATTCCAAATCAAAAAGATTCACATATCAAAATTCACCCCAAATTTGAATACCCACACCCCACCCTAAAAAGGTTGTCATATTAGAAGATTTTATACTCAATTGAAATCAATGTGCATTTGTGCCACTAGATTCACTAAACTGAATTTCACAAAATAATAGGTTGTGTATCTTACATTTCTCATACAAAAGAAATAAAAAATGAAATATAATAGAAATAAGGAAAATTTACCTATAAATCCCATCTTCGGGAATGATGATCCATTTAGTCCCAATAATTTTTTTATAGACCAATTAGTCTCATTAATTTTAGAAATGTAGATTTAATATATTATTTAAAAATTGAATTTATGGTTATACTTTTATTTCTATTATGTTGTCTTTTCTTTTTTTCTTTTGTGCTAAAAAAGTAAGATACACAACCTATGTGAATTAAATCTGAGATTAATTTTTATATGAGAATCTTTTTTATTTGGAAAATATTTCAAAATGAGTATACAAATGACTTGAAATATGGAATCTTTCAAACATTTTAAAAGGATGTGGAATTCTTCAAATATTTCAAAAGAAGTACAAAAACTTCTTAGTGAGCTTTGGCCAAATGTATAATTTTAAACTGTAACACTCAAATGTAACACTTCAAAAACAAATCCTTAATATATTTTTCTCAAATGTAATACTCCAATATAACACTCCAAATAAACTCCTTGGTGTAACACTCCAATGTAACACACAAAAAAATTCCTTAGTGTTCCCAAGCGTAACATTCTAATGAAATACTCAAAAAAAAAATAGTACAAAAATTCATTAGTAAGCTTTGGGTAATTGTATAATTTTCAAACTGTGAGTATTACATTTGGAAAAAGTACATTAGATAGTTTTTAGTATTTTTTTTTTATATGTTACATTAGAGTATTACATTTAGGATTACATTAATTGGAATGTTACGTTTGGAAAAAGTATATTAAAGAGTTTTTTTTTTTTTTTTTTTTTTTTTTTTTACATTAGAGTGTTACATTTGGGAAAAATACACTAAGGAGTTTTTTTGAAGTGTTACGTTTAGGAAATGTACACCAATGAGTTTTTTAGTGTGCTACATTGGAGTGTTACATTATTAGAATGTTACAGTGAAGTATTATGTTTTTGTTCATAATGTGGGATTTGTTCCACGAGGAGGAAAAATCCAAAACCTCTATAATACGAATTGTCCAAAACTGTAATTTTACATTTGGAGAAACCCATTTTTATCCTTAAAAAATTAAACCTAAACATGTAAGTGATTACCCTTTTGTGTAATTTCTACCTTAATAGGACCTTTGGATTCATAAGAAAAAAATGAAGGATTAAATAATTTACAAGATCACATTTTAGGATTTATTAGTGCTGCACTTTAGAAATGAAGACATAACCATAACCTCAATTTTCAAATAATATATTAAATCCACTTTTCTAAAATCAATGGAACTAATTGGTTTATAATAAAATCCTTGAGACTAAACGGATTACTATTCCTCAAGATGGGATTTATGGATAAATTTTCCTATATATATTTTTTAAATTTTTTAATCTGATGACTTCAACCAAAATGTAAAAAGAAAAAATTAAATAAGTTTTCTTTTGATTGATTGATCATCCTGATTGTAAATGAACTGAGTAAGCTGTTTGAGTTTTATTCGCTGAATAGAGTTGATCACAACTTGAGTAGGAGTAACTGGGGCTTTTTTATTGTTAGATATATATGATTATTTTAATACTTATCTATCTGTACTGTAGATGTATCTCATACCCTTTTCTATACTTATCTTTGATGTATCTCTATCTTCTTTTCTCAGCTATAAATACAGACTTCTTTTATTTCATTATTCAATTCAATATACAATTTCTTTTCTCTGTCTACTTTCATAACATGGTATCAGAGCCTAGGGTTCTCTCCTAGCTTTTTTTTCTCTCTTTTTTTTTTTTTTTTTCCCTCCTACCAATTGCTTCTATCCCATGTCAGTTTCTGCTGGTTTCTGAGTATCTAGTCCATTCTTGTTTCAACGTTTGGCTTATATCACCCTCATCGTCTCTTCACGACAGAGCCCACATCACCAGATTCACCTCCATTGGCCTTTCCACATGCTTTCACATGCCTCCTAAAGAGAAGGCCGCCAGTTCGTCCTTCCACTCTCAAGACGCTGCCTTAATCGGCTTCCTCGGCTTCCGCCTTAGCCGATCCAACCTCGGCTTGCCCGTCGGCTTCCCCATTCGCCGAATTCCCATTGGCTTCCTCCCAACTTCTTCTAGCCGCATGCCCCTGCCTCGGCTTCTGCCCAGCTTCTCTTAGCCACGTGTCCCTGTCTCGACTTCCGCCTAGCTTCCTCAACCGTTTCCCTTCATCCTCAATTGTTGACGTCAACCTTACTCAGTTATGGTCTCTCTGCTAATATCATCACAGCCATAGTGCTGACATCAGCCCTATCTGTCCCTAAGGTTTTTCAGCCTTCTGATTCTGTTGGTGACCTCCGTTTTGGTAATTATGAATCGTACTGAGAACATTCAATCTGTTTCTGTTATTGTGGATGGGTCCAATTATGTTAGTTGGGCCCAAGCTCTCTCTAGCTTCATCAAAGGCAAACACCTTTTGGCGGATCATTACTGGTGCTCTTCTCAAACCCAACCAAAAGGAGAATGAGAGGGACTCTACCTTCGACGACCGTCTTGACGAATGAGAAATTAAGAATTATCAAATTATCACATGGTTCCAGGTTACCTCAATTCCTTCCATCAACCTTTAGTTTGGACACTTTCAAGATGATGATTCCTTTGCCTCTCCTGCCAAAGCAATTTGGGATTTCTGGAAGAAACGTTATCAGACCACTAGCCATGCTCATCAATATGAACTATTGCAGACTCTTCATTACATGTGCCAGGCACCCGGTCAATCTCTCAATGACTTTTTATCCCAGATGTCGTCTGTTTGGGACTAGTTCGCTCTTTCTGAACCTTCATAGGCTCATTCTAATGATGCACAGTTATTTATTACCTATCGGAAGCATCAGCGACTATTACAGTTTCTTATGGATCTTCATAGCACTTTTGAGCTTGTACGTGCTTCTTTGCTCCATCGTTTACCTTTGCCCACTTTAAAGCAAGCTGTTACTGAGCTGCTATCAGAGAAGACTCATTTTGGGATTCTCAAATCTCAAGACATGGATTATGTTCTTGCTATGTCATCTTCTCAGAGTTCCTCATCTTCACAGCTACTCATATGCAGTTATTGTCGTAATCGCGGCCTACCAGCCAATCATTCTCTTGTTCACTGTCAGGTTCGTGAATGTCTGACTTGTCACAAGACTATGCCAGGCCATCTCCAAAGCAATTATCCTCGAGGTTCCTTGTAATAACCCCGACCCGTGATTAGCTATTAATCGGTATTTAAGGATGCTACTGAATGGATTAAAATGAATTATGGGATTAATATGTAATCTGCATGATAATTGGCTTTCTATCTGTCACTTATAAAAATATCTTCTTAGAATTCCGCTTTAAAATGAAAATTGAAAGCCTTATCGGCATCCAAACCCGGAATTGATTATACCATTGTGTTATTTGGAATTTTTAGAACCTTATGGCATATTTAATCAAAATGTGATTTGGTATGATTAAATTAGATCAAATAAGCTCATTAAAGAGTTAGACTTATTTACCGTTTTGCCACCTAGTGGCCCATTCCATACAAAACACATTTGAGCCTTCTTTTATTTAACAAAACATTTCATCAGCCTTTGAGTGAGTGGAAAAATCTGGAGGAAACATTTTAGAGAGAGGAGGAGAGTCATTCTAGAGAGAGAGGGGAGAAATTGAAGAAGAAATTTAAGGATTTGCATGCACTCTTCAAGATTAAGCAAGAATTTAGCAAGAACAAGACTTAAGGTAGAATTTTCATCCTTTCATTCATGTATTTCAGTGTTATCTTGCATGATTCATGGAGGTTATAAGCTTAGATGTGTACATTGAGCTTAAAATGTTGAAGTGAGAGTCAATCCACGCATGCATGCATAAATTCCTATGTTTTGAGTTTGAAATCTAAGATTTCTTCCATGCATGTGTTAATTTCACTCACATTTTGGTCATTCATCTTGTTTTCTCTTAAAATATCAAGTTTAATTATGTTTTGGAGGGTTTGAACTCAAAGAAGCCCATGCATGTTGTGTTCATAACATTTTTGAGGGTTAAGTTGAAATTGTGAGTTTTTAACAAACTCTTGGGCCATGATTTTATCAAATAATCTTTGATTCATCATGTTTTACAAGTTTACTTTGTTATTCCAAGTTTTGGGGCCCAAGTGATGAGTTTTGGAAGTTTAAATTCGAGTTTTGGAGTTTGAGGTGCAATCTGGAAATTCCAGATTTTGCAGCCTCGCTCGAGCGAAGGGGTTCTCGCTCGAGCAACCACTCTGGAATCGTGCACCTCGCTCGAGCGACCAAAAGTCCGCTCAAGCGTAAATTTCGAGCTCACAGAAGTTTGCATCATTTACAGATCGCTCGAGCGAAAGAATGTGTGCTCGAGCGACCAGTCGCATTTTTGCATGCTCGCTCGAGCGAGGAAAGCTTGAGCGAGGACCTAAAATTCTGAAATTTTGCCTAAGTGTTCCAAGGCATGTTTTGACATCCTCATTGCATCTTAGGCATTCCTAAGCCTTAATTAAGCTATAGTAATGAGGTTATGGGCTAGAAACGCACACTAAGAAAAGAATGTAACAAGATATTGAATGACAAGTGTGTGTGTGAGTGGAGCATTGAAATAAGTATTAATCACACTAAGAGATTGCAAGGGTGTGTGTGTTCTAAGCCATGTGATAAGAATAAACATGAACCAACGTGATGTAAGCTAAGCCTTAATGGCCACATGAATAAGTAATGATAAGATTCGTTGGTGCTATGTATTTTGTGATTGTAGGTCAACGTCCGAGAAGTGATTGACCATCTACGGAACCACTGTGAGTAACGTTATCGTAAAGATACGTTTATATGAAATTATGTTCCAAATGTGATATATCAAGCTATGATTTCTGAAATGATATATGTTTCTGTGAACGAAGATCCATGTTTGAAATCTATTATGGCATCCATAGATAGTCCCAAGTCATGGGGGACGGCATGAAAATGCGGGTCCATGACATTTACGAGATCTCGTTAGCCACTTCATTGTGGTGATATGTGTTTAATCGGTGTCCGGGACCGGTTACTCTAGTCGAAAGACATTATGTGATATGTGATATGTTCTATGGGATATGCCAGTATTATGTTCTGATATGAGATGACTATGATTATGCTATGATCTGTTTTATACGTATAAAATGTTCGGATTCGTTCATTAACCCCTTTACCTTAATGTTATTCACTGGGCTTTAGCTCATTGTTTGTATATATATATATATAGGTGAGCATTCTGGAGTTCGAGCCCAAAGGTTTTGTGGGGAACTGTGTTTCTGTTGTCAGCCAGCCTTTGTGCCTTCCATGGAGGTTCCCGATGTAGCTTGTGTTGAAGCCATGTTGATTCTGTACATGTATATATATATATTATGGAACTTGTTGGCTGTACTTAAGAATTTGGTAATGTGTGTGGTATAATATATGGTTGACTACTGGTTATGTAATTAAAGTTTTAAATTATTCGGTTTCATGTAAGTCAACACAGCTCATTGGACAACTATAATTATGTATTTGCTTCCGCTAGCCCTTTATCATATGCTTATCTGTTCAGAGGCCTTCAGTAATCCAAGGATTACCGGCCGGTTGCGATGCTAAACCTATAGGGGCGGGTTTGGGTCGTGACATTCCTTCACTACTTCATCCAAGAAAGGGGCTTCTCGTTCTGGGTATCAGTCCAAATCTGGCCACGATTCTCGCTCTGCTGCTGTTGCCTCTGAGGGTTCTTCTGCTCCTTCCTTCTCTATGGATAATGTTGAGTCCATTATCCACCAGGTGCTCGCCAAATCTGGTACTCCTCCTTCTACTGCTCTTTCAGCAACCATAAGTAACTCTTCATGGTATTTTGATTCCGCATGCTGTAATCACATGACTTCTGACTCCACTCTATTTTCTTCTTTATCATCATCATCTTTTGCCTCCACTATGTACACTGCTGATGGTTCTTATATGCCTGTTAGTCATATTGGCCAAATCTCTACTTCCACTGTATCTCTTTCTGATGCTTACCATATTCGTGCTCTTCAATTGAACCTTATTTTTGTTGGTCAGTTATGTGAACTTGGTCTAACTGTTACCTTTTCTACTAATGATTGTTTGGTGCAGGCCCCTCAGACGAGAAAGATCCTTGGGATAAGCCGTAAGCATGGACGTCTGTTTGAGCTTATCCATCTTCACAGTCTACATAAATCATCTACTATTGCTGCTGCATCTTCTGTTGCTGCTGCATCTACTATGTCTTCTTTTCATCTTTGGCATTGTCGATTAGGAAATGTCTCTTTTAGTCGCTTGAAAACTTTAGTTTCTAGTGGTCAATTAGGTCGCGTCTGTCTAAAGATGTCGATTGTTTATCTTGTCAAATTGCTAAACAACCTGCCTTACCTTTTAATAAAAGTAATTCTGTTTCTATTGCTCCTTTTGATCTTGTGTATTCAGATATTTGGGAACCTTCCCCTACATCGACCATGGGGGGGTCCAGATATTTTGTGATTTTTGTTGACGATTTTTCTTGCTATACTTGGTTTTTTTTTTCTCAAAAATTGCTCTGAACTTGAACAGATTTACTATGATTTCTTTGCTATGGTCCGCACTCAGTTTTCTTGTACTATTAAGCTTTTTCGTTCTGATAATGCTAAGGAATACTTGGATTCTGATTTTCTTTCTTTTCTTCGGGCTCATGGTACTCTCTCTTATCGTTCTTGTGCAGGCACCTCCCAACAAAATGAACGAGTCGAAAGAAAGCACTGTCATATCCTAGACACTACCCGGGCTCTTCTCATCTTTTCTTTTTGTCTTGAGAACTTTTGGGGGGAAGCTTCTCTCACTGCCATCCACACCATCAATTGTGTCCCTACCTCTGTCATAGCTAACACTTCTCCTTACGAACGCTTGTATGGTTCTCCTCCTGACTATACCACTCTTAAAGTTTTTGGTTCTACTTGTTTTGTCTACTTCAACCTCATGAACACACAAAACTAGAACCTCGTTCTTGTCTTTGTTGTTTTCTAGGGTATGGTATAGAATATAAAGGATATCGTTGTTGGGATCCCATCTCCAAGCGTCTTCGTATTTCCCATCATGTGGTCTTCTGGGAACATAAAATGTTCTCTACTCTTTCTAAGTTTCACCTACCACAGTCCACCCACTCAATGGTCTTCACTGATATTTCTATAGATCTGTTTTCTGATGATTTTGATGCAGATTCTGGCCCTATGCATCTACAGCTGCCTACGTTTATCGTCTATCCTGAGGATCCTGTGTCTGCTGATGGCCGTACACCTTCTCCAACTCCAGTGGAGGTTCTTCCATCTCCAACTCCCATTGAGGTTCCTCCTCCACTTGAGCGTCATTCTAGACGAGTACAATAACCTTCTATTCTTCTCCTTGATTATATTGTTGGTTTCACTGCTTTTTGCTTTCATGAACCTACTTCTTCTCGAGAAGCTTTTTCTAACCCTCTTTGACAACAAGCTATGACTGATGAACTGCAGGCTTTCGATCAAACTCATACCTGGGATGTGGTTGATCTTCTTTCTAGAAAGCATACTGTTAGTTGCAAATGGGTTTACAAAATCAAAACTCATTTTGATGGTTCCATTGAGCGTTACAAAGCTCGCCTTGTTGCCCAGAGATTAGTCAAGAATATGGGATTGACTATAAGAAAACATTTGCTCATGTTGCCCGTCTTACTTCAGTTCGCAGCTTACTTGCCGTTCCTGCTGCTCATTACTGGAGTCTTTATCAGATGGATGTCAAGAATGCATTTCTCAATGGTGATCTCACTAAGGAAGTTTACATGCAACTCCCTTTTGGTTTTTCTGTTCCATCAAACAAGGTTTGCAAACTCCACCGTGCTTTGTATGGTTTGAAACAAGCTTCGCGTGCCTGGTTTGCCAAGTTTAGCTCTACCATTCGTGACTTTGATTTTTCTTCCAGTGCACATGATTTTGCCTTGTTTATCCGTAAAACGGAGCGCGCTAATATTCTCCTTCTCCTCTATGTGGATGATATGATTATCACTGGAGATGACACAGTAGATATTTCTAGTCTCAAATAGTTTCTCCATCGCCAGTTTGAGATGAAAGATTTGGGTTCACTTAGCTACTTTCTTGGCTTGGAAATTTCTCCAGATTCCTCTGGTTATTTTCTTACTCAGGCCAAGTATACTTCTGATCTCTTGACTCGTGCTAGCCTTACCGATTGCAAGACTGTCACTACTCCGGTTGATCTTCAGACTCGTCTTACACCTCTTGATGGTCCCTTATTGTCTAATGCCACTTTATATCGTCAGCTAGTTAGCAGTCTTGTCTATTTCACAATTATTCGTCCAGATATTGCTTATGCCGTTCACATTGTCAGTCAATTTATGACTGCTCCTTGCTCTCCACACTATGCTACTCTGGTTCACATTTTGCACTATCTGAAAGGAACTCTATTTCATAGTCTTCACTACTCCACTCACTCTTCTTTATAGTTGCATGCCTTTTCTGATGCCGATTAAGCAAGGGATCCTACTGATCGTCGTTCCACTACTGGATTTTGTTTCTTCTTGGGCAACTCTCTCATTTCCTGGCGTAGCAAGAAGCAAACCCTTGTTGTTTGTTCTAGTACCGAGGCTGAGTATCGTGCTCTTGCTGACACTACTCAGGGGCTTGTGTGGCTTCGTTGGCTTCTTTCTGACATGGGTGTTTCTCATTCTGCTGCCACCAATCTTTATTATGACAATCAGAGTGCTATTCAGATTGCATATAACGATGTCTTCCATGATTGCACCAAGCATATTAAGATTGATTGCCATTTCATACAACAACATATTACTAGTGGTCATGTTCATCTTCTCTTTGTTACCTTTGCTGATCAGACCGCCAACCTCTTCACCGAAGCTTATCTTCCAGGACGCTTCTTTTGATATTCTCTCTAAACTCAAGTTGATATTTGACTTACCACCTTGAGCTTGAGGGGCGGTGTTTGATATATATGATTATCTTAATACTTATCTATCTGTATTGTAGATATATCTCATCTCCTTTTCTATACTTATCTCTAATGTATCTCTATCTTCTTTTCTCAACCTATAAATACAGGCTTCTTGTATTTCATTATTCAATTCAATATACAGTTTCTCTTCTCTCTCTACTTTCATAACATTTATTTGTAATATATAAGTTTTATCGAGTTGAATTCGAGCTAAATTCAAAAAATTTAAGAAATTTTGTTTTGATGTTTTTGTAAAGAGTCAAACAAGAATCCAACTCAAATAATTTAGTTCATTTTAAAGGCTTAGACAAATAAATAGGTCATGTATTGTGGTTTGAATATTCTAAGCTCATTTATTTTGTTGATTAATACTTAATTTTTTTTTGATTAATCCTTAATTAAGTCAGCTTGATATGAAAATAGATTTTGTTTCCGTTATTTTGTATAACCAAAATGAGCTTGGCAAATAAGTCCCAAGAGGTTGGCAATACAAGCCTTCAACATTAAGAAGGAGTTGGCAAATAAGTCCAAGGAGGTTGCTGGCTTGCAGAGGGCCATTAACAAGGCTGAGCGCAAAATGAAGGCTTTGATAGATCAGGCTGAGGCAGCCAAGAAAGCTCAGGACGAGGCCGAGGAAAAGGCAGATGCTGCAGAGGCCATTGCCAAGGTCTTTGAGGCCTAAAAGAATGAGGCCCAAGTGAAAACTACCAAAGTCCAGGCCGAGCTCCGGGCTGCCCTGGCCACAAAAGAAACCGTGATCAAAGCGGCTGATGAAAAGGAGTACGTGAGGGGGCAGCCGATGTCAAGAAGGATTACAAGAAACAAATCAGACAGGCATGCAACAAGGGCTATACCCTTGGTTAGATGGCTGCTCTGAAGGTGTTGGCTGTCCCCGAGGACTCCCCTCTCAGGAATGCTAGTAGCCTTGCCCTGTCATTCCCACTCACTCCAAGCCAGTCCGAGGACGAAGCTGAGTCCGGGGAGGAGGCTAAGGACAAAGAGACCAAGAAGGTCAAGGCTGCAGCGACCAAGTACCCAACTCTGAATGAGCAAGTCCTGGATTTGACTCATGATGAGGATGACGAGGTCTCAAAGTGTGCCTCTACCGAGAAGACATCATCCGAGGCACCTATCGTCGAGAAGAGCCTCGACCAGACTCTTAAAGAGATCGACGCCAAGCTCACGGCTGAGAAGGCCGCCAAGAAGAGTTCCCAGATGTCCTCTGAGCCCCAGACCCAACCAGCCAATGACACTGAATAGTCTAGTTTGATGTTTCTTTTTTATTTCTTGTACCTTATACTTTTTCTTACTTTTGAAACAATGTAAGCTTAAATTTGGCCAACGTGCTACTTTTGTAATCTGAACAATTACTCTACAATGTCAGGCCGAAGTGTCTTATTTCCTTATCTGAATGCATTCTATTTCTTCTTTCAGTGTGATTAAATGTTTGTCTTCCTTTTACTGTCTTGTATGATTCTATACTTAGAATAATTTACGTGTCTTCAACGTACACCTTAACTATGTAATCTTCTCGGTGTGGAATACTTTAGCTATACCCACTAACAGTTTATCTTGGCTTTGACCTAACACTTGAAAATATTTATCATAATATTTTCACAAGTGTTATTTACAACTTGCCACTTTACTCTTTAATTATCAGGACCTCTGTCTTCTATTATTTCAACATAACCTTAGGTTAACTTCAACTTGTAAACTTTTCTTAAAATTTCAACAAGTGTTAAACCAACTTCCTTTAACATAACCTCGGTTTAACTTCAACTTGTAAACTTTTCTTAAAATTTCAACAAGTGTTAAAGCAACCTTAGCTTGTAAATTCCAACTCTCAAGCATCATTCTCCAGCCCTCTGCCCCCTAATATGAACTTAAGTTTCACTTGGGTTCTCATTAAGCATGTGGCTTTGACCTTGTCGCTGAGGTCAGATTCAAACAAAGACTGGCCGAAGTTACCAACCTTGGTCTCTTTGTTAATCTGACTGACATGCACTTAGTTCCAATCTGTGCCTGATTCTGCCGATATGACAGGTCCAGGTTAATCCAACTTAGTTCAACTCTATTATATGCAAGTATAATTTTATTTTGCTATATAATAAGTCTAAGTTATTCGCCATGTTTCACTCAAAAACATCACCAACTTAGTTCAACTCTATTATATGCAAGTATAATTTAACTCAAGTTATTCGTCATGTTTCACTTAGAAACATTGCTAACTTAATTCAACTCTATTATATGTAAGTATAATTTAACTCTTCCATATAACTATTGTGTTTGGTGCAATTTAAGTTAACCAGCTTATAACTTAAATCAAGCTATTTCTCAGCTTATCTCAAAAGCTGGTCACGGGGTGCTTAAATTTTTGACTTAAGTGCGCAGCTGGTGTGGAGGGCTAAAATTACTTAAATGCCCTCGTCAATACCCAAATATTAATATTAATTAAAAAATAAAAAATTGTATATTTCTGAAGAAAAAGAAAAAAATCAATATTACTTGAAAAATAAATATTAATTGGTATTAATTATTAATAAATTCATATTGTATATTTTTATATTAATTAAAAAATAAAAAATTGTATATTTCTGAAGAAAAAGAAAAAAAAATCAATATTACTTGAAAAATAAATATTAATTGGTATTAATTATTAATAAATTCATATTGTATATTTTTATATTAATTAAAAAATAAAAAATTGTATATTTCTGAAGAAAAAGAAAAAAATCAATATTAATTAAAAAAATCAATATTAATTGGTATTAATTATTAATAAATTAATATTATATACTTTTGTAATGAATTAATTATTAATTGATACTAATTAATAACAATTGTTAATTATTAATATTAATTGATACTAATAAAAATTAAATATTAATATTAATTTATACTAATTAATAATTTTAATATTAATTGAGACTAATTAAGCCATTAATTGATACTAATTAATAATTTTAGTATTAATTGATACTAATTAAGCAATTAATTGATACTAATTAATTTATAATGGAAAATAATTGTGACAATAATACTTCCATTACATTTTTAGCAAATGTATCAATTTTTATATTAATTGATACTAATTATATTAACTTTTATTAATGAATTTTTTTTAAAAATTAAAACTGAAAAAAAATGATAAAATAATCATTTTTATATCATATAAGAGCAGAAAGGACAATTATACAATAAAAAGTTATTTTACAGCTTATTAACCAAACACTACTCTGCTGCTTAAATCCATAATCTCATAACTGCACCAAACAGGTTAACAGCTTATGCTCACAGCTATAAGTCATAATCTGTTAAGTTATAATCTATAATCACTTTTCCACAGCTCTACCATACGGGGTCAATAAATCTAAGTTATTCATTATGTTTCACTTAGAAACATCGCCAATTTAGTTCAATTCTATTATATGCAAGTATAATTCAAATTTGTCATATAATAAGTCTAAGTTATTCGTCATGTTTCAATCAGAAACATCGTCAAGTACCTGGTCAGTCACACTACACAAGTTTAAAAATCAAGCTAAAACTTTATTATTACTTTGGCTAATAACAAAAAACTTAAAAAATAAGAAAATCTAATGATAGAAAAACTTCAGATTGCAAGTATTTTAGGGTCTTGGCAACTTTTTGCCTTCACTGTCTTCAACCCAATATGCCCCATTACTTAAGACCGAGATGATTCTATAGGGTCCCTCCCAATTCGGGCCAAGCTTGCCCTCTCTGGGGTCTTTCTTGTTGCCGACAACCTTTCTCAAGACGAAGTCACCAACTTGGAATTCTCGGGTGTTGACCTTCTTATTATAAGCCCTGGCAAGCTACTGTTGGTATGCCCCCAGCTGAATTGCTATCTTCTCCCTTCTTTCTTCTAGCAGATCTAGATCTCGGGTCAGGAATACCTCATTTGTCCTATTTTCTACTCCCTGGGTTCTGCTCCCTAGGATGCTGACCTCCAGTGGAATGACTGTTTCTGTGCCATAAGCCATGGCAAATGGGGACTTCCCAGTCGATCTTCTCGGCGTAGTCCGATATGCCCAAAGTACATTGGGCAGCTCTTCCACCCACTTTTCCTTTGCAGCTTCCAGCCTTTTCTTGATCCCATCCAAGATAACCTTATTGGAGGCTTATGCTTGACCATTACTCTGAGGAACGCTTGGAGTAGAGTAATAATTCTTGATTTTGTACTTTGCACAGAAGTTCTTGATTAGCTTACTGTCAAACTGTGTACCATTGTCAGCTATTATTGCTCTTGGGATCCCAAATCTGGTGATGATGTTCTTCCATATGAAGTTCTTTCATATGAAGTTCTTCACATCAATGTCCTGAATCTTGGCAAGGGGTTCAGCTTCTACCCACTTGGTGAAGTAATCTATTGCTACCTGCAGGTACTTCCTTTGTCCAGTTGCTTGAGGCAGTTGTTCAACAAGATCCATGCCTCATTAGGCAAATGGCCAAGGGCTAGATACTGGGTTCAAGTCTGCTACTGGTTGATGTATCAAAGGTGCAAACCTTTGGCACTTCTCACACTTCTTGATATAAGTTTCAACATCTTTCTGCATGTAGGGCCACCAGTACCCCTGAGTAATGGCCCTATGAGCAAGTGACCTGCCCCCAGCGTGGCTTCCACATACTCATTCATGTATCTCATACAGAAAGTCTTTAACCTGTGCAGGATGCACACACCTCAGAAGGGGTCCAGTAAAAGATCTTCTGTATAGATGTCCTTCTGTTGTCAAACTGAACCTTGCCGACTTCAGCTTGATCTTGTGCGTCTCTTTATGATCATTTGGTAGTTTTCCATCTCTAAGGAATATTATTATTGCATCCATCCAACTTGGTCTCATCTCCACACATGTTGCTTCACGCTCTGTGTTCAGTGGTTCTATGCTTGGACCTGAAAAGTAGTCAACCATTATCGTTCTTGCCTCTCCAAGTTTCATTGCACTAGCAGTTGGCTGAACATCGATGATTTGTTGTCATCTCGGCCAACCTGCTGTAGTCGACAATTTTGAAATAAGGCTACCAGTCTGCCCACCTCCTTTACAAAGGCCGACATCATTTCATCTCAGGCTGCATATTCGCCTGTTGCTTAGTTGCCTATAAGTTGGGAGTCACAGAAGACTATTACCTCGTCAGCTTCCATTGCTACTGCCAGCTTTATTCCTGCAATCAGTGCTTCATACTCTGCTTCATTGTTTGAGGCCTTAAACCCTAAACAAATGAATTGTTCCAATATTTGCCCATCTGGCGATACTAGTACTACTCCTGCTCCCGCTCCTTGTCGGTTTGAACTCCCATCAACAAACAATCGGAAGGAGTCGCTGATATAAATGCTGCAGGGCCTGAGTTTCTCTTCCTTCCTTTGCTCTGTTATCCCTAGCTGGGTTTCTCCTGGTCCACTTGGACGTCGTACACCTCAGCTCGACAAAGCCCGATGTATGACGGCGTCCGGTGTGAACTCAGCCACGAAGTCGGCCAAGACTTGGCTTTTGATTGCTGTTCTAAGTCTGAATTCCAGGTTATATTGCCCAAGGTCACTGCCTATCTGGCTATTCTACTTGTTAGATCTCCCTGCTGCAATAGGGACTTCAAAGGGTGTTCAGTGAACACCACAATTTTGTGGGCTTGAAAGTAATGATTCAACTTCTTGGAAACCATTACTAAAGCCAGTGTTAACTTCTCCAAGGGTAGGTATCTGGTCTCTGCATCTGCCAAGGTTTTACTCACGTAGTAAACTACCATTTGCTCTCCCTTTTATTCTATGACTACTACTGCACTCACTGCATGCTCTAAAACTGCCAAGTATAAGAACAGCTCATCTCCAGGTACTAGATTTGAGAGAACTGGAGTTATAGTCAAATATTTCTTCAAGTCGGCCAAGGCGACTTCGCACTCTTCGGTCCATAAGAAGTCTATGGCTTTCTTTACTAAGCTGAAGAAAGGCTTACATTTATCAGAGCTTCCGCTTATGAATCTATTCAGGGCTCCAGCCCTTCTAGTCAACATCTACACTTGTTTTGCCGATGTTGGGCTCTTCAGTTCTAAGATGGCTTTGATCTAATCCAGGCTTGCCTCAATGCCTCTTCTGGTTACCAAGTATCCCAACAACTTATTAGACCCAACTCCAAATGCGCACTTCGATGCATTGAGTCAGAGTCGATATGTTTTAAGGATGTCAAAAACTGCCTTTAAGTCTTCCAGATGATCCTTAGGTTCCTTGGTCTTCACGACCACGTCATCTATGTATACCTCCACCGTTCTGCCAATTAGATGTCTGAACATCTTAGTCACCAACCTTTGGTAAGTTGCTCCTCTATTTTTCAACCCAAAAGGCATTACTATATAGCAATACAGCTATTTTGGGATGATAAATGCAGTCTTTTCCTCATCTAGGGGGTACATGGCTATCTAATAGTACCCCCAGTAGGCATCCAGGAAGCTCATTCTTCTATGCCCTGAAGTGGCATCCACCAATTGGTCAATCTTGGGTAATGGGAAACTATCTTTGGGACAAGCCTTGTTCAAGCTGGTGAAGTCTACACAGACCCTCCACTTTCCATTCTTTTTCTTCACGATGATCGTGTTTGATAGCCATGTTAGGTAGTTTACCTCTCGAATGGCTCTGGCCTCCAAAAGTTTGCCCACTTCCTCTTCTACTGCCTCAACATGCATTAACATTGGCCTCCTTGCTTGCTAGATTACAAGTTTGGCCGACCTGTCCACATTTAGTCTATGGCAAGTGACCTTGGGGTCAATGCCAAGCATCTTGTATGGTGTCCAGGCAAACACCTCAATGTTTGCTCTCAAGAATGTCTCTAGCCCTTTTTCCTCTTCCTCAGCCAAGCCTGAGCCTAGAAGGAAGAAGCGTTCTTCATCCCCTTGCTGGACAAAGATTTTCTTCAAGGCTTCTTCACTCTTCTCGACTGGCTTTTTTCCGATGTCCTCCAGGACTTCCACATCCTCGTCATCGTCCTTGATCTCTGCTGTTTTTGCTTCTCGTATGTTGCAGGTAGATTTTATTGTTGCCATGGAACAATTCTTTGCCTGCACCTGATCCCCTCTGACCTCTTCTATTCCATGCTCTGTTGGGAACCGCAATAGCTGATGCAATGTTGAGGGAATAGCCTCCATTGTATGTAGTCATGGCTTTCCCAAGATAGCGTTGTAGGGGAAGGGGGTGTCGATTATGGTGAATTCTGTTTTTATCTTCTTGGTGCCAGCCTGCACCTCCAAACTCACTGCTCCCAGGGGCCATGTTGATGTTCCATTGAACCCAACCATTGGGCCATTTGGACTGCTCCAGATCATCTTGGTGAAGGCCAAGCTCCTTGTAACACCTGACATACACGATGTCAGAAGAGCTGCCCTAGTCAACTAAGATGCGCTTCACTTGGCACTCTCCAATCTGGAGAGATATTACCAAGGCATCGTTGTGTGGATGTTGCACCATCTCTAAGTCGTCTTCAGTAAAGGACACCACTGGTCCTTAGCACTCATCTGCCCTAGGTCTTTTCTGACGGACCTAGTACACATGCTGCAAGTGCTTTACCTTCTGAGTCTCCCCACATATTTCGTTCTCATTGACCTTCGAGTGAATCACATTGATCACTCGAGGTCCACCTGCTTGCGGTTGCAGTGTTGGGGGTGGCAGTGCTGCTGGTGCCTGGGGCAACCTGGCCTGCTCTTCCCTTGTCCTAGCCTTATCTACTAGATCCCTTAAATGGCCCTGTCTTACCAAGTCTTCTAGATGTGCCTTCAGGGCTCTGCACCCCTGAATCAGATGTCCAGCTTCATTGTGGTAAGCACAGTGCTTGCCAAGGCTTATTCCCATAACCCGGCACCCTTGCTGGTGTTCTGTAATAGGGCTGATTTCGGATTTTCTCCAAGACTTTGTAGACCAAGATTCGGAATACGGTTGTGACTGCCTGTGCAGCCCTTAATCCTATCTCTTGCTTATTGTATCCACCATCACCTCGGCCTCGCTTCGGCAAGCCACTTTTTTTCTCTTGTTTCGACACCTTTGTCCCCGGCGTGTCCTCCTCGGCCCTGGCATACTTTTCTATGCTGGCCATAAGCTCCTTCATGCTTTTCGGCAATATCTTTGCTAGCGATTTTCGAAGCAGGTAGTCATATTTCAAGCCGTTCTTAAACGACACAACCGCCACCTCTTGGTTGCATCCTAGTATTCAGTTGAATACCTCATAATACCTTTTGGTATAGGCCTTAAGGCTTTCGTCCTCGCCGATTTTCAAGGCCATCAAGGCGTCCACCCTCAATGGCTGTAGCTTGTTTGTCACGAACCTGGCCGCAAACATCTCGGCCAGGCCTTCCCAAGTTTTCACAATTCCTTTCGACAACTTATGAAACCAGTCAGATACAATTTCCCCAAAGGATGAGGGGAACACCTTGCAAAGCTACGGCTCGTTCCCAGTGTACAATGCCATTGAGTTCAGGTACAAACCGACGTGAAAGTTGGGGTCCGAATTACCGTCGTATATTTGGAATCTCGGCATGTTAAACCTCTTCGGGGCTTCGAGTTTGTCCAATTCTAACGAGAACGGCGTTCTTGGCTTGACCAATGAAGTTACCTCGGCATCTTGTTGCTTTCTCTAGAGGTAATCCCTCAGATCCTCCTTGGTCCGTCTAGGAGCTCGGCTATCGACGGATTTCAACCTTTTTGGTGCGCTACTCCCAGTATCATTATGAGTCCTCTTGGACCTTTCTCCATTAGTTGCATCGAAACACAGCTCTTGCCCTTGAACATGCTGATGGATTTCAACCTTTTTGGTGCGCTACTCCCAGTATCATTATGAGTCCTCTTGGACCTTTCTCCATTAGTTGCATCGAAACACAGCTCTTGCCCTTGAACATGCCGATGGATTTCAACCTTTTTGGTGCGCTACTCCCAGTATCATTATGAGTCCTCTTGGACCTTTCTCCATTAGTTGCATCGAAACACAGCTCTTGCCCTTGAACTTCCTTGCTACGATGCATCCTCCGAGAATCCCCCTTTCTTGACTCTCTTTGCCCGACCTCCCTTGAAGGTCAGTGAGAGTGTTTCTCGGTCCTGGTGTGCTGGGGGACTGTAGGGATTGTTTTCTACCCATTTTTTCGAGCATCTTTCTTGGCCGTTGGAATTGGCGTATCTTGTAACAGGAATGGTAGCTGTATGACATAGTTCTACATCATGAAGTTAACGACTGTTTGCAGGTTCGCCAATTTGTTTGCTATTCCCTTCATCTCGTCGTCCCTCCGTAGGTATCTTTCTTTCCAAACCTGGAGGTCGTCCTCGTTATAATACCCGCTTCGGTCTGATTTCTTTGGTACGTCGCCCTCTTGGCCGACGTCCTTTTCTCCGTGATTCTTATCATGAGTCTCTTTGTTGCAGTTGTCTTCTTCAACGTCAAGGTCAATATGTTTCCCACTCCCAACAGGAATGTCGTTCCCAACCTTCTCTTTCTATCCGTTGTTGGCCATCTATTCTCCTATCTTCCCACAGACGGCGCCAAATTGTGTGAGTCGATTTTTTACCACACTGCCAAACTGGTACTCAGCTGGAGAGCACCGGCAGAATAGATTAAGCTCGAACAACCTGTCACAGAAAGAAGAGATTCCAGCAGTAGTTCGTCCACCCGGGGGCACTCTGATGATCAGGTCAGTTATCTCTCAAAGATAGCAAAAGTGCTTAACTCACTATTCAGAATACAAAAAGCGTACCTTAGACCCACGATGGTGCCTCTCTTTTATAGTCAACACTGACCTAATCCCAATAGAAGCCTAACTTCAATGGATTCTGTCTTAATGTTAATTTTGGACTCCCAGTTAGATTGGGATAAACTCTCTAAGAGTCTTATCTTTATCCAAACTGAAGTCCTCTCCAATTCTAAGACTCTTGTCCCTTATCCGTTTATCCTGAATTCCGGTATTCTCGTAGATTACCTCGGCATCATGACCAGGACACGTGGCACATCGACTGACACTTCGGTGCCACCTCGACCACATGTTGTCATTCAAAAATTATGTCCCTACACTATACATAAACAAATTTTGATCAATCTTTTTTTTTTTTTTTTTTAAGACACGAAACCAACATATTCCATGCATATTTATTAAGGTTAATTATACCAATACGAAAACTAGTTTAATTAGCCATGAATATCACTTTACTTTCTCATTTATGAATCTGTTCATATTAGGCTTGTTTGGTAGAGCTTATAAGTTATTATTTCAGCTTTTAGCTTAATTTCAGCTAAAATCTTGTGTTTGGTGCAGTTTAAGTTATCCAGCTTATAACTTAAATCAAGCTATTTCTTAGCTTATCTCAAAAGCTGGTCAGGGGGTGCTTAAATTTTTTACTTAAGCACACAGCTGGTGTGGGGGGCTAAAATTACTTAAATGCCCTCGTCAATACCCAAATATTAATAGTAATTAACATTAATATTAATTAAAAAATAAAAAATTGTATATTTCTAAAGAAAAAGAAAAAAAATCAATATTAATTAAAAAAATCAATATTAATTGGTATTAATTATTAATAAATTAATATTATATACTTTTGTTATGAATTAATTATTAATTGATACTAATTAATAACAATTGTTGATTATTAATATTAATTGATACTAATAAAAATTAAATATTAATATTAATTTATACTAATTAATAATTTTAATATTAATTGAGACTAATTAAGCCATTAATTGATACTGATTAATAATTTTAGTATTAATTGATACTAATTAAGCAATTAATTGATACTAATTAATTTATAATGGAAAATAATTGTGACAATATTACTTCAATTACATTTTTAGCAAATGTATCAATTTTTATATTAATTGATACTAATTAATACTAATTATATTAACTTTTATTAATGAATTTTTTTTTAAAAATTAAAACCGAAAAAAATGACAAAATAATCATTTTTATATCATATAAGGGCAGAAAAGACAATTATACAATAAAAAGTTATTTTACATCTTATTAACCAAACACTACTCTGCTGTTTAAATCCATAATCTCACAACTGCACCAAACAAGTTAACAGCTTATGCTCACGGCTATAAGTCATAATCTGTTAAGCTATAATCTATAATTACTTTTCCACAACTCTACCAAACGGGGCCATTGACCTATTCATTTAGAAAAATCATACAAATACATCCATTCTGAAAGTGATTTAGAGAGATAAAAGTGATATATTTTCATAATTGAGTCAAAATGTATGTGTTCATAGATAAATGAGTAAGTTGATATTCACAAGAGTGCAGTTTGGCTCTAGTTCACAAAGTAGATTGAACCGTGCTATTTGATCCCATGGAACCCATCATGGGTTTCACCTCGATGATTCAAACCTTCTATTTTTTAGACTACAATATCATAATTGTTCATTTGCCAAAAAATGAAAGCCGAATATTATTTAAAAACTAGACCATTAATTTTTTGAGAGACAAATGTAATAAAATAACGTTGGGGTAAATTATAAATATACCTCTTGAAATTTAATTAAAATACGAATCACCTCTTGTGATTTTGGAAATTATATTCCACCGCTGAGGTTTCTAATTTTATAACAAATTATCATTTTTATTAATAAATTATCAAATCAACTAACAATTTTTAATGATATTAGAAATTTGTTTCAATTAATAATTTAAATAATTTTATTATTGTATAGGAAAGAAATTATAAATTTCATTTTTTTAGTTAATTATGTTAAATAAAAAATTCTGACAATGAGATATTTATAATTTTTCAAATTACAAAGACCAATCTGTGTTTTAAACAAATTTCAGAGAGTATATTTTTAATTTTCCCTTTGAAATATTAAGATGAAACTGTGATGAGTTCCACGAACCCAAATAATATGATCTAGTCTGCAGACAAGATAAACCATGTTCGCAAATAATTAAGGATTGTGGTGCAATTAACCCTATTTATTAATATGGATTCTATTAATGTCTACCTACAAATAAAAATAATAATAATAATCTTTGTTTAATCTAATGTGCTGCAAGTCTCTTGTGAGTTTTAATATAAATTTGTAGACAACTGACGAGAAACGCATGCCGCCAACAACTTTATTTAATTTTTGGTGTTCATAGGATTGAATATAAAAATCTAATATCACACCCAAATGTTTATAAAAAAAAACACAAAAAAAAAAATAAATTGAAGTTTGGTTGAACTTTTGTGCTTTCTAGGAAGCTTCCCAGCAACTAAAAAATTGAGGAAGATTACGAGGTGTAAGTATGCATTTGGAGTAATTTGTTGACATCAACTCTGCACCGGGTCAAAGTGTTGTTTATTATTATTTATTTAATTGGATTGTTACAGAGAAAATCTTCTGTCTAGTTTGGATGTATTATTGGATTTCGTGGGCTCACTTCACCCCAATTCAATAATTCGAATTTTTATTTATTTATTTATGGAGTTAGTTCAGCCAGACAGTTAAACGAATCAAGTTACTCAAATTCAATTCATATTTAACTCATTAAAAAGTTGTTTAAGTTTGACTAAGGTCTCGTTTGGGTCAAAAAGTCAAAAAAATACGATAAGTTGTCACATCACTCTCTCTTTTTTTCTGTACATTTATTCGTAAAAAGTCAAAGAATTACTAAAATAACATGTTCCTAAACGAGACCTAATTATGTAAATAAGTTAAACTTAAACATAATTTTATGTTCGTTGAGTTTTATGGTCAAGGTTTAACAACCCATTACTTGACTCGGTACACTTATATGCCCTATAAAATCATGTTCCTCAAACTTAATTTGTATTTAGTTTGTTAAAAATTTGTTAAAAATTGGTTTATTATTTGAATTTAAAGTTTGTTTGTTGTTTTGATATTAAATTTGAATAATCTACTTACTTGACTTAGTTCATTTGCAGTTCTATTGTTGAATAGACAATTTATTTAATAGAGTAATAATATACAAATAAAAAATTCATATATAATTTCTATACATAAAACAAAACACCCATCACGATGATATTTATTTACCAAAATGGTATTTTCACATCATTCTTGTGATGTTTTTTATATGAATAACATTTTCTGTATAATCACATTTCGATAACATTATAATCAGATCATATTTGTTTTAATATGTTGACATAATGCCTTTGATTCAATAAGAAGAATAGTCACCATGTATGGCGGATTTAGGAATTTGATATAGGGGCACTTTCAAACCCCAAAACTACTGTAAATGGTATAGGCTACTCTCAATATAAATTAAACTTGAGACCTTACACTACAAATGGTGTCACACAACCACTATTTTAAATCAAATGCCTTAGTTAAAATTAATATAAAAAAAAATTTGAATAATGTTTGAGAGCTCGAATTTGGCCCCCCTCTAATCTCCCTAATCTCCAAAACGACGTCGTTTTGGGGATTTTTTTTTTTTTTTTTTTTGTTCTTTTCTTTTTTCTTCTTCCATGTTCGACTCTGCAACAGCTCGGAGGGAGAGGGAGAGAAAGAGAGAAAAAGAGGGGAAGAGAGAAGAGATCGTCGTCCAGCTCCGATCATCGCAGCAGCTCCATCGTCGCCTCCGCCTCCTCCCACTGTTATGGCCCCCTCCAATCCACTCCTCCTCCTCATCCTCCTTCCTCCTTCCTCCTTCCTCCTCCTCCCTTTTTTTCTTCTCTGCTTCTGAAAAAAAAAATTAAGATTAGGGAGATTCGGGGGAGCTCGTTTTCGAGCTCCCTAGCACGGTCGAAAAAATTTATTAGAATAATATGTCAATGACATTTGTGAAACTACAAGGATAATAATTGATATTTTGATTGAAAATGAAGGAATCACGGTATCCCAACTCATTATGTATACAATTTTTGTATGAGTATTATATTTGTATATTATTATTCTTTTTTAAAAACATCATATAAGAGGTTCTTTTTCAAAATTTTAAAATATTAAGTACCTTAAAATAATTCAGTTGGAGCACTAATATAATTTTACTGGGGATGTATTAGAGATATATACTTTTTGTATTTGTAAGTACTAGTATAATTTTCAAAAAATTAAGGGGGTCACGTGCCCCTTTCCCCTAAACTTTCATTGACTCCGTCCCCGTATATATGCATTACAAAATTACTCTAAAAATAGGGTTAATTACATTAATAGTCTCTATAGTTTGAGATTTGTGTCATTTTAGTCTTTAATTTTTTTAATTGTGACATATTTGACTTTGAATTTTGAATTTTGTTCCAAATAAGGACAATTGAAAATATTATTAGATTTTTCAAGGGTAAAATCGTCAATTTGATAAAATATAAATTAATTTGACAAAAATAAATGTCAACAAAATATTTTTAATTTTTTAAAAATTATTTTTATCCACCAATGATAAAATTATGTAAAATTAACAAAAATTACATGATTAATTTTTTAAAATTAATTTTACATGATCATCATCCAAACACATAATCAAAATTAATTTGGTAAAAAAAATAAATAAATGTCTAAAAAATTTATCAATTTTATATAATTTTATTTTTAGTAGGTAGAAATAATTTTTAAAAATTCAAAAATATTCGTTTGACATTTATTTTTTTCAAATTAGTTTATATTTTATCAAATTGACAATTTTACCCTTGAAAAATCTAATGATATCTTCAATTGTTCTTATTTTGAACAATATTCAAAATTCAAGGTCAAATGTGTCACAATTGAAAAATCAAGAACCAAAGTGACACAAGTTCCAAACTATAAAGACTATTTGTATAATTTATCCCTAAAAATACTTAATAATTTTATATTCCATGCGTTTCGAAATTACTCTTAAAATACTGAATAGTTTCGAAATTACTCTTAAAATACTGATTAATTTTATAATATCAAGAGTAATATATATGGAGCAAACTGTGACTTGTACGATCCATTTAAATGATTGATTGGGGTTACTGTCAAGAGATAGATTAATTTAATTTAAAGGTCAATTGTCATTAACATCCAAAGTTTATAATAAGCATTTAATTAATTAGTGTTGAATGGGTAAGTCAGCCCACAAGCAAAACCCACAGACAACAATTATCTATGCGCTTTAATCGACATAGATATATAGGTCATTGTTTGCATATAAGGGCACGCTCGTTTCCCTCTTTTTTTTTTTTTTTTTTTTTTTTTTTTTTTTTTTTTTTTTTTTTTTTCTTTTTTTTTTTGTGTGTGTGTTTTTTTTATGTTTTTGAAAACAAAAACAACAAAAAGTTTGAAAAAAAAAATCAATTACTTTCATATCAATATATTTTTGAAAGGATTACCAATAATTTTGCTATTAAGATTACAAGTAAGTCCTATCAAATTTTATAATATATTTTATTGTGAGTTTAACATTCACGTTAAAATATGACTAATAATTTATTTAAAAATATTTTTAAAATTAAAAAAAAAATTCTATTAAACAAAAAATATAGACATGAGATTTATCATTTTCTACCGTCTCACATTATGAAAAATATATAGATTTGTTACAATATAATTTTCACGATTCTTAGAAAAAATATTAGCAAAAATAGAAATTTTGATTTTGTTTACCAATTTATTTTTGATAATGCGAGATAACAAAAATGATTAATCTTATATCATAGTTCTTTTGATCAAATTATCATTTATGACTTTTTTTAATGTAATTTTTAATTAAACATTTTTTTAATACAATTGTTGTTAATAATATAATAAGGGTGACATTGGAATAAAACACACCATTAGGAAGAAATGATTTTTTTTAAAAATAAATTATGAAAAGTAGAACTTAATTATCCATATTGAAATTTGATAAAACTCACCCGTAATCTTGATAGCAAAAATAGGACTTATTGAGATTTTTTTTCTCATATTTTTTAGGCGAATGTAGTTTTCAAAACTCGTAAACAATTTTTTGATATTTCCTAAAAAATATATATTGTTTTAAATTTTTTTTTTTAAAAAAAAAAAGAGTTTTTGAAAACAAAATTTCAAACAATTTTATAGCTTTTGTGTTTATACTTTTGTTCTATATTTTTTAGCATTGTTTCGCATTAGGAATATTTGAAGAGTACACTAATCAATTTTTTCTTTCTGAAGAATTGAGTAATTTTAGAGAGCTAATGATGCATGTGTTGATTAAAAAGAATTTCATTTCTATTTTTAGACATTTCATTTTACATTCCTAACTATATAAAATCAAAATTGGCCTATAGAAAAAGAAGAAAAATGATTTATCTACACAATTTGTTTTCTTCACAATCCCTCTCATGACGTGACAAGTAAAATTTAAAAAGTACACATTCAAATATTTCCTTAAAACTCTCCTTATATGTATTACCATCTCATTAAGAAATTGTGAGAATGTAACAATGCTAAGAAAAGAAATAACAACTAAAATTTGTGAGGTTAAAATTCACAAAATGTCATGGTGCTTTCATTTTAACTTTTTACGTTTTTGAAGCTTCAAACCAATAAAAAAAAAAGGTGTTTGCAAATATTTATTTGTAGAGACAGAGCTATTGAGGATCCGCAGGGTCACGTGTCCCTCACACTTTGTATCTTTTTATTTTTTTTATTATATTTTGTTTGTGTTAAAAATGCTATGTTTTGATTTACTAAAATTAAGGATTTTAATTTCTAGTTATTTGTGTCAAAATTAAAGATTTTGATGTGATTTGTGCTAAAATTAAGAATTTCAATTTGTGGTAATTTATGCTAAAATAAAATTAAAAAAAAAAAAAGTTGATTAGGATTTTTTATTTTTATTTTTATTTTTAAGAAGTCATCAAGATCAACGGTAAAAGCTTACATTAAAAAACTTTTGTTATGAATATTGAACTTTTATGCTTAATATAAACTCAAAAAGTTCTTATCATTTTATTGTTATCGAGTACTAGGAGAACAAAGTCAAGGATATGAGATTGAGAAATTAAGCCAAAACTTATTTGTTAGACTCTTATTTGGTGAAAATAATAGCTAATTTATTTTGGCACTGTTTGGCAATCTAAGTTTGAGATTAAAATAGTCTTAAATATTAAAAAAGTCAAATAGTCTCAAATAGTATTCTAAACTAATGATTTATATATATATATATATATATTTAAAAAAGAAGAAGAAAAGCAGCTAGGCAATGGGCAGTCTACACTGTCAGGCACAGTGTAGTGACAGCCTAGTCTCACAGCTGGTAAAGGACAATTTTGCCCCTTTAGATCAATTTTGGAAAAAGCGAGGTTAGGGATAAATTTGTCATTTCAGTTTTAAATATCATTTCAAACACATTTTTCAATACAACAATTCAAATAAAAATTCATCCCATCTTTTCAAACACAAAAATAAAAATAAAAATAAAAATAGCCAAAAAACTTAAAAAAATAGTCACTTCCCAAATACCCACTTTGCTTCATAAACCCTCTAAGAAGGAGGCGTATAATTGAGTAAGGATAAAATAAAATATCATTTTTTTTGGACAATATTTTCAGAGTAACATATTATTATGAGACAAAATAACATATTATTGTCAAATAGAGTAATATATTATTATTTACATCAACTTCGACGGTAATAATTTTTATTTTATTTATTTTTTTTAAAATTTCGTAGTTAACATAAACCTTATTTGATAGATCTTAATGAGAGAATTTTAAAAATACTAATTTTATTAAAAACCGACATCTAAATGAAAAGTTGTATTATTTTAAAGTTTAATATTTTGATAATAGTGGTATGTGTTGGACTTTTTAAGGAAAACTTTTTATATTTGTCTTTAATGCATTAAAGTTTTATTATGAGGGAGTTTAGATCAAATCTCTTGAAATTTAAATGCTGAATTAAAAATAAGTTATTTGATATATATAAAATCAAATTCGAAATTTATTGTTTGAAATTATATATTTAAAATTTTATATTGTGATGGTAGTGGCAGTCATAGTATAATGGTGGTGATGGTGGTGGTGACAGTGACGATAAGAGTGGTAGTAAAATGGTGGTGGTGTTTATGACAATAATGATAATAGTGATTAAGATGGCGGTGGTGGTAGTGGTGATAACAGTAGCGGTAGCGATAACGGTAGTAGTTGTCGTGATAGTGGTGATAACAGTAGTGGTAGCGGTAGCAAGGGTGGTGGTAGTGGCGGTAGTGGTGGTGGTAGAGGTAGTGGTGGTTGTGATGGTGGTAGTGATAATAGTGGTAGTGGTGCATATCGATATTTATGTTTAGTACTTATAAATTCAGTCAGAATTAAATAAATTTTATATAATTTAAAATTTTCTTAAATTTTAGCATAAATTTTAAGAGGCACCTAAATTTTAACTAATATGAATTATAGTTATTAATCATGTTTAATTGATTTTTACTTAGTTGTCGTTTGACATTGACTTTTTTAGGTGATTTTTTTTTTTAGTTGCGACCTTTTTAGATTAGGACTAAAAAATTCATTTGGTTTGATTTTTTTTGACATTTTTAGCCAAACCAAGGTTTAATATATTCAATCTTTAAGTGCTGAATCAAACTATCAATCACCCCTAATATATATATATATATATCGTATGATATCCCATCAAAATAATATTATGTACTTGGAAGAAGCCATAGTTGACATTCCTAGTTTAAAAATAAAAATAAAAATAAATAAAAATCCCACACTAGCAAAAAGTAAACTATATGGTCCCTTGATTTAAAAGGAATTATATCACTACCTGGAATTCTCTGGCTTTCCACGTGTGAATGCTGATGATGAAAACAAATTATTTTATGAGAAGAATAAAAAATTAAAAATAAACAAAGAAAGAAGCATAAACACTTTTTTTTGGGGGGGGGGGGGGGGGGGGATGACATCTACAAGTATGCTTTGTTAGCTAATCAAAAGATCAAAAGAGTCATGTCCTTTAAGGTTGGGTACAGGGTTATTTGATCTGAGAAAATCATCTAATCCAAATCGTTCATGTTTATTTGGGTGGTTTTGCATAATTATTAGGGCTAGATGTGATTTAGGATTTTCTTGTTTTTGAAGGTTGCGGGTGGGTCGCGGGTTATACCAGCAACCGCACTCACTTGGCTGCATCTATATATAATTTTTTTTTTTTTTTTTTTTTTTTTTAAATTTGGACCATCAGATTTTCTTATAAATTTTGCAAGTGTGTAACTCTAATATTCTCTTCTCTCATTCACTTTAATCTGATTATCAAATATATATATACTCTAACATTATAATAATATCTCACACTATCTTATTTAAAATATTTCTTATTCAATTGGAATTTTTTCAATTTTTTACAAATTTAGTTATGTGATTTTTTTTTCTATGTTAATTCTAATTTTTTGTAATCTAATTTTAATAGAGGATAGTGTTAAATCTCCCGCAATCAAAAACATTTAAAAAATAGAAAAAAAACAAGCTGAAATAATTTTTTTTTAAAAAAAGTTCAATCCGCAAACCGCCCGCACATTCTTAAATCTTATCTGCATAAATCGCAACCCGCATTGCAGGCGGTTATGGGTTCAATTTTTCTTAAACTGCAGACATGCGAGCGACTTCAAACCGCAAACTGAACCGTCAAATATTGATCTGCGAGCATCCCTAATGTCCTCTATAAAAATCAAAATAAGAAGGATTTTTCTTGGATGAGAAAAAAAGTACCAACTTGCCTAAGACATTCCCATGCAATTGGAAATTGATATTGAATTAATAACATTTTAAAATGTACCAATAAAGTTCAAATACAAAAATTCATTTTTACAAAAAAAACTAAAATAAGCAATTTACAAAGTTGGGATGAAATTTTCAATAAATTAACAAAAAATAAGATAGTTGAATTTGTTGAGATTCGTGTGTGATTAGCTTACGTGGGGCTACCAAAATGCGAGGATGGACAATTGAAAGGCAAGCAAATAAAAAGTGAAGTATAATTTAAAAATTAATTTAGAAGGCGCAACTTAATATCATAGGATAATTTTTTTAAAATATCTGATATTAAGATTTTATAAGATAAGAGATATATAATATTTTATAATAGTTAAAGTCCCTCAATATTTTTATAGAGAAAATTTGACTTACAAAATATTTGCCCGACTCAGAAAAATTTCAATTTTCACAAAAAAAAAATTCTGTGATTATATTAGAGAAATTTTAAAATTTCTCTGAGTCAGGGCTGAAATTTCTCTAAGTCAGTAAAATTTCCTCAGTTGAATTTTCTTTGTGAAAATGTTGAGGGATTTTAGCTAATAAAAAAAAAGGGATACTTACGTGTATGTCCTAATAAGTAGACTTATTGTTTAATAGGTCCTATGGGAAAAATTTGTTGTAAAAAAATCACTAATTGTAAATTTTAACGATAATTTATAAAAATCATAACAAAAAAAAGACACTAATTGTCAATTTTTAGCGACATATATAAAAAATAGTCACAAAAAAATTATTTTTAGCGACAATTTTACCAATAATTATTTTCAATAGGACTTGATGAGAATTAAGTCAAACTATTAAGACCTATTGGTAGTTTACCCTAAAAAAAAATATCTTTGACCTCTCCTACTATACAAAGTTAGAGAGGGATGTTTTACTAATTTTCTCTATAACTAACAAAATTACAAGAACATATCACGTAAAATATAGGGCGGCCCTATATTATAATTTTTCCTCGTATCCCTAAATTAAAATTTTTAAATTTTTGTATATATATTTCTCGAAGAGTCATGCTAGAGACCCCAAATATTCTATTAAAAATTTTATCAAATGTCTCACATGAGTGTGGGACTCACATGGGTGTCATCCATGTGGATCCCACACCCATATGAGACATTTGGTAAAACTTTTAGTAAAATATTTTAAGCCTCTAGCATTTTTGTTTCTCGAAAGATTGTTTGTGACCGTTCATAAGCCATGTGTCATAGTTAAGGATAATTATTAGTTTTATGTTAGAGTAATATGCAATGTCGTTTATATGGTATTATTTCCGACAAAAAAATATAGTGAAAATTTTACAATCGGGTTAATATTAACTTGTTTTTGTTGAGTAATGTAGTAGATAATTCATTTACGAGTTTGATTCATTAAAAAATAAAATTAAAAATATATTACAAATAAAATTATTATTCACTAACCAAGAATTATATTAATTCATTTTATGATTTATCATTTAGGAGAATTTAAATATAAGTCTTAATAAGTGAATTTATTGTTTAATAGATCATACGATAATTAAAGATATTTTTCATTAAACAATATTAACAAGAGTTACTAATTGTTAATTTTCAGCGACAGTTTAAGAATTTTGTTACAAAAAATGTCACTAAATTATAAATTTTAGCGACAATTTAATAAAATCGTCACAAAAAGTCAATAATTTACAACTTTCAGTGATAATTTAAAAAATTCGTCACAAAAAAGTCACTAATTGTAAATTTTAGACAATTTATAAAAATCGCGACAAAAAAAAAAATACTAATTATCAATTTTTAAAGATATATGTAAAAAATCATTACAAAAAAAAATTTATTTTTAATAACAATTTTACTAAAATTTATTTTTAAAAATTAAATCTACCTATTAAAACTTGGAAAATGATTTGGAGCCATAAAAACTGTTCCCCTAATCCCCCTAATTTTCATTTTGGATAACTGTTTCCTTATTATTATTATTATTATTTTTACTTGATATGAAAATTAGGGAGATTAAAGGGAGTGTTTTTAGAGGGATGTAGCAAGGTCCTTAAAACTTATTAATAATTTATCCCATCATTTACTTGCAGAAAAATGTTTGGGAGCACTAATTAGTGCTCCAACTAATTAGGTGGCAGTGGGTTCCGCCAGTAATGATGTGATGTTTTGATCTTAAAGTTATATTTTTTATTTTTTATTTTTACTTTTTTAATACATTAGTATTATTAGTGGTGATATTTTTAGTGAGATGAATCATTGTGGTTACTTGCATGGACAGTACTTACTGACCCACAAATCTATGGACGAAGACGGTTGTGTGTGTTGTACGAAAGTGTCATAATCTAATCAAATATGGATCAGCCCCTGATATTCAAATATGGATCAACCCCTTTTGGTACCCATAGAAAAAAAGTTAATTTATTCATTTATTTGGGTATATTTTTATATTTTTTACACATTATTTTATGATAATTAAAAAAATCAATTTATAAGTTATATTCAAAATAATTTTGAATTTTTTTTATAAGTGATTTAAATCATTTATTGTTGTTTTCCATTTTTTTAAAAATTTTGTAAAACCCTTTGTGTAAATTATAAAAAATATATAAATCAAGTTAATTTAATAATTATTAGGTTAAGCTTAGGGTCTAGTTTCAAACAAACAAAATAAATACTTTGAATTATCAAAACGCCACTCATGGTGAGTTGAGGACCCAACATGATGGTACAGTTTGAATTTAAAATTTGAGAGAAGTCAAATCTTAATTGTAATTACATAATTTTATCATATATATCTTAACAAATAAACTACCCTGGAAAAATATAAAAAAATAAAAATAAATAACATTTAGATTATTAAAGTAATATTTTGACATAATCCAATACAAAAATATAATAATTGAATTATTAAGATGCCATCTAAAACAAAAATATAAGGATAAATTACACTTTGTTCCTTTTATATTTGGTTACTTTTCTATTTTGGCTCTTGAAGTTTGTTTTTTCTCATTTTGACCCTTCATGTTTCAATTTTTTTCTAATTTACTCTTAAAGCTAATTTCTAATAAAAATTAAACATAAATAACACATTAACAATTACATGGTATAAAAATATTTTGTTATATACAACTCACATCTCTAACATAAACTTCAATTCAAGTATAATAATATATATTTTTTATGCTATGTGATCGTTATTATGGCATTTGCTGTCTAATTTTGAACAAAAATTAACTTTAAGAATAAATTGAAAAAAATTTAAAACATAAAAAAATCAGAGTGAGAAAAAATAAAGTAAAAAAGTGGTCAAACATACATGGGATAAAAGTATAATTTACCCAAAATATAATTGCAACCTATTTGAATTGTGATATTCCATGGTTGGATTGACTTCCACAGACTAAAGGCCTAACTGGTACCCTAAATTCAAAATCCAACCTAAATATATATATATATATATATATATTTTAAAAAAATGTTATTATTTGTACAATTTCTCTTCCTTTGAAGATTATATAAAAAGTTACTTTTCTTTATAAGTAGTTAAATTGACCAAGTGATAAAATAATATGCTACAAGTAATTCCACATTCATATATCAGTCGTCAACAGTGATGTTAGGAAATTAACTATAACCATAAAATTTTATACTCAAAATTTCATTCACAATAACATGCTACTTTTTCTTTTAATACAATTTTAATTATTAGATTACATTTTAAATTTTTTGTATTTTTAGATTTTAAACAATTATTGCATATTACTTACCTTACGTGATATATTTTTCTTAGTTGTGATTAGTTTGGATAGTGAGATCAACACATTTATATTGGCATTATAAATAACAATTAATTCAGAGTAGTAGTGATAAATAAATAAAATATACACACACATATACATATATATCTCAAAAAAGTGGAAGGTTAAAAAAATAATTACTAACATGGGTAAACCCATGAAGGTTATAATCCACTACTTAGGGCTCAATATATATCTCAAATACTAAAGCCCAGCTGTACGGGGAGGAAATATTCCTAAGAACCACTTCCTTTCTTCGATCAGAGCTACGTGTGTGTGGGCGGAAACCCTCCGACGGTCAAATTAGAACACACACTGAGGATAGGTAGAGAGAAGGAGAGGTGTGTATGAGTGTAAGTCTTACTTCGTAAATTGTCTATGTGTGTGGGGGCGAGACATGCCTTTATACCTCTGCCCAATATCCACTCGGTCATCTCGGGTGCTATCGACGCTGTGAACATCACCCAATCTGACAATCTTCTTCTTCCGAGCAAGAATATCTATTCCGGACGCGGTCATTCAACTTGTCGGTTGATGACGCTTTCGCGCGTTTCATTAACTGACCAGCCGCTTTGTGCCATGCACGCTTCGGTCTAACGAGCATTGCCTTACCGAGCTTTTTTATCCGGAGGCTAAATCTCCTCTTCCCGATACCGCCTTGCCAAAATCTTGTCTAACATTGTATTGTCCGACAAATCTGTCCCGTCGGTACCAAATCATTATTTTCCTCTCAATTCCGGGCGACCGGGATTACCATTACAGTCAACCGGGGTAGATTCACCGAAACCTCACAGTTGAGCAAATACCAATTCTTCAGCCGGAGTAAACCATCTCGGCTGGAATCGCGCAGTTGAGCAAACCATCAACTCTTCAGCCGGAGTAAGCATCTCGGCTGGAACAACTCTTCAGCCGGAGTAAACCATCTCGGCTGGAACGTGGAAGTCGAGCAAACCATCAACTCTTCAGCCGGAGTAAATCATCTCGGCTGGAAACGCGCAGTTGAGCAAACCATCAACTCTTCAGCCGGAGTAAGCATCTCGGCTGGAACAACTCTTCAGCCGGAGTAAACCATCTCGGCTGAAAACGCGCAGTTGAGCAAACCATCAACTCTTCAGCCGGAGTAAACCATCTCGGCTTGAATTCCTTAGTTGAGCTAACCATCAACTCTTCAGCCGGAGCAAATCATCTCGGCTGGAATTCCTTAGTTGAGCTAACCATCAACTCTTCAGCCGGAGCAAATCATCTCGGCTGGAATTCCGTAGTTGAGCTAACCATCAACTCTTCAGCCGGAGCAAATCATCTCGGCTGGAATTCCGTAGTTGAGCTAACCATCAACTCTTCTGCCGGAGTAAAACATCTCGGCTTGAATTCCTTAGTTGAGCTAACCATCAACTCTTCAGCCGGAGCAAATCATCTCTACCGAATTCTTAGTTGAGCTAACCATCAACTCTTCAGCCGGAGTAGGTCATCTCGGCTGGAACCTTGCAGTTGATCCACTTTCTTTGGCCAAAGAAGGCGAGCAAGGTCCGCTCACGACTTCCTTCTGGGCGACAAGATCACTCGGCCAAGAAACCCAAGGAAGGCGAAGCAAGATCCACTTCCTACTTGACAGAAGCTCTGCCAGGAACTCCAAGGAAGGCGAGTCATGACTTCCTACTTGGGACAAGAAGCTCGCCAAGGAACTCCAAGGAAGGCAGCAAGGTCCGCTCCGCGACTTCCGCTCGGCCAAGAACTCCAAGGAAGGCGAGCAATGTCCGCTCCGCGACTTCCTTCTTGGCGTACAAGAAGCCGGCCAAGGAACTCCAAGGAAGGCGAGCAAGGTCCTCCTCAACTTCCTACTTGGCGGACAAGCTCGGCCAAGGAAACTCCAAGGAAGGCGAAGCAAGGTCCGCCTCCATAACTTCCTTCATGCATAAGAAGCTCGGCCAAGAACTCCAAGGAAGGCGGCAAGGTCCGCTCACTTCCTTCTTCGGCATACAAGAAGCTCGCCAAGGAACTCAAGGAAGGCGAGCAAGGTCTCCGCAAACTTCCCTTGGCGGACAAGAAGCTCGGCCAAGGAACTCCAAGGAAGCCGAGCAAGATCCGCTCCGCGACTTCCTTCTTGGCGGACAAGAAGCTCGGCCAAGGAACTCCAAGCAAGGCCAGCAAGGTCCGCCTCCGCAACTTCCTTCTGCATACAAGAAGCTCGGCCAAGGAACTCCAAGGAAGGCGAGGCAAGGTCGAACTTCCTAAGAAGCTCGCCAAGGAACTCCAAGGAAGGCGAGCAAGGTCCGCTCAAGAACTTCCTTGGCGGACAAGAAGCTCGGCCGAGAACTCCAAGGAAGAGCAAAGGTCTCACGACTTCCTACTTGGCGGACAAGAAGCTCGGCCAAGGAACTCCAAGGAAGCGAGCTAGGTCTGCTCCGCGACTTCCTACTTGGCGGATAAGATCAGCCTCTGCCAAGAAACTCCAAGGAAGGCGAAAGGTCCGCTCAACTTCCTTCTTGCATAAGAAGCTCTGCCATGAACTCCAAGGAAGGAGAGCTCCGCTCCGCGACTTCCTACTTGGGACAAGAAGCTCGCCAAGGAACTCCAAGGAAGGCTGAAGCTAGGTCCGCCTCCATGACTTCCTACTTACGACAAGAAGTTTCGGCCATGGAAACCCAAGGAAAGGCTGCTCGCGACTTCCTACTTCATGACTCACTGCCAAGGAGTAAGTCATCCCTACGAACCTTGAGGTTATTTTCGATTCACTATATTATTTCGACACAACAAAGTTCTTCAAAGAAAAGTAATTCACTTCTATTACATTGACAAAAGAGTATTTTCATTCAAGTGTAAGGGAAACAAGCCCTTCCTCAAAATTACATACGGTCGCATTCCATGGCTTTCGGTATATCCATCAAATCTTCCAAGTGGTATGCCCCTGCCCCTTGTCCTAGTTTGCCTTCCTTAGAACCTGAAGCGCCCATTTGTCCGCTGTTGACCGCTGTTGTCTCCGCTGTGGACGCCACAAGATCATCCTCTACTCGATGTGTTTCATTGATGCGAGACAGGTGCCACATGGATGTCTCATTGACTTCATTAAGCGGTAGTCCTCAAAATTTCTATATCAACGGAGATCAAGGCTTATTGGAGGATGTTGACTGCAATCTAGATCTCATTGAAGGTTTCCAGATTCGGAGTTGTACGCCTTCAACGCTTCGCTGCCCATCTTGACATCGGTGAAGGTGGTCAATTTTGGTGTTTTGGTGTTGGTCGAAGGCTGCTGTGCGCTTCAAATTTAACTCACGCTTACCTGTTATACTCCTCCCAGCCTCCCGAATCCATTTCAAACCCAACTCATTTCAAACTTGACTGAAAGACCGCAGCACATAAGAGCATCATTTCGCTTATGTCCGCCATAACCCGCCGGAAATGACTATGATGCATCGCACGGGTCGGGCTTCACGTAGCGGTGAACTTTGGTCATGGCTCACGGAAAGCGCGCTGCTTATCTCCATGAAAAAGGAGAAGGCCAAATTTTGCCAAATCAGAGCCCAGAAGGAATGGCGCCGCTTATGGTGGAGGCATTCCGACCTCGGCCGGTGTGACTCCATAGGATAGCCGAACGCCGGCACCGAGCCTTCTCACGGCGAGCCCGCTGCTCTTCAAATCCGCTCGCGAAATCAGACAAGCGAGGTAGGGAGGCTCTATCGCCGCCCCCGGACGTGAGGGCTCACAGATGGTTGTCTTGTGCGCTGACTTCTTCAAGACATCGAATCACCATCTCCGTAGCTTCGGTAGAGAAACCGAGTACGCTCGACCGGCTGGCTAATTCACGGACGGGTGCGCCATCGTGGTCATCACCCACTCACCACACCCTTCCTTTGACACGCTTAAGTTTCCTCCATCTCGCAGCCGCTCACGGATGATTTTAGTTTTGGTCTCCCGCAACTTGTGTTCCAGACGTTCGAGGTGACTTCGCCGGCGACCGCTCGACTCGCTAACGAATTATGACTTCTCTTCTTCGGGCGCTTATCTCACAGAAAGCCCCTGACCGGCCCTCTGTGGGGCGTCTCCAAGTCCGCCATCGGAGGGATTCGAAAGTGTCCTTTCCTAAACTCGTAAACTAAGTTCTCGCAAATGGCAGCATAACGGAAACTCGTCGTTGTTCGCCATAGAATCCGGGCGATCGATGAACTTAAGACAAGGTTTTTATTCTCACAAACTTCCCACAGACGGGCGCCTTAACCAGCCCGAGTGAGGAAATATTCCGGCAACCTCAAGCACTTCCTTTTCTTCCGGTGCTCTCACCACCTGACCAATTTAAAGCATTAACGAGCGTGAGCCCTACAAAGTGGTCGAAAACCCTCCGATTTGCCTGTACCAATTAGAACACACACTGGCGATAGGTAGAGAGAAGCTTTAGAGCGATGAGTGTATGAGTGTCTTACTTACTTTACGTAAATTGTTCATGCTACATGATGTATGCGCAGGGGCGCAGATGCTTTTATACCTTCGCATACCTTCAATATCCACTCAGCTAAATATCTCTCTCTGACGCGGCTCGCTTATCCCATCCTGCCGCCAAAACTCAATAACATCACTAATCAACCGCCAAATTTTCCATCTGGAGAGCGCCTTGGCACCGGGAATATTTATTCAAATGAAGGCTTACGTCTAAGCACTTTTACTGTTAGTGCTCATGAGAATCGGGTTGGCAAGACTCACCTGGTCGCCTTCTCGCCGAAAGCAAACTTAATTATCTTTACGATCAGGCTATCTTGACGCCTATTATTCACTTGACTGTCAGTTTTCTTCACGAAAGTGCATAGTAATTCTACAGTCGACGCTTCTTTCCTAAGCAACAGTTTCAAATTAACTCGACTGGTTTCATTGGTGGCTACACGACGCAAATTTCTGCTTTAATCAAAGATTGCTCATCAGAGCATCTTTTATCCTACAGGCTAAATCTCTCTACCGATACCGCTCTACCAAAATCTTGTCTCTATGAATATCGTCTCGACCTCAAATGGCCCAAGACGGGCACCAAATCATTATTTTCCCTCTCACCAGCACTCACGTAGTAATGAGAATCAATGACACCAAGACACATGGCAAGAGAAGGGCAAGCCACATTAGCAGATAAAGATCTGCAAAGTTATTGCCACTGCACATCGCCATTAATGAAGCCCCTTACAACATTTATTGCGACAAGCCTTCTCCGTCGGGACAGAACGTCTTCACCATGAACAAGGTAAGTTAAAGCATAAACTTTCGGCCAAGGCGACAGGTCGGAAGAGACAACGAAATGATTACCAGAGGATATAAGCAGACGTCGAAGATAGAAAGAAGGTTAAGTTTTTCTATCTCTAATCTATCTATGCATTCCACTTCTCTCTCTAACTTGCTCGTCGGAGGGTTGGCTGGGGGACTCCCCGTTCCCTGTTGAACTCTTGTGCAGGTCTTCCGGTGGGCTTGGGCATTCGGACATAGGCTTGAGGAGCGCAGATCAATCCAACCCGTTCTGCTTGGAACGAACTGATTCATCAATTACAAACTCAAAAAAATACAAGTAATTTATGCACTAAATTGTGCAAATGAGTGTTATACTTTCATGAATTTGCAATAATTTTTTCTACTTCCTTTTTTTCTTTGATATTTTTCCTTTAAAAAAAAAATATATAGAATTTGTTGACTTAATAATGTGGTTGCATTGGGACTTATCATTTTAAAACAAAGCGCTCATCAAATGATATTTAATTATAGAAATGTCACTGCGACATCATTCTCACAAAAAATAATGTATAAAAATTTTGTGTGAATATTATTTTTCTTTATGTTGCATATATGATATTACATGATAATGTCCCTTTTGGTAGCATTATAAATCAATTTATTTAGCTCATTTTCTTCAAAAATGATTAATACTATTTGGTTGTTATTTCAAATTATAACTTATTTGACATTTTCAATTTATCTTGCTTAAAAAAGTGAGATTTTTTAAGCTATAATTTGTAACTTTTTAAAGCTTATTTTAAACCCTTCAATACATATGAACGCTTGTAAAAGACTTTTGAGTATATTTTGGATACTTACACGACAAAAAAATTATGGGAGAAATTATTCAATTAAACATTTTAAACTTTTTTTCACATATTATCAAAAAGTTGGACCAAATAAATTTATACCTTACTTTAATTCTTGTAAGTTAATAATCTAAAACACTTAGTCATTAAATTCTAACTTATAAGTTATTCTAAATGGGCAATGTTACATGATAAAGTTACGAATTTAGATTCTCGGTAGTGTTTTGAATGACAAAGCACCACATTAAAAAAAAAAGAGAATAACCAAAGGTTGAGATTAAAAAAAAAAAAAAAAAAAAAAAAAAAACGTTGTTTTGGTATCTTGATGAAGATGCCAAAGCGACATCATTTTTAACTTTACTATTTTATTTTAAAACACTACCGAGAGTACGCTACAAAATATCTAAATTCGATAAGTTAGACACAAATGTGAGTGGATGAATGTGTAAATGATATTCAATTAACTTGATTTTTTACGGGCATGTTCTACTTGACGTATTTTAAAATGAACGGTTCGGATTATCAAAATAGGCTCCGAAATGGGCTCAAAGTCTTTAAGACTGAAATAGACGCTATCAAGCTGTCCCCATGCTCATATTCTACGGTACCTAAGAAAATTCATTAAGGCCCCGTTTGGGGAGTGGCTAAATTAGCCAATTAGCCAAAAAGTTACATTTTTAGCCAAAAAGCTAACAACACATACCAAAAAGTCAAAGATTCTCTTTTCTCTCAACTTTTTGCACAGCTTTTCGTAATTAGCCAAAAGGTCATCCCAAACATACAAGTTTTTTTTACCTACCTTTTTAGCCAATTAGCTAAAAAGTTACTAAATTAGCCTGTTCCCAAACGAGACCTAAGATATAACTGGATTTTAAATACATTAAGATACGAAATCAGAGAATTACCAATCCAAGAAAATATATATATTGAGAATTGAAAGTAACGGTTATTCTAATAAGACAGAATTGAACATAATTGTCTCACATGAGTATAAAACTCCCAAAAAAGTGAGTCATCTTATGCGAGAGGATTGTATCCAACTTTGTGATTGATTTTTGTGTTCATAAACTTTTTCTGAGAGCAATAATGATTGATTAATGGTAAACAAGTCTGTCATTTAGCAATTACCACATTATGTAAGAGGATTATGTCTGCCTTTGTGAATGATTTTTGTGTTCGTAAATTTTTCCTGAGGGCAATAATGATTGATTCTGCGAAAGGACATGAGTTCCTCACCATAGGAAAACTGCACAGGTTATAACCAACAAGATCCTTGATAAAGTTCTCAGTTGTCTACCAACTGAAAAAATATACATATTCCACAAACATATTGGCCATGCCCCCTTCCCCAATCGTCACCCACCAAACCCCTCTCCACTCTTTAACAACTCCTCCTTCTCTACTTCATCACCATCCATCCACGAAGCTTCCTTTATTGTTATCTTAAAGCAAAGAGTCATAACAATGACAGAGAAACACATTACATAGTCTATATATATAATATATACAAGATGAAGAGATAGCCAACGCATGGTGTCTGGTTGAATCATCTTTCTCTTTCACCATTTCAAACTCTTTCATTTCTTTACCCACTCACTCAAAACAAGCAAAGAAAGCAAACCCATTATTTGCTTTCTTTCAATTCTTCAACTTTGAATTGTATGTGCCCGGTTTGTATTTCTTTGCTACAAATGCTTAACTAGTGTTTCTGGGTCATTGTTTGATTTGAAAAAAAATGGAAACTGTTTTATTTTCTTTCTTGATCAGCAAGTTTGTATGAACTCATAATTTTCCCTGATATATCAAACTCTGTTTTTTCTCTCTGTTTTTCATGGTCTTTTTGAAGATGGGTAAAGGTGGACAAGACTATGCTAAGAGAGACCTCCCAAGCCCAAGAGCTCCTCCACACCATGAAACTTTCCCAGCATGGTCTAAACAAGTTTCAGAATGTGAAAAACACTACCAAGTCAACAGGGTTTCAGGACTAAACTCTTCAGAGATCGAAAAACGCCTCAGAATTCATGGTTACAACGAGCTCGAAAAGCATGAGGGACCATCCATATGGACTCTAATTCTTGACCAATTCAACGACACCCTTGTTCGAATCCTCCTCGCCGCCGCCATCGTCTCCTTCGTCCTAGCACTCTATGATGGAGGCGAGGGCGGCGACGAGTTCACGGCATTTGTGGAACCCATCGTGATTTTCCTTATCTTGATCGTTAATGCGATCGTGGGTGTTTGGCAAGAGAACAATGCCGAGAAAGCACTGGAGGCGCTCAAAGAGATCCAATCCGAGAACGCAAATGTTATTCGGGACAATCGTCGAACATCTAACCTGCCTGCCAAAGAGCTCGTCCCAGGGGACATAGTTGAGCTCAAAGTTGGCGATAAAGTCCCTGCCGACATGAGAGTTGTCAAGCTGATCAGCTCGACTCTCCGTGTCGAGCAGGGCTCGCTGACAGGCGAGAGCGAGGCGGTGAATAAAACCAACAAGGCTGTGCCTGAAGATGCTGATATTCAAGGCAAGAGGTGTATGGTTTTTGCAGGAACAACAATTGTTAATGGGTATTGTATTTGCTTGGTGACACAGACTGGCATGGAGACAGAGATTGGGAAAGTCCATACCCAAATCCATTTTGCAGCGCAGTGCGAAGAAGACACTCCATTGAAGAAGAAATTGAATGAGTTTGGTGAGGCCTTGACTAAAATAATTGGATTGATATGTGCACTTGTTTGGATCATCAATGTCAAGTACTTCTTGACTTGGGAGTATGATAATGGGTGTTGGCCTAAGAATTTCAAGTTTTCGATCGAGAAATGCACGTATTATTTTGAAATTGCGGTGGCATTGGCTGTGGCAGCCATTCCAGAAGGATTGCCCGCGGTGATCACCACGTGTTTGGCGCTTGGCACGAGAAAGATGGCTCAGAAAAATGCCCTTGTGAGGAAATTGCCTAGTGTTGAGACTCTGGGATGCACTACTGTGATTTGTTCCGATAAGACTGGTACTTTGACTACCAATCAAATGTCTGTGACAAAGATTGTGGCAATGGGTGCTACTGAGAAAGAAGTTAGATGTTTTCAGGTGGATGGGACTACTTATAACCCTTCTGATGGCAAAATCTACGACTTCCCGGCTGGTGCCTTGGATGCTAATCTTCAGATGATTGCAAAAATAGCTGCTGTTTGCAACGACGCCGGTATTGCACAATCGGAGCACAAGTATGTTGCTAGTGGAATGCCTACTGAGGCTGCTCTGAAGGTAAATTGATCTCAATTGCTTTTGCTTTCTTTTCTGTTCTAAATTTTAATTTTTCTTTTCCTGATTGTTGCTGGCAGAGTGGTATGCTTATATAGAATTGAAATTACAAGTGACAAAAGACATATATAGAAAGCATTAATGATCATAACCAATAATTGCAGGTTCAATAATTGTTGAACGTTGTTACATTAATAGGATGTGTTTGTGATTGGAAAAAGCATATTTTAGCCAAATTTGTTGATAGTTTGTGAAATTGTTACCTTGTTATTTCAGGTTCTAGTTGAAAAAATGGGCCTCCCTGAAGAATCTGTGGATGACACTTGTTCGACTCCCAGTGATGTTCTATTACGTACGTTAAAATTGAAAAAAAAAAAGAAAAAAAAATCATTTTCTTGTTTGCTCTGTGATTTTCTCTTTGTGCTTTTCTGCTTGGAGATTTAAAATGCTTTGCGTCTACGTTGTAGGATGCTGCCGCCACTGGAAGAAAACTCAACGCCGAATTGCAACTCTTGAGTTTGATCGGGATAGAAAGTCCATGGGCGTAATCGTCGAGTCTCAATCAGGGTTGAGGTCATTACTGGTGAAGGTAATCTTTCTATGCCTCCCTGGCATCTGTAGCTGTTTCAGAATATTTTTATGTATTTGGGAAAGTTCCGGGTAGAATGTATGCTCATATTGTTTATACAAGTCTTCATAGAAATTCATTTTGTTAGTTTTATAGCTATCGGTTGGCCAACCTAACTTGATCCTTATTTCCAACTCAAACATCAAGAAGGATTTGAGAGTATTTATTTATTTATTATACTAATATTTTTTCCTTTTTCTTGGGAGTGGGAGAGGTGGCAAGTCAATTAAAATTATGGGATTGAGGAGTATAAAACAGAGAAACATAAAATAAAAGGGAAAAAAAATTGTGCATTTTGAGAAATATTGGATATTGTATTGTCAAAAACAGCTGAAGCATTAGCAGAAGAATTTTATTACATGGATTTTTTCTTAAAATATAGTGTTCTACTTTGCTTGTTGAAGTGGAAATTATGTATCTTCATTGTTCCAATCTTTTAGGTTCTTGATACTTAACAGAACTTTCTGTAGTAAGCAAAAAAAAATTTCTAAAATAAATGCTAAATTGTGGCAGGGTGCAGTAGAAAATGTATTGGAGAGAAGCACCCATGTTCAGTTGCTTGATGGTTCTGTTGTAGAATTGGATCAAAATTCTAAGAACCTTATCTTGCAATCCCTCCGTGAAATGTCAACCGGTGCTTTGCGCTGCTTGGGTTTCGCATACAAAGATGAGTTACCTGACTTCGAAACATATGATGGGGATGAGGATCATCCAGCTCATGCTCTTTTACTCAATCCATCCAATTATTCATCGATTGAGACTAAACTAACTTTTGTTGGCTTGGTTGGGCTAAGGGTTAGTAATGACATGACCAATCAATAATTATGCTTCATTTCATTCTGTTTAGAAGATGTAAAAAATGAAATTTTACTGAAATCTACATAGGACCCTCCTCGAAAAGAAGTTTACCAAGCAATTCAGGACTGCAAAGCGGCTGGCATTCGTGTTATGGTTATTACCGGGGATAATAAAAATACTGCAGAAGCCATATGTTGCGAAATAGGTGTATTTGAACCCGAAGAAGACATGAGTTTGAAAAGCTTAACTGGGAAAGAGTTTATGGAACTTGAAGACCAGAAAGCCTATCTGAGACAAACTGGTGGGCTTCTATTCTCTAGGGCTGAACCAAGGCATAAGCAAGAGATTGTGAGATTGCTTAAAGAAGATGGAGAGGTCGTTGCCATGACAGGTGATGGAGTGAACGATGCACCTGCCCTAAAACTAGCTGATATTGGAATAGCTATGGGTATTTCCGGGACAGAGGTATGTATGCTTCTTTCCCATTTTCTTTATATTTAACATCCTTGCAAATTGGGAACTAACCTCTCTTCTCTTTCCAGGTTGCTAAGGAAGCTTCTGACATGGTTTTAGCTGATGATAATTTTAGTACAATTGTCGCTGCTGTCGGTGAAGGGAGATCTATCTACAACAACATGAAGGCTTTCATCAGGTTGTAATAGATGCAAAAAATTGTTGCTATCTTAAAGTTCTACAGTAATACTAATACACAGAATTTTTACAAGAAATATCAATGAATGGTCCAGATTCAATCTATCCATGTACCCCATATTATACTAATTTAATCTCAACCACACATTCAGAATTTTTGCCATTAATAAAGGGAGGGCGGTCCATAACCCTGTCTGAAGCACAAATAATCTATGGGCTCATTTTGTGCATGGTTTCACTCTATTGTAGGTACATGATCTCCTCAAACATAGGTGAGGTGGCTTCTATATTTTTAACAGCGGCATTAGGTGTCCCCGAAGGCCTAATCCCTGTCCAACTATTGTGGGTCAACCTTGTCACTGATGGACCCCCAGCGACAGCATTGGGATTCAATCCGCCAGATATAGGCATAATGAAGAAACCCCCTCGTCGCAGTGATGACACACTCATCAGCCCTTGGACCTTATTTCGCTATTTGGTATGCATAAGAGTTATACACACACTATGATATATATCATTTCCTTTAGATTGAACTCTAACTTGTATAATCAACTAAATTGTTTTGGATAGGTCATTGGTCTATATGTTGGAATTGCTACTGTTGGTATATTCATCATTTGGTACACACATGGTTCCTTTTTGGGCATTGACCTTAGTAGTGATGGTCACACCCTAGTCACATACTCCCAACTCGCAAATTGGGGTCAATGCTCATCTTGGGAGAATTTCACCGTCTCACCTTTCACAGCCGGGACACAAGTGTTCTCCTTTGACAACAACCCTTGTGATTACTTCAAGCGTGGAAAAATGAAAGCCACAACACTCTCCCTCTCTGTCCTTGTCGCCATCGAAATGTTCAATTCTCTCAATGCACTTTCTGAGGACACGAGCCTTCTGACAATGCCCCCTTGGGTCAATCCTTGGCTCCTTTTGGCCATGTCCATCTCATTTAGCTTGCACTTTTTGATTCTCTACGTGCCATTCCTTGCTCATGTGTTTGGTATAGTGCCCCTCAACCTCAATGAATGGATATTGGTTTTGGCGGTTGCTCTACCTGTGATTTTGATCGATGAGACTCTAAAGTTTATGGGAAGGTGCCCAAGAGGCTTCCAATTTCTAACATCCTCCACACGAAAAAATTTGAAGCCTAAGACAGAGTGAGACAATATGTGAATAGTTGGGAAGTTGAAAATAACGTCGCCTTTTTAAGAGGTTGGTGACTTGTAATATACATGTCCTGTCATAGTTGTACTACATATATGCTTGTTATCGAACTCTTTTGTACAAGGAGGGATGGTTGGACAATGAAGAATTTTCTGAACATTTCTCATCTGTTTTCCTCCCTCTTTTCCCTTCTTTATCTTTAAATCAGGCTTGTGTGAAACCTCAAATTTTGATGCAAAATATAAGTTGGGAGCTTTATATATTCTAGTGCCTATCTTTGACTATAACTCTTGCTGAAATCAAGTTCTTGTAGACGGACGCGGTTTGGCCTGTTTGGGAAGAATTTTTTTTTTCTTAAAATAGTTAATAAAGATTAAAAAAAAAAAATTAAAATAGTTAATAAAATAAAATGTCACATTCTACGAATTAATCAATCATTTTTTCTCTAACAACTATCTATTCAACTATAAAAAAATTCATAAATCATTCCAAATATAACCTTTTTTTTTTTCCATCTAATAAAATAGCCAAAAAGCTAATAAACCAAATAAAATAGCCAAGTCCCCAAATGAGACCTAAGTGGCCCAAATGAGACCTAAGTGGCTTGAATGAATGGTTTATTTGTTTGTTTGTTTGTTTTTTTTTTTTTCACATGACAAGCATTCATCGAGCCACATTAGTGACTAGACTCTGTTTGATTCAACAAATATTTTGTCTCAATTTTTGGAATAAATATTGAAAAATCTTTAAAGCCCTCAAGATATTAATTCGTAATTATATTTCAATTTTAAATAGTGAATATCAATCTCAATCAAACAATTAACAACAAACTGGCACAGCGATTTAACGTAGAAAAAACCACAATTGGAATATCTCTAATTGTGATAAAAAAAAAAAAAAAAAAACCACGGATCAAAACCACAAAATAATCCACTAAGAAGAAAAAAGGAATTACATATGAGTACTCTCAATTATCTAGCGAATTCACACCCAAATTGAACCAAACCCAATGTGTCTCTTCCACCATCGTCTTCACCATGGAACTGCTTTGCCCAACGTTGAATCCACAACACCGATGTCAAATCTACGATGATGAGCCACTCTAGAATCCACTAAAGTTTCAGGCCCAAGTTCTCCGGAATCCACTAATGAATATCTCTCTATTTTTGTGAATAAATAAACAAAATCAACCTTTGATGTTTATCAATATGTAGTTTGTTGATCAATTAATCACCTTCTATACATCAAGAAAACTCATATAAACCACCCTCCAATATAGAACACTTTGCATTTTACATCTCTTTAAGAATCTGGACGAGTTAAACCCTAAAAACAACAAACGACGCACTTTATACTAAACAGAGTCACGAAGACCGCTCGAGCAGTGTAAGTAAAAGGTGGTGCAAACATATAGGCCAACCACTCAAGTGTAACATCTACTACTCGAGTGGTGAAACATATTTCCCAGGAATTCAGTTTGCAGGCAGAGATACTAGATGATTCACTTCATAGCCCAAGCGCACAAATGATCGCTTGAGCGGTCAAACAACTTTGGCAAATAGTTCGATCCCTGTACATAGTTAGCGAAGTAGCAAACAAGGAATACAGAATGCTCAAGATAAAGAATGTCAGTACAAACTCCTCTACAGGCACAATTTGGGTTGGATTTACATCTAAATACTCACAGTCTCACTAGAACAAGAGAGCGAATAAAATTATAACTAAAAAGGGTTTTGCCAAATGAAATTACTAATTACTAAAACCTAACAAATATAAATTATCATCAGTTCTTTTGTTGAGGAGAATTATTCAGAATCATTTCACAACTCCTAACAGTTGTGAGGTCTCAAGATTGATATATTGGTAGTTCAATTCAAGATAAAATGATAAAAGTAGGATAGTTTGAATTGACACTTTTCTTGTCAAATTACAAGTAAAAAACAAAATTTGGAAACTTTAGTACTATTGATTTAAAATTGTAAAAGAGAGAGAAGAAATTAGGGTCAAATTTGATATTTATATATATATATATTGTCGGTGTTGATTTTTGACCACACAACCAAACAGGGAACCCAGCTGAAGAGCACCGGCATAATAGATTAAGCCCGAACAACCTGTCACAGAAATGTAAGAATTTGGCGTTGGTTCGTCCACCCGGGGGCACTCCGACGATCAAGTTAGTAGTATCTCTCACAGATAACAAATAGTGCTTAACTCACTAGAAAGAACATAAAAAGCATACCTCAGACTCACCGGGAGTGCCTTACTTTTATAATGATCAATGTCTAATTTCTCCTAGAAGTCCAACTTCTCCTAGAAGTTTTACTTCATGGAACTCTAGCACATAATGCCTATCTTGGACTCTTAGCTAGATAGGGATAAACTCCCTCAGAGCCTTATCCCTATCCAGTCTAGAGCCCTCTTTCATCTAGGACTCCTGCCCTTCCCTATCAGCTTATCTCGAATTCCAATATCTGCGTAGATAACCTCGGCCTAGCCGAGATCATCTCGGCAATGTAGCCAGTTGACACTTCGGTGTCACCTTTTGCCGCGTGCCATTATTCACAAAATACTTCCCCACAACTGCCCCGTAGGTTCTATTTCCTCGGCAACCTGATGTGATGGAACCAACATTGTTTCTTCGAGTAGTAGGTCGGTTATAGTTTCGCTCTGCTTCACGACCGAGATCATTACTCGTCGGCTTCAAGTACTTAGTGCTCAACTGTCCACCTTTGTCAAGGATCAGGAACCCAAAGTCAAGTTCTTTAAACATTTCGACCGAGATTGTTCCTCTAGCCAAGGTTTTTTGCTTCATTAATCAAGAACTCCAAAGGTTTTGACTGCGCATGAGCTGTCATGCATAGTTTACTCAACCGTTTGCTCCACGCATCCCGTTCTCATTAGTTCGCACTGACACGCCATCGTCGCCGCTTCACAGACGCTACCGACAGACATCGCCGTCCGTGGCATATTCATTTCCTTTTGCTGCCTTTTCGAGTTTTATCAAAACTCTCTCTTTCTCTTCGTCTTCTCACTTTGCATTCTCTTATTTTTTCTCTCTATACTCAGACTTTCTCTCTCTAAAATCCTCCATTTTCAAACCTTCGAAACTCTGCCACTGTCCATCTCCAGTGAATTTTCTGCCACTCATTTCCGATCAAGGGCAGCATCTAACTCCAGCGAACACAACTTCGGCGTTTCCCTCTTCAACCTCAATCGGTGAGTTCCCAATATCTCCTTTTAATTTCAGTCTTTTATTATTCTCTTCATTTGTTTCGAACCTGCCATTTATCCACATTGTCTGTTGTTGCCTTGTATCTACATTTATTTCTTGTTTTCATCTTCATGCTTTGATCAACATTTATGTTTCTTGAATCTTAAATCTGTGTAGTCTTTCGAAAATGCCAATCATGTTTTTTGCTTTAGACATTTGCACTGTTTTTCACACACTCACTTAGTGTCTTGAAGTTTTGGGTGTACACACTGCTTTTCTACTTCACCTTTGATTTCGAGTTACATTTCTTTTTGGTCTTCTTGCTTTGTTTCTAGATTTTTGCCTTTGATTACTTGTTTCTGATAGACTTGGGTTTGTGGGTTTGATTTAGAGCCTTGTTTCTTTAGGAAAACCTAAACGAAATCCTCTAATTCTCATAAATCCTCATCCTAGTGCTTTCTAGGGTTTAGCCGAGGTTCCCAAACATTTACCAAAGGATCTTCTTCTCAAATCTTGTATCATCTTTCATTTAAGCAGACGGTATGGGCACGTTTAAGTGAAGGGTAGACACCCCAGAAAAACTTGAGAACTTTAGGAGAGAGTTCTTTATCCCAGCTAACATTCAGATGAGATTGGTTGGGAAGGAGGACTCCATTATGCCCGATGGAAACTTTATGCCCTTCCCAAAGAGTTGCCTTTTGTAGAGTGTGGACTCGTGTTTCTAGACATCCTTTTTAGGGAAATCCTCCATTATTATAAGCTAAACCCCATGCAACTAGCCATCAACTCATTCAGGGTTATCAATGGCATCATAGAATTGGCATGCCAAGAAAATGCTAGGATCATGCTAGCCGACATCCAGTTTTGTTACACCATGTGTGGCCTTAATTCTGAAAAGGGCTACACATGTTACCTCAAGCCCAGATCCACTGCCTACAAAATCGTAATCGACCTTCTAGACTCCAACAAGGGTGTTGGGGATGACTATTTGATTGTCTCGGGCAACTGGGAGTTTGCACTAGACAACGATCTTCATTTCTTCCCATTGTACTGAGGAGTGTTTAGAGAGAATGAGGGTAAGAACTGAGTTACCTCCCAACTTTATTTCTGCTTAAGACTTGTTAACCTTATCTGTTCATGCTAATGTTTCTCTTGTTTGCAGATCTTTCTCAGCCAACGAAAGACTTTCGCCAGACATTCTTCCCAAGCAAAGATCTAAAAAAGCTGTTGGGTTTGCTAATCAAGAAGCGCAAGGCCCCATTATTGCTTGACTACATCTCGACGTACAAATCTGTCTTGCCTGACGTTCCCCGCCGAAGCAAAACTTCCTCATTTGCAATAATTCCATTAGCTGCATCATCTCCAAGGCCAAACCAGGCCCCCTCATCAAACTCAGTAGAGCTGCTCTCTAGTTTTGCTCCTGCTCAATTAATCCCACCATCCCAGCGTTGACGTTGACGCCGATGTAGAGCACCACCAAATGCTCTATCCGGCAGGACTCATAACCGTACAAGCTGAAAATCGATCTCCTCGGTGTACGACCTAGCAAACCCTCAAACTGCACTTCCAGCAATTCACTTCGGTACCAAAGTCACCGTCGCTGCAACAACCACTGACATGGGCCGCAAACCAGCTGTCGTTGAAGATCTCCTTGCCACCCTTCCAGGGGTGGTGGCTGTTCAATCATCATTCTCTCTATCCCAGACCAAATCAAAGCCAAAGAGGGTAAAAAGAACTAAGGCTAAGGCCACAGTGACTCAGATTGACTCTGAGGACACTGTGCCAATCTTGAAATTAACCAAGGTAGAGAAGAGCCAAATTGCCACCGAGAAGAGGCCAACCGAGGCCGATGCATCCGATGCCCAACCACCCAAAAGACCGAGATCTGACCAACTTGAGGGTAACCACAACTTCCCTTGCAATATGACCTGGGCTCCCGAGGTCATGGTGGGGAACAGATCCTTGACAGCTGGTGATTGCGCAATGAATATTAAAGTCGGGCGCAATTGCCAACTACCGTTTTTACCTGAAGATTCGAACCATATGGCCGAGTTACATGAGTATGAAAACTTTGGCCTTATGATGTAGCACCCGGTCTCGATAAATATCTTCCTTTTCCCTGTTAAAGTTTTTCAACACTTAGCCAAAATCTTAACTAATCTATTGTACTCCTTGTAGGCCATCCAGCACGCACATTTGTATGTGGTCAAGACCGAGATGGCGAAGAAGGAGTTAGTAAAAAAGACCCAAGAAGTTGCCAAGCTCCTGTCATCATTGAACCACGCCGAGGCTAACAACCGAAAGCTGCTGGATCATGCCAAGGCTGCTAGAGCTGCATAAGGCCAAGCCAATGCCAAAGCTGAAGTTGCGGAGGCAGCTGTGAGGCCGCTAAGGCCGAGGTTGAGGCTGTCGAGGTCAAGGCAGCAGAGTTCGAGCCCAACCTCAATGAGGCCATCAAATCAAAAGAAGACGAGGTCAAAGCAGTCGACAAGAAGGCTTTCGAAAAGAGTCAAAACGCTATTCGTAACCAATACAAAGAATAAGTTAATAAGGCTTGCAACAGAGGTTATTACCTCGGTTGGATGCAACACTAAACAAATTATCCGTTCCAATAGACTATGACCTCTGAGACATCAATCAACTCCAAGTACCTTTCCCTTAAGGGCCCAAGGACTCTGGCGACAAGGATAATGTCGAGGATGGTGATGCCGATGATAAGGAGGATGAGGCTGCCACAGATGCCAAGTCCCTTACTCTAAATGAGCAAGTCCTTGACTTGACTCAAGATGAGGAGGATGACTTGGCATCCAAGGGTGTCTCTCCTAAACCAACCACTTATGAGGCTGAGCTCTAATGTGCTGAAAAGAGTTGGGATCAGACTCTGCTCAAAATAAATGCCGAGATAGTGGCAGAGAATAATGCAATACTGCCAACCGAGGCCGATAAAACTCCAACAACCGAGGTTGAGCAATCCTAGACCAATCCCAATGCTTAGGATATTTCTTCTTGTATGCTTACTGCTTTCCTTCCATACCTTGTATGCTTTCATACTTTAGAATATTTTTGTACGACTTTAAAGTATACCTTAACTGTATAATAACTTCGGGGTAGAGTACTTCGGATATAAACCTTGACTGCTTGCCTCAACCAACAATCGGAATACCTTGGCTAACACTTAAAAATATTAAAATATTTTTACAAGTGTTGTTCAATCAAGCATTACTTTTTTACCTTCATATGCTATCTTCTACTAAGACTTCACCCTTTCCAAGCTTTAACAACCTAGTTGGTCACCTCGGGTAATATGCACCTCGGATATTTTATTCACTATTACCTCGACGAACTTCAACTTGTAAATTTCTCCAAAATTTCAACAAGTGTTAAGCCCATTTTAACTTGTAAATTCTTTTAAAAATTTCAACAAGTCCCAAACTCTTAAACTTTTAAGTTTATTCATCATTCTCCAAATTTCTACCTCCTAATATAAAATTAAGTTTCACTTAAGTTTACATTAAGCATGTATCTATGGTCTCTCATCGGTCGATTCAAACAAAGACTAGCCGAGGTGTTCAACCTTGGCTTCTTTGTTAATCCAACTAAAGCACACTTAGTTCCATTCTCGAAGTTTAACTCTATCGATATGGCAAGTCTATGTTAATTCAACTTAGTTCGACTCTATTATATGCAAGTATAATTTAACTCGCCATATAATAAGTCTAAGTTATTTGTCATGTTTCATTAAGAACATCACCATAGGACTAGTTAGTCCTATCACACAAATTTCATATTCATAAAAATCAAACTAAAATTTTATTATTACTCGCTAATGACATAAACTTTGAAAAAAAAAATCTAATGATAGAAAAACTTCAAGTTGCAAGGGTTCTGTGGTCTTGGCAACTCTTTGCCATCATCGCCCTCGCCGATATGCCCCATTGTCGGCGACGACATGATTCTATAAGGCCCTCCCAATTTGGGCCTAGCTTGCCCTCCTTAGGATCCTTCTTGTTGCCGACACTTTCCTCAAAGACAAGGTCCCCAACTTTGAACTCTTTGGGTTAACCTTCTTGTTGTATACCCTAGCAAGTTGTTGCTGGTATGCCCCACATTTAATTGTCGCTCTCTTTTCTCCTCTAGTAGGTCTAGATATCGGGCTAAAAATGCCTCATTGGTACCATTTTCCACTTCCTGGGTTCTAATCCCTAGAATGCCAACTTCTAGTGGGATAACTGCTTCAGTGCCATAAGCCATGGCAAATGGAGACTCTCTAGTTGATCTTCTCGGCGTAGTTCGATATGCTCATAGTACATTGGGCAACTCCTTCACCAATTTTCCTTTTGCTACTTCCAACCTTTTTTTTATCCTTTCTAAAATAGTCTTATTGGATGCTTCTGCCTAACCATTACTCTGAGAGAAACTTGGAGTAGAGTAGTAGTTCTTGATTTTGTACTTTGCACAAAAGCTTTTGATTACCTTACTATCAAATTATGTACCATTGTTTGCTATTATTGCCATTGGGATCCCAAACCTGGTGATGATGTTCTTCTATATGAAGTTCTTCACATCAATATTTCAAATCTTTGCAAGGGGTTCAGCTTCTACCCACTTTGTGAAGTAATTAGTCGCTACCAGCAGAAACTTCCTTTGCCCAGTTGCTTGGGGCAGTTGTCCAACCAGGTCTATATTCTATTAGGCAAATGGCCAAGGGCTGGATACTGGGTTCAAATCTGTTGCTGGTTGATGTATCAAAGGTGCAAACCTTTGACACTTCTCGCACTTTCTGACATAGGCTTCAACATCCTTCTGTATGTAGGGCCACCAGTACCCCTAAGTAATGGCCCTATGAGCAAGTGATCTGCCCTCAACATGGCTTCCACATACCCCTTCATGTATTTCATATAAGAAGTCTTCAACCTGGGAGGGATGCACACACCTCAAAAAGGGACCAGTGAAGGATCTCATGTAGAGGTGCCCATCTATTGTTAGGCTGAACCTAGCCGATTTCAACTTGGTCTTATGGGCTTCTTTTCGGCCATCTGGCATCTTGCCATCTCTAAGGAAAACCACTATTGCATCCATCCAACTTGGTCCCATCTCTACACGCATTGCTTCGTATTTTGTGATCAGTGGTTCCACACTTGGGCCTGACAAATAATTAACCATTATTGTCCTTGCCTCCTCTGATTTCATTGCACTAGCTAGGTTAGCCAAGGCATCGGCATGACTGTTATCATCTCGGCTAACCTGCTATAGCCGGCAATCCTGGAACAATGCTAGCAGTCTAACAACTTCTTTGACATAGGCTATCATTCTTTCATCTCGGTGTCATGCTTCGCATGTTGCCTGATTTACAATAAGTTGGGAATTATAGAAGACTACCACCTCGCCGGCTTTTATTATCGTATTAACATCAACCCCGCGATCAAGGCCTCATATTCCGCTTCATTGTTTGAGGTGTTGAACCCCAAGTGAATAGATCGCTTCTAACATTCGCCCATCCGCGATACTAACACTATTCTCGCCCTTGCTCCTTGACGGTTTGAACTTCCATCAACAAACAAGCGTATGAGTCGCCGATGTAGATGTCGCAGGCTTTGGTTTCTACCTTCTTCGCTTTGTTGTTATGGGGTTTTTCATTCCCAAACCGGGTTTCTTTTGTTTCTCGATACCCTAAGTTGTGGCTTCATGGGGCCCATGTGGAATGGCACTGTGTGAACTCGGCGACAAAGTTGGCCAAAGACTCTTGCCCTTAATTGTCGTTCTAGGCCTAAATTTCAGTCATATTGGCCCAAAGATTACGCCCATCTAGCAACCTTTCCTGTTAGTTCTCTTTGCATTTACAACGACTTCAAAGGATGCCCGTCTGCACCACAATCTTGTGGACTTGGAAGTAGTGATTTAGTTTTTTTGAAGCCATTACCAGGGCTAATGTCAATTTTTCCAGGGGTAAGTACCTAGTCTCTGCACTTGGTAAGGTTTTACTCACATAGTATACTGCCCTTTGTTCTCCCTTCTTGTATTTGATTATCACTGCACTCACTGCGTGCCCTAAAACGGCCAAGTATAAGAATAGTTCCTCTCTAGGTACTGGATTTGACAGAACTGGAGCTATTGTCAGGTATTTTTTCAAGTCAGCCAAGGCGACTTCGCATTTCTCTATCCACAAGAAATCTGTGGCCATTTTCAACAAACTCAAAATGGTTTACACTTATCCGAACTTCTACTTATAACTGCTCGTAGTCATGCGTCTTTAGTCAACATCGCACTTGTTTTGCCGATGTCGCTTTTCAAGTCTAGGATAGCCTTGTTTTGATCCGGGCTTGCCTCAATGCCCTTTTGGTAACCAAATATCTTAGGACGTTACCAGACCTAACTCAAATGCGCATTTCGAAGCATTGAGTCGGAGCTGATATGTTCTAAGGATATCAAAAACTACTTTTAAGTCGGCCAGGTGATTCTCAGGTTCTTTGATCTTCACAACCATGTCATCAATGTACACTTCCACTGTTTTGCCAATCAGATGTCTGAACATCTTGGTCACCAACCTTTGGTAGGTTGCTCTTGTATTTTTCAACCTAAAAGGCATTACTCTATAGCAATACAACCCTTTCGGGGTGATAAATGCAGTCTTCTCCTCATCAGGGGAATACATTACTATCTGGTAGTATCCCCTGTAAGCATCCAGAAAGCTTATTGTAGACCACCCGAAACTCCGCTTCGCGCGCGAGGGCACGAATTGAGGTTCTTTAGCTATTACAGTTCGAACTCGTGTCACGATTCTGAATCTAATCTCACAAAGTGCAATGTGAGACCGATAAATCACCAAAGAGTCCAAATCCGGCAAATTATTTTGAAAAATCAATTTTAATAAAGAAGTGTCAAACATGGACTGCTTTTTCAGATACAGAGTCGCCACCTAAATGTTTTATTTTGGGAAATTTAGAAAACCTTGACTCGTGCCTAAGGCCACGTGTCCGTCATCACCAAAGTTGCCTCAGCTCGGGAACTTGGGTACGAGGGGGGAAGGTCCTGAAATAAGCACTTCGCCACCGATCAAAGATCGGCCTTTACTAACATGATATGTTGTTTTTGAAAGCATATGTGTTCTTGTTTCTGTTTGTTAGCTAGCTTACTATGTGATGTGCACAACATACAAGTATAGACTAAATCGCTCAAGTTAGAACAAAACATCTCATGTTTGTTTTTTAAAGTGGTTTGAAAATGCTACTCGCAAGTAGGCTAAGTCGCGGATTTGCCACCCTCAAGTGGGCTTAGAAAACATGATTTTGCCACTCTCAAGTGGGCTTAGAAAACATGATTTTGATGAATTGTTCCAATTCAAGCAATGAAGCCTTCATCCACAAGCATTCATGCAGTTAATCAATTAAGCAGTTAGCCTCATGGCAAGCATGCTAACATGGCAACATACACATCTTATGCAAGATGCCAAATCGTAAACACTCACAAAGGTACTCGAGCCAAAACAGAGAACTAGTTAGAAATCATGCATGATCCTAGTTCATGTTAAGATAGCTAATGCAACACATGTAAAAATGCAACTAAAATAAGCTCGGCTATTCTAAGATGTCATATGAATACAACACTTGATAACATGTATTCAAATTGGAATTGAAATACAATGCAGTTTGTATGATGCGCCGAGCCCGGTGCATGCAATACAGATGAATGAGTGCACGCATGCGAAGCATAAGTATGCTAATTGAAACATGCCCTAAAACTAACCATCGAAAGTGGATAAGTAAAAGGGAGAAAGACGTGGGGTTGGAAGACATTCACACACACACACACACACACACACTTATTACAACAGTTGTGCCCTATCGACGAAGGGTCCGAATGATAAACTAACTAGCTACGCTAAGCTAAGCTAATTAATTATTATACAACCGAATTGAAACAAATAGCTACACTAATCTAGTTAAGATATTACACAACAAATCAAATGATTAAATTACATGAACTAATCATGAATACTGAAATGGCCTCGCGGGCGATGAAAAGATGCATGCTCGGTCGGCTTCGCTCAGAAATCCACTACCGTGCCTCGTGTTGCCTCTGTTTGCACACTTTTGGACTTCTAAAAATTGTGCCAACCTCCAAGATGCTTCTGATCCACCTTATGAACACTCTGAGAGGTGGTCGGCCAAGAGGAATGGCTATTGGCCATGTGTAATAGTCATCGGCCAAATTTAAAGGCTATCGGCCAATTTTGATAGCCGATCGGCACACTTGATAGCCGATCGGCCACTTCTTCCTGCAAACTTCTCCTTTTGCTGCAACAGAGCACTAACAGAGGCATGACAGTGTATTTGTAAGAAAATGTGTGTGCAACCACACTTTTTATCATGTCTAAAGCTCCAAGGAGTGTAGTGCTCGGCTCTCGAGACATCAATCACGCATCTCGATGCATGATGGCCAAAGAGGCCGAGTTACACAAGTTAATGGCAAATGAATGCACAAAAACACATAAATACCTTAACCTCTATCATGCATGATCAAGAGGGTCGGATCATCGAGAATTAAGGCACGTTCCATCACTTCAAGTATGAAATGTCATTCATTCCTCGTGTTTGGATTGACACCCTTTCCAAACATAATGCAATGCAAGGCATGCACACACAATGCAATGCAACAAGCATGCAAAAATCATGCAATGCAACAATATGCAATGTAACATGAGCAATTTATCAAAGCTAATGGCATTCAAACTTTATTGAATGCAACCTAAGCATGCGAACAACAATGCAAACAACATGCAATGTAAACAACATGCAAGATGGACTTAAACTGGATATGGACAGACCTCAATCATGTCCAAAACAGTGGCCATAATGCTAAAATGATGGCATGAAACGCAAGACAATGCATGCACATGCATTGGCCCATCAACTAGGCCTAAGAGCACAACTCTCAAAAGTGCTCAATAAGTGACAAATGTAAGAATATAGCCACACTATATGCTCTGAAATTAGGTATGAAATGATGCCAAATCATTCAAACAACAAAAGCATGGCATGCTAGAAGGCTCAAAGCTTGAAGCTAGCATAGGCACTTGCAATATAGCTATACAAAACATGAAGCATATGGCCAAGACAACCCAAAATAGTTCTAGAACATGTCAAAATGAGACTAAAACATGCATGGAAGGAAGCCAAAACAAACTAGCATGAGGGACATGATGCATGGAGTATGCAAAGCCAAAATAGAGGATTACACTATACCTACAAAGACGAAGCATGAGATGGCTTTGCCAAAAAAAATCAGAGTTATATCATGGCAAAGTAACCCCAAAATCACACTGGAATGATAGCTCATAAGCTTAGGCATGAAGGCATATACAATGGCTCATGTTTAAGGCATAAAGAACCAACCTTCCAAAGCATGGAAAGAGTGACACATGTAAGTGTATGACCACACTACATGCACTGAAATCACATATGAAATGATGCCAAATCATGAAAGTAGCCCAAGCAATGCATGCTAGGGGACTCAATACACAACGCTAGTAAGCTAGAATGCACTATGGCTATACAAAGCAAGGCATGCATGACCAAAACAACATAAATTAGACCTAGATCATGGAAAAACATGAGTAAAATCTTCCTAGAGTTGAGCCAAAATCACACTAGAATGATGGTCTAAAGCATGATGCATGTTAGGCTAGTGTGCAATTTTACACTACAAGTGTATAAAGCATGCAAGAGGTGACCAAACCAACCTAAAACAGAGTTATGGAAGGTCCTAAAAGTCACAAAAAAGTGCTTGAACTAAGCTTCAAAGAAGGAGAAATACATGCTCTTTTGATGGGCCATCAACGCAAGTAAACAAAACAAGAGGAGAAGGGACCACTCCCTCCTATTTAGGACCTCAAAACAACATTTCTACCACTGAAAATTCACTGGATTTCAGTGGTTTTAAGGCCAAAAAGAAGTTGTTTGAAAAGCTTTGAGAGATGGCTCAAAAGGCTATACAAGCCAATGAGCAAAAGGGAGGAAACACCCCCTAGCCAAACAAGGCTTAAACCATCATTTTTAGGACTGAAAAACATATATTTTCTCAGTTCAAAACCACCCCAAAAATAGTGTAGAAAGATGCAAAACAATAGTGCAAGACAAGCTTAAATGTGGTAAGTTGTATACCTTTGAAGCAAAGCACATACTAGGCACAAAAGAGGCACTAAACCAAGCTTTAATACTCCTTTTAGAGCTCAAACAAGGCTCCAAGTAAGCTTTAAGCAACCTTAACCCATAGATGGACCACTTTCATCAAGGATGTCTAGGCAAAAGAGAGGTATTTCTCTACTTGAATGCACAAAAGGCAAGAGGGAGAGAACTCTAGAGAGAAAGGCAGAGATTTTTGATCCAAAATTGTAGAGAGAGAGACTCCCCAAATGTTCTAACTCTTTGAATATATGAGATATAGCTTCATATATAGCAATTCAAGAGCTTTTGGTCAAAATATCTCAATTGGAAATATCTGATGCAGTGTGTAACAACTGGAGGAGAAATATCTGCCAATTCTGGGCTTTCTGGACATGTGTGGCCGATAAGGTTCAATTTTGGCCAACCTATGGCTGATGAGGTCCAATTGTGGCCGATGCAGTCCCATAGAGGCTGATGGAAAAAATCAGTCCTGGTTCCTGACTTGAAGCAAGTCTAATTCCTTCATCTGGACTCCTTTTCAGGTCATTCTTGAGCCTAAACTATAGCCCCGGAATTCTTCTTTCCAAATTTTGAAGCCTCACCTCAAAATTCCAAGTGTTCTAAGAGATATCTCACTTTTAGTGAGGACTGCTCAGTTTCGATCCAACCGGAATGATACCCAACTTCAACCAATCATATCTCTCCCATCCGGACTCGGCTTTAAGAGATTCTTGAGTGAAAAATGAAGCCCCAGAAGAAAGATTTCGAATGGTGGTGGCGTCATAGCTGAAATCTAAGTATTGTATAGGATAGGCCTGATTTAGCGAGGACTGCTCGTCTCTCTCTTAACGATCCATGCCCGACTTTTCCCCCAACTTGGTTTCTTCCCTCTCCTCTTCTTTTCTTCAACTCCGAACCCCTAAACAAGGTGTTTTGAAAGATTTTTGAAAGATTTCATCTCTCTTTCATTTATTTTCCACTTTGTCCTTGCTCGGTTTATCGAAAAGTGCAACATTTGACAAAATGCGAGCCTCGGAACATCGCAGAAACCTTTTTCAAAATATTTTGAAAGAGAGGGTTTTAAGACCTGAAATCTTTTCAAAATATCTTTGGTCCAAAATTAGGTGTAAGGTTGGGATTTGACTCTCTCCTTGCCTGAGAAATCGAACCTTTGCATAGCATAGCCTACATCATCAAGTAAGCCATTAGTAGTGCCTAAGTCTTAAGGGCGGTCAAAAATGGGGTGTCTATACTTATCCTTCCATGCCCTGAAGTGGCATCTACTAATTGATCAATCTTGGGTAGTGGGAAACTGTCTTTGGACAGGCCTTATTCAGGCTAGTGAAGTCTACATAGACCTTCCACTGCCCATTCTTCTTTTTCACTACAATTGTGTTTGACAACCAAATTGGCTAGTTTACCTCTCAATGGCTCGCCTCTAACAATTTATCTACTTCCTCATCTATTGCCTCCACATGAACCAATGTCGGCCTCCTTGCTCGCTAAATGACAGGTTTAGCCGACTTGTCTACATTTAGTCTATGGCAAGTGACCTTGGGATCAATGCCAGACATCTCATATGGCATCCAGGAAAACAACTGTATGTTTGCTCACAAGAATGACTCTAACTCTCTTTCCTCCTCCTCAGCCAAGCATAACCCGAGAAAAAAGAAATGCTCTTCGTATCCTTGTTGGACTAGAATTTTCTTTAAGGCTTCCTCGCTTTTGTTAGCCAGCTCTTTGTTAATGTCATCCAGGACCTCCATGTCCTCGTCCTCAATTTCTACTGTTTCTGCTTCTCGCACGTTGCAGGTGAATTTCATTGCTGCTATGGAGCAATTCTTGCACCTGATCTCCTCTAACCTCCTCAATTCCATGCTCCGTTAGGAATCGCAATAGCTGGCGCAATGTTGAGGGAACAACCCTCATTGCGTGCAACCATGGCCTCCCCAAGATAACATTGTAAGCGAAGGGGGTGTCGATTATTGTGAACTCTGTGCTTACCTTCTTGGTACCTGCCTACATCTCCAAATTTATTGCTCCTAGGGGCCATATCGGTGTTCTATTGAAACCGACCATTGGGCTATTGGACTGTTCCAAATCATCTAGGTGAAGGCCGAGCTCTTTGTAACATCTGACATACATGATGTCGCAAGAGCTGCCTTGGTCAATAGAAATGCACCTTACTTGGTATTCCCCAATCTAGAGGCTTACTACCAAAGCATCGTTGTGTGGATGCTGCACCATGTCTAGGTCGCTTCAATAAAGGACACCATTGGTCCTCGCACTCGCCTGTCCCTAGCCCTCTTTTGCTGGACATGATATACATATTGTAAGTGCTTCACCCTCTGAGTCTTCCCACGCACCTCATTCTCATTGACCCTTGAATGAATCACATTGATCACTCGAGGTTCGTATGCCTGTTGTTGTGGTACTGGTGGAGGTGGTGCTGTCGGTGCTTGGGACAACCTTGCTTACTCTTCCCTTGTTCTTCCCTCGTCTATCAGGTCCCTCAAGTGACCCTGTTTGACCAAGTCCTCTAAATGCGTCTTCAAGGCTCTGCACCCCTGAGTCAAGTGCCCATCCTCATTGTGGTAGGTACAGTGTTTCCCAAGGCTTCTTCCTATAAATTCGCCAAGAATCTTCTTTGGTGCTCTATAATACGGCTGGTTTTTGATCCTTTCCAAAACTTTATAAACCGGGATTTGGAACACAAGCAGACTACTTGCAGAAATTCTTCACCCTATTTCTTGCTTCCTATATCCAAGATACCTCTGCCGCTCGGTGAGCCATTTCTCTTCTCTTGTTTCGCGCCTTCGCTCCTAGCGATCCTCTTCTACTCGCATATTTCTCGATCCTTGCCATGAGCTTCTCCATTCTCTTTAGCAAAGTCTTTGCCAATGACTTCCGAAGCATGTAATCATCCTTCAGGCCATTCTTAAAAGACACGATTGCCAACTCTCGTTACATTTTGGTATTCGTTGAACACTTCATAATATCTTTTAGCATAAGCCCTAAGGCTTTCACCATCGCCAATTCTCAGGGCCATCAGGGAGTCTACCCTGAACGGCTGCAATTTGTTTGTAACAAACCTGGTCATAAACATCTCAGCCAGGCCTTCTCAACTTTTCACTGCCTTTTGGTAACTTTTGAAACCAATCGATGCGATTTCTAAAGGATGAGGAACACTTTGTAAAGCAACGGTTCGTTCTCGGTATATAGTGCCATTGAATTCAATTATAAGTCGACGTAAAAGTTCAGACGGACTTACTGCTATATATCTAGAACCTCGGATATGGAACCTTTTGGGGCCTCAAACTTATCCAACTCCACAAAGAACGGCGTTTCGCTTGATCGGAGTCGTGACCTCAGATTCTGCTGTTTGCTCGAGATAGTTCCTCAAATCCTCCTTAGTTCGACTAGGAGCTCTACCACAATGGATTTCAAATTTTTTGTGCGCCGCTTCCCAGATCGCTATGAGTCCTCTTGGACTTTTTTTCATTCACCATGTCAAAACAAAGTTCCTTTCCATAAACATGCCGATGTTCCTTGATGTAAGTTCCCTTGGTCTGTGATGACCGGGTCCTTGTTTTCTTTACTTTCCTTTTTCTTCCATCCTCCTTTCATCTTCGTTGGACTCGAAACATCCGGAATTGGTTCTCTAGATTGGAGTTCTTGCTCTTGTTTTGTTCAGTGCCGAGTTTTACCTGTTCTGAGGAGTGTTAGGTTAGGTCCGAAGTGCTGAGGTTTGGACTAGAAAATTTTTTGGGCTGTCTAGGCTCAGCCGCACGTGCGGGGGTCACTGGCCGCATGTGCGGGAGGGGTGCCACACGTGTGGAATTCAGGGGAAGTTTGGGCGGCCTTCTGCTTAATAAGCACGAACAGAGAGAGGTGCGGGAGAGAAGCCCCGTACGTGCGGGGATGACGGCCGCACGTGCGGGAGGGTGCTTCGCATGTACGGGGAAGGGCGCCGCACGTGCGGCAGTCGGGTAGTCCAGATCTTTGTTTTTTTAATTCACTTTTTGGCCGAAGTGTATCTCATTTGGGGTTCTTTTCTCTCACTCTAAAACCCATTTCTTCTCCTCATTCTCTCTAGAAAATATCTCCAAACATTAAAACTCCTTGACTCTTGCAATCCATTGGGTTTAGATCGTCATCCTCACTCTCTAATCTTGAAGATCAACTTGGGGCTCTTCTTGGGGTGGCGGAAATCAAGGCTCCTTCTCATCCGTGAAGTTAGGGTTTCACTTCTCCTTCTTCATCAAACATTGAGGTAGGGACATTCTTGAGTTATATACACATGTGTTGCAAGATATGTGTTGATTTCATTTTCTTGAATTTATTTTGAGAGTTAGTTTCTTGGCTCAAGGACAATGAAATTTCTCAAATGAGGGTTTAAACTTTAAATGTTTTAAGTTAAATCTTGAAGCCTTTAACCTATGACATAAGAAAAATGATTTTGATGAGCTCTCACACAAAATGGGAGGCGTTTTGGTTTCTTGAGAAAGAACCCTAGAAATTGGGGGTTTTTAGAAAACATGAGAACAACCATGAAATTCTTCTTTTCTTGTGTTTAAATGAGTCAATAAGTGTGGATTTCACCTTGTGGTATAAAGAAATGATAATTTTCTTGAGAAGAGAGTGGAGGACCTATCTTTAAAACTATTGTTGAATGCATGGAAATAATTATGTGTAAGATGATAATTGTTGTGCATTAAGGAAATTGTGAGAATTATAAACATTGAGAATTAATGTTTGAAAACATTACATGTAGTCTTGATGAGACTCTATTGTTAGAATTGTGAAAAGTGAAATTGTGGCTAAGTGTAGATAACATATGGTTGTCTTGAGGAAGAGCATTGAAAAGAGGTAATGGGAAATGTGATTGTGGACATTATTGTAGAGACATGAAAATGTAGAAATGTTATGAGAAAGGGAAAATCTTGGCATTGCATACTCATTCATGTTATTATTATTATGCATTGTGAACTTTGAATGGAAACATTTACTTCAAGAAAAGAACATATTTATCGAAATGAGAACTATGGTAATGTGAATGGGGTAAATACGTGGTAAGTCCGGATAGGGGGTGTAGTTGAATTTGATAAGTTGGCCTGAGTGTCTATGGTGAAAGACCAGAAAATCACGCAGATAGATGTCGAGCCTTCCGGTTAATACCGGTAAAAATGACAGTTTGGTAGTACTTGTAGAGTCTACTTGCAGACATCAGCCTAGGGATTACCAGTGTCGTATTTACCGCCCTTTTTGATTAAAAATTGGAAGTTTTGAAATAAGTTGAGATTCTACATTTATTGTTAGATTGGTAATCTTTAAAAGAGCATGAAATGGATTTGCTTTAAAAAGGTGCATGGCATGGCATTGACATATGCATTTTAATGTTGAGGGAATTAGCATAACTGTATATACTTTGTGAGAATTTTCATCGGGCTATGTGCTCACCCCTATGGGATTTTGGCGCAAGGAAAGATGTGGTGATCCCGCCAAATTGAGGTGTGGATATGTTCTTGTGAAGAGTAGGTTACTCTTTATTTTGTTGTAAATTTTGTAAAGCCAAGGGCTAACGTGTATGGGTCCGAGAGACCATTTTGTGTAACCGGGCTAATGCCTTGGAACTTGTAAGCCCTTAAGGGAATTATTTGTTTTGATTTGATGATTTTACATGCTATAGATTCATGTACTAGTTTGTCAATAAATATATAATCGCATGTGAGATTATTTTTGTAAAACATTTGGAATTATGTAAAGGAGTATGTTTATTATCCCGTGGGGAAGTGGTTTGGAAATACTCTTTTGATCCACTGGGACGCTTGAGATCCTCAGCTAGTGACCTGAAAAAGAATGAGCACTCCAGTCGGGGGTGTCGAAATTAGCACTCTGATGGATAAGTCAGTGTATACTCTCCTGGTTACTTGTACCTTAAGTTGAGCATACTAGTTCTCACATACCTCTCTTTGGTTATTGTTTTTCTATTTATATATGCTCCTAGTCCTCAAGATAGGGCCCACTATTAATCCGTCATGTGATTGCTCACTTGGCCCTTCTTTCGTCAGATTCTAACTTCCAATCGCTCATCGCTCAACCGGTTTTATGGCCGACTAAGATATTCGCATCCGTAACGCATAAGACGAGGGCGCAGTATAATACGCATCGATTGTCTAAATGTGTACTGCCTATCTGCATCCCCTTTTATTCAGTTCCCATAATTGCCCCCCAAACATCCCACTAGCACTAGTTAGTCGGCGTGTTTGGTTTCGAACTTGAAAAGTCAAAAATTCGGCAGTTAACCTCATTCCAACGTGTGTCAGAACGCACATGTTTTCTGGTCATCATTACAAATTCCCGCCTCTTCGTACGTGTCCTCCATTTAATGTGATTTAAAACTTTGTCTCTTCGAATGTATACTCTGAATACTCAAAGTTTTTGGCTCGCCTTCTAGTTCAACTCCTTCACTTCGCAACCTCTGCAATTTCCTCCTGTCTCTCATTATACCTTCTGTTTCCTGTAAGTTTTCTTCTCCTTCACTCGCAATACCATTTCCTTGTTTACTTTCAGTTTTGCATAATCCTTAGGTTGGCCGTGATGACAAAAAATTTGAAAGAGCTTCTTTCTGCGGATCGAATTTATGGCTTCCGATGCCATTATTCCATTCCCGACGATATCCATCTGTCACTCGTGGCAGACAGCACCACTGATATGGAGAGGACCGATGAGAGTACAATCATATTTCCTCTCCTATCTATTGCTGAGGGCGGAGTCCGTTTTTTCCCTTCACCAATCTTTAAAAGCCGTCCTTCGACACTAGGGTCTAATCCCTTCACAGCCTAACGTAAACTTTTTCTGCATCATAATGGGGACTACAGAGTTGAACCGTCGTCTTAGGATTAACTTAGGTATACCTGGAATTCGACACTATTATGCCTTAGCCAAGTTTACTGGCCGGCTGGGACGCTACTTTCTCAGGGCCAAAGATACCAATCATCACCTAGTGACTATGCTTGCCAGCTCTGGCAAGCGTGTTGACGACGTGATGGTCGTTGTCCGAGGCAACTGGGAATTTGGCGAGGGTGAAGATTGCCTAGATCCTGTGCCAAGGCGAAAAGGCGAACTAGGTGGCCGTATAGCTCACTCTAGTTTCTCTGATTACCTTGTTTGTATTCGGCTTTCCTTCCGTGTGTTTACCGTTTTGTTTATGCATGTAGCAATTTGAAGAAAGTATTGGTTTCAACTGACGACGCTGTACTTGCAAACATTAAAGTCGCTCTACAGTTCGTTGGCCATCCAAACCTGCAGAAACAAGGGAGGGCGGCCCACATTCTTTTGCGATACATGCCGTCTTACTCTACGTTTTCGACGGCAGAACACATTCAAATTCCGAGTGGTGAAGACAATCTTACTGCTCCCATCTTCCCTAACTTCAAAAACATAAAGGAGGTTGGTTTAGAAGCCTCTGATTCAAAAACATAAAGAAGGTTGGTTTAGAAGCCTCTACGTTTTCGGCAGCAGAACACATTTCAATTCCGAGTCGTTCTAGGCTGGCAAGAATGCGGCCTTGGCGGACTATGTTGAAGAAGTGCTGAAATTCGAAAATAGGGGGTTCAAACACGGCTAGCTCAAAGCCTTGGCTACCGCTAACGTGATATCAGAATAGCCGATTTTGTACGAGCAGGTAGACGTTGAGCCGCTGGAGTCTTACCCCGAAGACAGTTGAATATTTTCCATTTTGCTTTTGGTATGAAGTATATGTAGATTTTGCTGTATGTATTAGGTTTTTGTTTTTGATTGTTCATTTTTGTGAGAAGTTGATATAGGGTAGTTTTCATTTGTAAAATGAATTCTATTTGTGCTCAATTTACGAATGAAAATTATTTTTTCTATTTGTGCACAGCTTATGAATGGAAATTCGGCTAAGCTCTGATAGTTATGTCGAATATATTGATGAGTCTGCCCTTGCACCAGCCAGTACTTGAACTGGGACGCCGAAAATAGTTAGTTCGTGGCGTGAGGCTTTTGAAGTTTAGCATTAATGATATCGCCTCGAGGGTGCTGGCCCTGTAAGGAATAAATGGGGCAAGTGTTTCGTGCATGTAGGTCCTATTAGTGTGCTCAAACTCAACAACTCAGTCCAGTCCATTGGGGGAGGTTAGACAAGCGCGAATGTCAAATACGTTATTCTTCAACAGCAGAGGAGAATGGAGGACATTGGCTGAACTGGAAGCAGAGATGAATCGAAGTGGCGAACCTACGCACACGGGAAGAAAGACTTCAAGGGAGCGGGAGAGACGCCAGTCCCCTTGTCATTGAAGTAGGTCGCCCAGGAGGGAAAGGCAGCAATGGGGCAAATCCCCTCAACCCCACTCTGGAAGAGAATGCGATGCAACGCCGCGCCCGCTAAGTTTTGAGGTCTTTGTGGGGAATAGACCAATGACAGAAGCGGATTCAATTGTTCGTGACCCAAATGTGGCAGTTGAGTTCGCTCGACAGATTTTTCCACCTGAAGTCCAGCAGTCGATGGTAGGTCGACAGGATTTCGAAGTGTTTCAGGAAGGCGTTCATGGGGCGGTGAAGGGGCTGTACACCGTCTATGAAATCGGCATGCGTCTTCGTGGCACACGGCGGGATATAAAGCAGAGAGACGAACGCATTCGAAGCTTAAAAGCTCGCACGGAGAAGGCTGAGCATGAACTAAGAAAGGTCAAGACTGTCGAGTCACAATCGGCCGACCATCCTAACCCGATCATGGAGGAAAGGGTGACCCAACAGCTAATAAGTCATGCGATTGCCGATCGAGATACGGCTAACATGTTTGCAATTAAGACTGCTAAGTCGAAGGCCTATGAAAAAGGCTTTCATGACGGCCGAAAGGTCGAGATAGACAAGACTAGGGAAAAACTTGCTGAGGAGGTCTGCCGATGTGAAAATCGTGGATTTAAGCACGGTTGGATCAAGGCACTTCAAGCCGTAGACGCTTTCCGGGTAGCAGGCATTGATTCGGCGTTGCCGCTATATCAAGGTCATCATTTTCCCTTTTCCGCCTTTGAAGTCGAGAAGAGTGATGATGAGGGAGATGCTGAATAAAAGTAGACATTGTAGTGCTCAAACGCAGATTGAGTACAAATTATGTATTTATTGGTTAATTTAATAAAACACTATGTTTTAAATGTTTGCATGTTTCGACTTATTTTTATACATTTTTTGCCAGTTGATCAATTTATTGAAACATTCAATTTTGAATGTTTGCATGTTTCAACTTATGTTTATACACTTTGTGCCAGTTGATCAATTTAATGAAGCATTTCATTTTGAATGCATGCATGCTTCAATTTTTGCCGTGTATTATGATAGCCACGCAGGGTGCTTCGAATCCAGAGTCTTATTCGGCCCACGCAGGGTGCATGCTTCAAATTTTTTTTTTTTTTTTTGGCCAATCGTGAGATTGACGAAGGGCGCTCCGAATTCGGAGCCTTTGTTTGGCCCAAACATGACCTGCATGGATGGGGCTTTTTATTTTGGCCAATCGTGAGATCCACGGAGGGCGCTCCGAATTCGGAGGATTTATTCGGCCCAAATGTGACCTGCACGGATAGGGCTCCGAATTTGGAGACTTTTTTTTTTATCTTGGCCAATCGTGTGATCCACGAAGGGCGCTCCGAATTCGAAATCTTTATTCAACCCAAACATGACTTGCACGGATGGGGCTTTGAATTCAGAGGCTTTTTTATCTTGGCCAATCATCAGATCCACGAAGGGCGCTTCGAATCCGGAGTCTTTATTTGGCCCAAACGTGACTTGCACGAATGGGGCTCCAAATTCGGAGGCTTTTTTATCTTGGCCAATTGTGAGATTCACGAAGGGTGCTCCGAATCCGGAGTCTTTATTCGGCCCAAACGTGACTTGTATGGATAGGGCTCCGAATTCGGAGGCTTTTTTATCTTGGCCAATCGTGTGATCCACGAAGGGCGCTCCGAATCCGGAGTCTTTATTTGGCCTAAACGTGACTTGCATGGATGGGGCTCCGAATTCAGAGGCTTTTTTATCTTGGCCAATCGTGTGATCCACGAAAGGCGCTCCGAATCCAGCGTCTTTATTTGGCCCAAACGTGACCTGCACGGATGGGGCTCTGAATTCGGAGGCTTTTTTTATCTTGGCCAATCGTGAGATCCACGAAGGGCGCTCCAAATTTGGAGTCTTTATTTGGCCCAAACGTGACATGCACGGATGGGGCTCCGAATTCGGAGGCTTTTTTATCTTGGCCAATCGTGAGATCCACGGCGGCGCCTCAATTGAGTCTTTATTCGGCAGACTTTTGAACTGAGTTTCATAATGAGAAAATAGGAGATTTTGTATTGCAAAAGCAAAATCCATACATGGTGAATCATTCAAAACAAGTATCACGCCCCACAGATCGGGTTCAGTGATAGAATTTACACAAATGCGTGGAGTTCCAAGGGCGTGGCAGACTCCTCCCAGACATGTCTCTGAGCCAATATGCCCCTGTTCCCGTAATCGAGTCGATCTGATAGGGGCCCTCCTAGTTAGGACCCAATTTTCCATCAACCGGCTTCCTGGCGGCTAGAAGCACTTTCTTCAAGACCAATTCGCCTGGTGCATAGCGGCGTAGCTGAACACGTTGATTATACGATTTAGCAAGCTGCTGCTAGTACCGTGCCATGGATGTAAGGGCACGGTCTCTTCGTTCTTCAATCAGAGTCAGATCTAAGGCTAGTATCATGTCGTTTCGGCCCATATCGAAAACTTTTGATTTCAAGGTTGGGAGGTCGATCTCCAAGGGGATGATTGCTTGCGTTTCAAACACAAAGTTTAACGGCGCTTCTCAAAGGATCGCTTCGAGTAGGCGATGAGCCCACAACACACTTGGAAATTCTTCACCCATTTGCCTTTAGCTTTCTCCAAATCTTCTTGAGGCCGTCTAGAATGGCTTTGTTGGAGGCCTCAGCTTGGCCATTACTCTGTGGATAAGCCGAGGTGGAGAAATACGGCTGAATATCATACTTGCTGCACAGTTCTCGATAGACACCGCAATCAAACTAGGTGCCGTTGTTTGAAATAAGTGCTCTTGGAATGCCGAATCGCGTTATGATATTTCTCCATACAAAACGCTTCACATCAGTATCTTGAATATGCGTTAGTGCCTTCGCTTCTACCCATTTTGTGAAATATTCTATCGCGATAATCAAAAATCGCTTGTTGCCCGGGGCGCGAGGCAATGGTCCGACAATGTCAAGTCCCCATTGGGCGAACAACCAATGACTGGTTATAGAGCTTAATTCTTCAGTAGGCAGATGGGTTAAAGGAGAAAACTTTTGGCACTATTCACATTTCTTTACGTAACATTCGACATCAACTCTCATTGTCGGCCAATAATATCCATGTGTCACAGCTCGATGAGCTAAAGAGCGCCCGCCAGAATGGGCACCACAGCTATCTTCGTGTATTTCGTTCAAGAGTTCCTCGACTTTATCCAGATGAACGTATTCTAGGTACAGACCAGAAAGGGATTTTTTGTAAAGCTTTCCTTGCGGATCTAAGTATTATCGCATGGCTTTGTTTCGCAGCTTGTGCGCTTCTTTCTTATCTGACGGTAGCTGTTCGGAAGATAGGAATGTAGCAATGGAGTCCATCTAACTGGGTCTTGATTCTATGACATTGACCTGGACTTCCTCTGAAGGGCCAATGCTCGACTTAATGATGAAACCCACTTTAATTGTCCATTTAATCTCCGAAGTTAATGGCGGATGCTAGGCAAACCAGTATGCCTCATGTGTATTCTCGATCACGAAGTTATTTGGTTCAATTCATGATGGTCAAATTTTGCCAGCAAGGAATTTGTCATTTTCATGTAAGCTGCCATACGGTCATTTTTGGCTGCGTACTCCTCCTTTAGCTGATTGATCACTAGTTTTGAATCGCAAAATATAAGCAAACGCTGAGCACCTGTGAGATGTGCATTCAGAAGCGCTTAGTAGGGCTTCAGATTCGACCTCATTGTTCGATGCTTCGCCGAAGTTTGACAAACGCCGATTATTGTTTCGCCGGGAGCCATGATCACTACTCCGCCAAGACCGCCGCTGATTGGACAATCCATCACAAGATAACCGCCAAATGTCCCCAACATATATTCTCCGCTTTGGCTTAGGTTGAGTTTAATCAGACTTGAAGTCGGCAAGACTCCTAGTGAATTCGCCATGATGAAACCCACTTTAATTGTCCATTTAATCTCTCGAAGTTAATGGCGGATGCTAGGCAAACCAGTATGCGCGATGTGTATTCTCGATCACGAAGTTATTTGGTTCAATTCATGATGGTCAAATTTTGCAAGAAGGAATTTGTCATTTTCATGTAAGTCGCCATACGGTCATTTTTGGTCACAGATTCTCCTTTAGCCGATTGATCACCGCTTTGAATCGCAAAATATAAACAAACGCCGAGCACCTGTGAGATGTGCATTCCAGAAGCCGCTTAGTAGGGCTTCAGATTCGACCTCATTGTTCGATGCTCGCCGAGTTTGACAACCGCCGATTATTGTTTCGCTTCAGAGCCATGATCACTACTCCGGCCCCACTGCCACGTTGATTGGACAATCCATCACAGTACAACTGCCAAATGTCCCCAACATATATTCTCCAGTTTGGCTTAGGTTGAGTTTAATCAGACTTGAAGTCGGCAAGACTCCTAGTGAATTCGGCCATGATGAAACCCACTTTAATTGTCCATTTAATCTCTGAGTTAATGGCGGATGCTAGGCAAACCAGTATGCTCAGATGTGTATTCGATCACGAGTTATTTGGTTCAATTCATGATGGTCAAATTTTGCCAAGAAGGAATTTGTCATTTTCATGTAAGCCATACGGTCATTTTTGGTCACAGATTCTCCTTTAGCCGATTGATCACCGCTTTTGAATCGCAAAATATAAGCAAACGCCGAGCACCCGTGAGATGTGCATTCCAGAAGCCGCTTAGTAGGGCTTCGTATTCGACCTCATTGTTCGATGCTTCGAAGCTGAGTTTGACAGCCTGCTCGATTATTGTTTCGTCGGGAGCCATGATCACTACTCGCCCCCACCGCTGCTGATTGATAATCCATCACAGTACAACTGCCAAATGTCCCCAACATATATTCTCCAGTTTGGTTTAGGTTGAGTTTAATCAGACTTGAAGTCGGCAAGACTCCTAGTGAATTCGGCCACAAAGTTGGCAAGTACTTGCCCCTTGATTGAGGTTCTAGGCGGAAACTGAATATTGTATTGGCCGAGTTCAAGAGCCCACTTTGAAACGCACCCTGATGCTTCTGCACTACCAAGTACTGATCGGAGGGGGTAGTTCGTTAGTACCCCGATGGTATGTCCCTGAAAGTAATGTATTAGTTTTCTTATTGCTATGACAAGGGCTAGGATGAGTTTTTCCAGCAGAAGGTAACGTGTTTCGGCGTCAACCATTGCCTTGCTCACATAATACACTGGCTGCTGCTTTCCAAGCTCTTCCTTTAATAGTACGGCTCTAACGGCCCGATCGGAAACTGCCAGATACAGAATGAGCGGGTCGCCTGCCGAAGGTGTTGTCAAGAGTGGAATTGATCAGAGGTAAGTCTTCAGACCGTTGAAAGCGGCTTCGCACTCAGAGGTCCATTCAAAAGCTTTACCTTGCTGAAGGGTATGAAAGAATTGTCGGCAGCGATCTGTGGAACGATTAATGAACTCAGTACACGGCGCCATCCCCATCAACTTTTGAACCTCCTTCATCGACGAGGGAGCCGAGTTCCGAGATTGCCGTGGATTTGCTCGTTAGCCTCGATTCCTCGGCGGTTGACAATGTAACCAAGGAATTTGCTTGATCCGATCCCAAATGCACATTTGGAAACGTTCAACTTCATTTTGTACTTGCGTAAAATGTCGAATGTCTCTTCTAGATTGACTAGATGAGTTTGCTCTTCTTTAGATTTGACCACCATATCGTCAATGTACACTTCCATAGTACGGCCGAGTTGCTCCTTGAACATGGCAGTGACTAGTCGTTGGTAAGTTGCCTTTGCATTCTTAACCCTATAGCAATAGGTTCCTCTTGGAGTGAGGAATGCAGTTTTATCTTGGTCCTTAGGATGCATGGCGATCTGATGGTAGCCTCTGTAGGCATCCAGGAAGCTCAGTCGTTGATGATGGGCCGTGGCATCTACGAGCTGGTCTATTCTGGGGAGGGGAAAACAGTCCTTTGGATAGGCTTTGTTTAAATCCGTGAAATCAACACAGACACGCCAAGTCCCATTTTTCTTCTTTACAACCACAGTATTCGACAACCATGTAGGATAGGTCACTTCACGGATTGCCCCAGCATCAAGCAACCGGTCAACTTCTTCAACAATGGCAGCAGTATGTTCTGCGGCTGATTGTCGGCTTTTCTGAATAATTGGCTTGCATTTGGGGTCAACATTTAAATGGTACTGCGAAACAGATGGATCGACACTTGGCATCTCATACGGTGTCCATGCAAATACATCAAGGTTGCCGAGCAAGAAGGAAATTAGTTACTGCCTGTTGGTTTGATTCAGGGAGGCGCCGATCATGAAGAACCAATCGTAATTCCCAATTTCAACTCGATCCAAGGATTCTTGTTTTTCATTTCAGAGAGCCAACATCGCCGAGGCTTTTCGATCCGACACCTCGATAGAATTCACTTCAGCCTTCTTGGTGTCTTTGCAGCGAGAATATAACATGCCCGCGCCAATTTCGGGAGCCTCGAATTTGCTCGATGCCGCTCAATGGAAAGCAAAGTAGTTGATGATATGTGCTAGGCACGGCCTACATGGTATGCAGCCAAGTTCTTTCCATGATAAGATTATACGGCGAAAGCAGCTTGACAACCAAAAACTCTACATCCACTGACCAGGAGCCTGCCCGAACTGGTAGTGTGATTTTGCCCAACGGATATTTCAGATTTGTGTTGAAGCTGAATAGCGGATAAGAAGTCAGAGAAAGGTCCGACTCGGTGAACCCGAGTTTGATGCAGGTCCTGTAATACATAACCTCCGAAGTACTCCCCTAGTCTATGAGAACGCGTTCAACGATGAATCGATTTACACGCAGTTCGATGACCAGTGGATCAATGTGGGACAGTGTTACGCCAATCAAATTAGAGTCATCGAAGGTAATACTCGGAGCTTCATGAGGCCATTTTGCTGGTGTGATTTGCTTTTAGGGGTCAGGATGCGATTCAATTGTGTGTACCGCGGATGACGTCGGTAGGCTGTATATCATATGGATTATGCTGAGTGGAGGCGAATCCTACCGTAAAGCTACTGCTTTAGTTGAGTTGTCTTTTCGAACGTACTACTTAAGCCGACCATCTTGTACCAATTCCTCAAGGTGATCCTTCAATGCATAACAACTCTTGGTATCATGGTCATGATCGCAGGATATCAGACCGCCTATCCCGCCTCCTCGTTTCGGGAGGTTCCACCATTTTGGATGGCCATTTGAAGAACGAAAGGTGTTGGACTTAGACATAACCGCCGATTGGCTCGATAATTCAGATATTTTTGTCCGCACCTTGTGCCTGCTATCTACTTGAAGTTGTTCACTAGCTCGATGAGAACATTGGTCATTTGTTCGGCGCGAATCTTGTCTCTTGTCTTGTTTAGCCCAATTCCATGGTTTAGGGCTCCGTGATGGTACAGAATTTATCGGCTGAACAATCTCAGAAGGGGCCGTCTTGTTGGCCTTGTTCCCGGCTTTAACCCGCAGAGTGTTATCTTCTACTTTACAGTATTCCTCGATTTTCTTCATCAACGACTAGACTGTTTTGGGGGGCCTTCTAGTCAAAGAACTACGGAGGGCACTATTAGGATGCAACCCCATTTTAAAGGCGATGATGGCCATGGAGTCGTTGCAGGCGTCATCCACAAGATTAAAGCATTTCCAATAGCGCCGAATACACTCGTAAGGTTTTCCCTAGTTGGATTTGCATTGCCCAGAGAGAGTCGGCTTGCTTCGGCTAGACCTCATTGGTGATGAATCTTGCCCTGAAGGATTTCTGTAATTGATGGAAGCTCTTAATCGACACCGGTTCTAACTTGTAATACCATCTGACGGCCAATGGTCCCAAACTGCTCGGAAATATTCGGTACATAAGAGACTCGTCGTCTACATGAAGCATCATGGCTTGGTTATAATGGCGGATGTGGTCAGTAGGATCCAATTTTTCGTCGTATAGGGTGAACGATGGAGCCTTAAACTTTTTGGGTAGCATTGCCTTTGCGATCCGTCGCACAAAGGGGTCATGTTGGTCCTCTTCGTCTGAATCGTTTCTTCTTCTCTTATTCCATGCACGCGACTTCCTCAAGAACCGAGACCTCGACTCGCCCTTTCTTTTTGGGGTCTAGGGACGAGGAGTCGTAATCATCGCTACTACCTTTTCTCCGAGCTCGAGGTCGCTGAACATCCTTTCTCGGGGGTGGTGCGAGGTCTTGGCGTGTGGTCTGGGGGAATTTGCCACCCTAAGGCCAAACTCGCCGGCGCTGCGCTACCATCATGCTCTCCAACCTTGTTCGTTTTGCTTCCCTTGTTCCATAATCGCTTGCATTGTTTCATTAGCCGAGTCGAAGTTCAAGGCTCTTCGTGCGATAATGTTTTTGGTCCCAAAGATGGTGGTTGGAGTTGTATCAATTTGTGGTGTAAGGTTGTTCCGCGATTCGGAGGATCTTCCGTCACGCCCGCCATGGATGTATTGGAGTATTCCTATAGACTACTCCAATTGTGGGGAAGTGGTTTGAAATACTCTTTTAATGCAATCGATGCTCGAGATCCTCGCCTAGTAACCCGAAAAAGAATGAGCACTGATCGGGGTGCTGTAATTAGCACTTCGACGGATAAGTCACAGTATACTGGGTTACTTGTACCTTAAGTTACTAGTTCTCACATACCTCTCTTTGGTTGTTGTTCTTCTATTTATATACACCCTAGTCCTTAGGATAGGCCCACTATTAATCCGTCAGGTGATTGCTCACTCAAATTCTTCTTTCGTCAGATTCCAACTTCTAATCGCCCTCGCTCAACTGCTTTATGGCCAACTAAGATATTCGCATCCAAAATTTACAAGATTTAAGTAGTATAATATGTACCGATTGTCTAAATGTGTACTCGGCCTATCTCAAGGCCCCTTTTATCCCTCCCACATATCTAATTTTTGAAAGTGGGTGATGTTATAAATATGTTAGTATTATTTTGGGGCGCATAACTTGGTATCGAGCTACCGGTTTGAATACTTGGGGCTCAAGTGAAGTGGTTGTTATACCACAATGGGTTCATTTCGCATGATTAGGAAATGTTTGTTTATCCGTGATTATGTGATAGCATGCTTATGTGACAATGTGGGTATGAGATTAGACTTTAGGATGTTATTTGCACCTATTAGATTCCTTGACGCCTTATTAGAAGAGTACTTGATCAATACTGCTCTACTAAGAATTCTTGGTTTCTCATGGGACAAATCTCATCACTAAAGGAGAATTCATATGTGTTTATGTGACTACATGCTTATGTAGAGTGAATTAAAATGTTTGTGTGGTAGGATATGAGCAATTGCTTTAGTTCAACGTAAAGCAAGTTACAGCACATTTGGAATTATGAGCTAAGTTTGTCATTCTTGTTTCTCAATTAGAATGTCGAGAAGGATTCGACCATGAGGTGGTAGGGATGGAAGGCGAGGTCGAGGTCGCTGGGGTGTACATGAGATACCGGTCCACGGGTCTGACACAAGAAGAGGGTCTAGGCCAAGCTAACATGGCCGAACAAATGGGGCAAATGGAGGTACCGGGGCAAGCCGGCCAAGCCGCAATGGGGGCTCTAGCCTGAGAGATGGCGGGGCCATTGAGGGAGTCCATGAACATACTTAGGGCGGAGACCCAAGCTAGAGAGAATGTTATGGAGACAAGGGTGAGCTTCCTCACGAGGGAGTTCTTGCAGGCCAAGCTAGATGAATTCTATGGCGGCCCCCAGCCGAAGAAGGCAGATGAATGGCTAGAACAAATGGTAAAGACTTTTGAGATGCTTCATATAGAAGATAGTGAGTTGAGGGTGACTCTTGCAAGTTACTACCTCAAAGGGGATGCAGGGCAATGGTGGAAGTACGCCAAGCGTCAAATAACACCAACATGGGAGGCATTTATTGAGTGGTTGAGGCAGGAGTTCAAGGACCTTAAGCAACTAAATATGTCCGTGGCCGAATTTGAAGCGGCCTTTTCTAGTTTGTCCCGGTTTGCATCGAAATTAGTAGCGATGGAGGAGCGTCGTTGCATTGAGTTTGAGCAGAGATTGAGAACTAAGATTTTGTTCAAGGTTGCTGGGAATATGATCCGAAATTATGATCGTCTTGTGGAGGCAGCCGCACATGTGGAGATTATTGTGGAGGCCAAGGAGGAGAGACTTCAGAATTCGAGGTTTAGGGGCCAAGGGTCACAGGAGGACTTTAGGCCCAACAAGAAAAGTAAGAGTACTTTTTCATCCCAGCCCCAGCCACAGCAGTCTCGATCCACTTTCCCCTTGCCTAGTGCGAGCCCGGGGAAGAGTGCACCGAGTGAGTTTTCTTGCTTTAAGTGTGGCCAATCGGGTCACAAAGCCTTTGCTTGTCCACAGAAGAGAGGAGGACAGCAGATGTTACCATCACCACCACCTAACCGATCTCAGAGTCGGCCTCGTAATAGGGTCGAGGCTCACTTGCTTTCAAGGGCAACGTGGCATATGAAAGAGCCTGCCCTCAGTTAGGAGGTGTATTTGGCGCTTCAGGGTCTAGGCAGACACAGACCCACCAGTAGGCTCACTCAGCTCAGGCTTCACGAGTTCATCAGGGAGCCACTTCGGCTCAGTCAATAGAGTAGGCCTATGCTCTGAGGGATTAGCAGGTTGAGTAGAAACCACAAGGGCGGGTGTATGCAGCATCGCGCGAAAGGCTTGCTGTGATCCTCAGAATGAGAGATATTTTTATTGTGTGTAATTCTTTGGCCAGCGTGTTGATAGATATGGGTGCGTGTCATTTATTCATATCTGCTACATTCGCATCTGCATTGGGGTTAGGGATGGTACAGTTAGCGTCTCCACTCAGAGTTGAGTCACCAGTCGTGGGTATAGTTGACTTAGATCAACATGCCGTGATTGTGAGATAGAGGTTGCTAGGCGAGACTCCCATTTGCTTTTGTGTTATTAGACATGTCCAGCTTTTGATGTCATTCTAGGCATGGATTGGTTAACTTCAGACGTGCAGGATTGATTGTTTTCGGAGGAGGGTCACAGTGTGCACCACGGGTGGTGATTGTTTTTATTTTCTGGGGGACAAGGTTGATCGGTTCTTATCGCCAATATGTGATCCCCATAGTAGGGATGAGCTTAATGGTCTTCTTGCTACTCTTTTGAATAATGAGAGTGGCGGGACTCGAGTTGAGTTGCCAAGGGTAGTGTGTGAGTACTCGGACGTGTTTTTCGAGGACCTTACCCGTTTGCCACCCCACCGGGAGATTGAGTTCACCATTGACTTGGTGCCTGGAACGACACCAATCTCTATGGCGCCGTATAGATTTGCACCTGCGGAGTTACATGAGTTGAAGATTCAACTCCAAGAGCTTTTAGACAAGGGCTTCATTCGCCCTAGTACGTCACCTTGGGGAGCGCCAACCCTCTTTGCAAAGAAGAAGGATGGGTCGCTATGACATTGTGTGTCGACTCATCAGAATTGAACTGAAGTTACCGCTAAGAACAAATACCCTTTACCTGCATTAGATGACTTGTTTGATCAACTTAGAGGGTCTTGTTGCTTTTTCAAGATAGACTTGAGGTTGGTATTATCAATTGAGAGTCCTGAAGAGGACATCTAGAAAATGGCCTTTCATACGATTATGGCCACTATGAGTTCCTTGTAATGCCATTTGGGTTAACTAATGCACCAAATTTTCTTTCATGGATTTGATGAACTCAATTTTTAGGAGTACTTGGATCATTTCGTGGTCGCTTTTGTAGGCAACATTCTAATTTATTCAACCTCCAAGGAGGAACACGAGGCTCACTTGAGGGTAGTGCTGATTTGCTTAGGAAGCATCAATTGTACGCCAAGTTTAAGAAGTGCGAAGCCACCAAGTGAAGTTTCGGGTCATGTAGTGTCAAGTGCGGAAATCAGAGATTCGTCAAAGATAGATTCAAGGCAAGATTGGGAACAACCTAAGAATGTCTTTGAGATCCAAAGTTTCTTGGGATTGGCGGCGATTATCGACGCTTTTGTAAGAGATTTCTAGATTAGTCGCACCTTTGACTAGGTTGACTAGGAAGAGGGTTAAGTTTGTATGGAGTGAGGATTGTGAGAAGTCTTTCCAAGAACTCAAAACTAGGTTGACGACGGCACCAATGTTGATCATTCCAGAGGGACTTGGGTTACACCGTTATTGTGATGCGCCCCTGGATGGGCTTTGGTTATGTTTTGATGCAAGAGGGAAAGGTTGTAGCGTGATGGTTCTCGTAATTGAAAACCCATGAGAATAATTACCCCACCCACCCAGAACTAGCGGTAGTGTTTGCCTTGAAAATTTGGAGGCATTACTTGTATGGTGAGAACTTTGAGGTTTTCTTCACCATAAGAGCTTGAAATATTTGTTTTTCCCAAAAGATTTGAATCTACACCAACGGAGGTGGATGGAGTTTTTAGAAGACTATGATTTTGAGTTACACTATTATCTGAGGAAGGCCAATGTAGTGGCTGACACCTTAAGCCAAAAAATCGTGAGTAGTTTGGTGAGTGTGGCCATTCGGGAGTAGGGTATGTTGGGTGAAATTGGCAAGTTCGAATTGCAATTGAATGAGTCCGAAGGGGGTGCAACATTGTTTACCTTAAGTGCTCAACCTGTTTTGATTAGTAAAGTTGTAGAAGCACAACAGAGGGACCATGAAGTGGAGCTAATCCAAGATTGAATCTCATATGGGAAGGAAGAGAAGGGTTTGAACATCCATTCGGATCAGAGTGTGCGTTATCTAGACCGTTTGTTTGTGCCTGAACCTTGTAGAGAGGAAGTGCTTTGGGAGATCCATCATTCACGCCTTGCGGTACATCTGGGAGACACCAAAATGTATCGCGATCTTAGCCATCGGGTGGAGGGCATGAAGCGAGATGTCGATCCTTTAGGTCCAAGTGCCTTACTTGTCAACAAGTGAAGGCTTAACATCGAGACCAACGGGTTTGTTACAACCCTACCAATAGCTAAGTGGAAATGGGAATATGTTACCATAGACTTTGTAGTTGGGCTTCCTAGAACATAGCGGGGCAGTGATGCCATTTGGGTGATTGTTGATAGGTTAACTAAGTCCACACATTTCATTCCAATTCGTACTAGCGACTCAGTTGAACACTTGGCAGAGTTGTAAGTTAGAGAAATAGTTTGGCTTCATGGGGTTCTGGTAACCATTGTGTCGGATAGGGATCCTTGTTTCACCACACGATTGGCAAAGCCTTCAAGAGGCATTGGGAACTGTTAACTTTAGCACCGCTTATCACCCTCAAACCGATGGGCAATCGTGAGCATACCATTTAGATTTTGGAAGATATGCTTAGAGCTTGTGTCCTAGATTTCAAAGGGTCTTGGGAAAGGCACTTACTGCTGATTGAGTTTGCCTATAATAATAGTTATCAAGCTAGCATAGAGATGACACTGCTTGAGGCCTTGTATGGCCGACCTTGTAGGTCACCACCAATTGGGTCAAGTGGGAGATGCACCGTTGTTAGGTCCAGAGATGGTTAGAGAGACAACCGAGAAAGTTTCTCTCATTTGAAGAGATTAGCTACTACCAAAGCCGATGTAAAAGTTATGCCAATAAGAGGAGAGGACCTTTGTCCTTTGAAGTGGGTGATCATGTGTTCCTTAAGATCTCACCTAGACGAGGTTTAATGAGGTTCAGTAAGAGTGGTAAGTTGTCTCCAAGTTTCATTGGGCCTTTCGAGATATTAGAGAGAATCGGGGAAGTGGCATATCGGTTAGCTTTACCGCCACAACTTTCGGGAGTTCACAATGTGTTTCACATGTCCATGCCTAGGAAGTATGAACACGACCCTTCTCATGTGTTGGATTGGGTTGATTTGGAGGCAGATGAGGATGCTCCTACTAAGAGCGCGCCGATTCAAATCTTAGATACCTGAGAGCAAGTACTACGAGGCAAGATCATACCGTTAGTAAAGGTGTTGTTGAGACACCACGGGGTTGAGGAAACGACTTGGGAAAGGGAGGTAGAAGTCCATTCCAAGTATCCGAATTTATTTGAACATACTTGATTGCTTGCTTTTAATTGTAATGTTCCCTTGTGTTGAAGGAAAAAGTGTTGTACCGTGGAATCACATGTTGTTGTGTGTATTGTTGAATCGAGTATAAGGTTATGAAAGAATGACATTTTGTTCTAAATGCTTCATTTTACATATCTAGTTTGAGAAATTGTATTTTGATAAAACGAAGAGGAAGAAAATGATAGATGTTGGTTGTATTTTGTTGTTGCAACTTGATGATGTTGTTGGGCTAGTCATAATGGTTTGAGCTTTTTAGTTGGTTTGTTTAAAATTCCGACTAAATTTCCTATGGTGGGGAGGTTGTGATGACCAGTCCTTGTTTTCTTTTACTTTCCTTCTTCCTCCCTCCTCCTTTCATCTTCGTTGGACTCAAACATCCTAATTGGTTCTCTAGGTTAGAGTTCTTGTTTTTGTTTTGTTCAAAGGCCGAGTTTCACTTTGTTTCTGGAGTGCTAGGTTAGGGTCCTGAGTGCCGAGGTTTGGACCGAAAAAATTTATGGGCTATCTTGGCTCACCAGACGTAATGGGTCACCGGGTCAGACGGCGGGAGGGGTGCCGACGCATGGGAGGCCAAGTCGCACATGCGAATTCATGGAGGTTTGGGTGGCCTTCGCTTAATAAGCACGAGCGGAGATAGGTGCGGGAGAGGAGCCCCCACACGCTGGGAGGGCACTCGCATGTGTGGGGAAGCGGCGCGACGCGCAAGAATGGGCGATTCTTGAATTTTGGCTGAAGTATCTCATTTGGAGCTCTTTTCTAACTCTAAAACCTATTTCTTCTCCTCTCTTCTAGAAACATCTCCAAACATTAAAACTCCTTGACTCTTGTAATCCATTGGGTTTAGATCGTTATCCTCACTCTCTAATCTTGAAGATCAACTTGGGGCTCTTCTTGGTGGTGGAAATCAAGGCTCTTTCTCATCCGTGAAGTTAGGGTTTCACTTCTCCTTCTTCATCAAACATTGAGGTAGGGACATTCTTGAGTTATATACACATGTTTTACAAGATATGTGTTGATTTCACATTTTCTTGAATTTATTTTGAGAGTTAGTTTCTGACCCAAGGATAATGAAATTTCTCAAATGAGGGTTTAAACTTTTAAATGTTTTAAGTTAAATCTTTAAAGCCTTTAACCTATGACATAAGAAAATGATTTTGATGAGCTCTCACACAAAATGGAGGCGCTTTGGTTTCTTGAGAAAGAACCCTAGAAATTGGGGGTTTTAGAAAACATGAGAACAACCATGAAATTCTTCTTTTCTTGTGTTTAAATGAGTCAATATGTGGATTTCAATTTGTGGTATAAAGAAATGATAATTTTCTTTGAGAAGAGAGGAGGACCTATCTTTAAAACTATTGTTGAATGCATGGAAATAAGTATGTGTAAGATGATAATTGTTGTGCATTAAGGAAATTGTGAGAATTATAAACATTGAGAATTAATGTTTGAAAACATTACATGTAGTCTTGATGAGACTCTATTGTTAGAATTGTGAAAAGTGAAATTGTGGCTAAGTGTAGATAACATATGGTTGTCTTGAGGAAGAGCATTGAAAGAGAGGTAATGGGAAATGTGATTGTGATATTATTGTAGAGACATGAAAATGGAGAAATGTTATGAGAAAGGAAAATCTTGGCATTGCATACCATTCATGTTATTATTATTATGCATTGTGAACTTTGAATGGAAACATTTATTTCAAGAAAAGAACATATTTATCGAAATGAGAACTATGGTAATGTGAATGGGGTAAATACGTGGTAAGTCCGGATAGGGGGTGTAGTTGAATTTGATAAGTTGGCCTGGAAAGTCTATGGTGAAAGACCGTAAAATCACAAGTAAGATAGATGTGTCGAATATTCCAAGTTAATACCAAGAAAATGACAGCTTGGTAGTACTCAGAGAGTCTACTTCTAAGTGCAGACACTAACCTAGGATTACCAGCACGATGATTTATCGGCGCTTCCTTTTTGATTAAAAATTGTGTTTTGAAATAAGTTGAGATTGCTCATTTATTGTTAGATTGTAATCTTTAAAAAGAGCATGAAATGGATTTGCTTTTAAAAGGTGCATGGCATGGCATTGACATATGCATTTTAATGTTGAGAGAATTGGCATAATCAGATATACTTTTATGAGAATTCTTCATCGGCTAAGTAAAGCCACTCCTCATGTGATTTTGGCGCAGGAAGAATAGTAGATCCCGCCAAATCGAGGGTGTGGATATGTTCTGTGAAGAGTAGGTTACTCTTTATTTTGTTAGAATTTTGTAAAGCCAGGGTTAACGTATGGGGTCCGAGAGACCATTTTAGGTAACCGCTAATGCTCTTAGAACTTGTAAGCCTCTTGTAAAGGAATTATTTGTTTTGATTTGACGATTTTTACATGCTATAGATTCATGTACCAGTTTGTCAATGAATGGTTAATCGTGATGTGAGATTATTTTTGTAAAACATTTGGAATTATGTAAAAAGAGTATGGTTATTATCCCATTTTTGGAAAGTTAGTGATGTTTATAGATATGTTAGTATTATTTTTTGGGGCGTTATATTGTCCGGAGTATGCCTTCCTTCCAGACTCTCTTCTCATGACTCGCTGCTTGGTGTCCACATGAAGGCTGGCGGTGAGCGCCTTTACCTTTGCGGCAGGCTGTGCTGAGGGGACCGGCCGATTTCGCTTTTTTGCCCTTCTGGGCATCGCTTCTGGTCGCTATAGAATCCTATGGTGTCCTTTAATGGAAATCTGCAGTGGTCGCACGACGCAGTTCTCGTGATCATGAAATTCGATAACCGATTGCGTGTCCGCCAACTTGTTTGACATTCCTTCATCTCATCATCCTTTTCAAGCATTCCATCTTTGCTACTTGATATCGCTTGTTGTAATACTCGTTCCCCGCCTCATTTTCAAAGGCGTCTCCTCTTGGCCGATATCTTTCTCTCTCGGATTTTGATCCTGTTCTTCGTTATGGTTTCTTCCTTTATGTTTGATTAAGTATGCTTTTACCACTCCCACTAGGGATGTCAGTCTCCCTCATCTTTTTCTTTCAATTCGTCACAGCTATCTATTCACTTACAGCCTTGCTGTGACAATACGCAAATTGTGGGTAAGGATTTTTACCACACAACCAATCTGGGAACCCAAATTGAGAAAGACCGATGTATTAGATTAAGCCTCTAACAACCCGTCACCTAAAACAAGAATACTGCCAGGGTTCGCCTACTAAGCACTCGACGATCAAGTTAGTATTCAATATCTTCACAGAGCAATGCAAATAGTGCTTAACTCACTAGAAAGAAATATAAAAGCATACCTCAATTACCGGTGCCTTACTTTTATAATGACTACCATCCAACTCTTAAAAAGTCTTACTCATGGACTCCTCATAATACACGCTTATTTTGGACTCTAACTAGATAGGATAAAACCCTCAGAGCCTTATTCTCCTTATCCATTTAGAGCCTCTTCATCTAGACTCCTCGCCTTCCTCATCCGCTTATCCTGATTCCAAGATTCATAGTATAACCTCACTTTCTAGCCGAGATCATCTTGGTAATGGGGAAGTTAGGCCACGTGGCACCTCGATCGACACTTCGTGTCACCTTTGCCGCATGTCGCTATTCACAAAATCTATTCTATTATTATTAAAGTTAACACTAATTTTGGTGTCATAGCTTACCCCTAAAAACTTTTTTCATTTCTTCCTAAATGACCTTAATCTCTACACTTATCAGTTTTAATTAGGTAAATGATAAATTATAACACCAATTCCGCTCTAATTTCCACGCTTCAAAGCAGCTTATAAAAAGTTCTACACTTCACTATTTTCACTGTATTTTGTATACTAAACTTTTGCAGTATATTTCCGATTTACGCTTCCACCATCGCAGATCACACAAAAGAAAGGTAAGCAATGAAAGATATATGTACTTAAAATGTTGCTTTTATTCAATTTTATACACAGCTTGACCCGACCAAGACCGTTATTTCGTCCCACCTATTTCTTTTTCTTATTATTTTTGTTTTTTTTGCTATTCTTTCACTTGTGAGTTGTATGCTCATATCATTTTACGCATTTATGTTGATTATCACTATTCATAT